>VWZD01008777.1:822666-1036381 GCA_013396695.1 Sakesphorus luctuosus
CCCCCCCAAGATTATTCTTTTCTAATCCACTCTAATTCTCCCTTTCTTTATGAAGCTGGAGGCAGAATGAGTTTTGGAGAGTATTTTGAGGAAGGTATCAGTTCTCAGTCTTTATTTTCCAATCCTTCCACATCCCAAACAATGTCTTATACAGCTCACTTACTAAAAAATAAAAAAGAAGTGAGAGAGTCTCCATTTCTGATGCACTCCATCTATAGTATCACTGCTCCTGTCAGTTCTGTTTCTGCCTTTAGGGACAGACAATAGACAAAAATCAACGTGGTCTTCTAGTTCTGCTTTCTAAGCCAATAGAAGGACACATAAACAGAACATTAATATCAACAGCTCAGCAATTTTTTCCTTCCACTGTCATGATCCAGAGCCTGAGGGAAGCAGCAGTCACCAGCTCCCCTTGTCAGTGACTGAGTGTGGTCTGTAAGGGAGGACAAGGGTCAGTCTCCCATCTTTGGGGACAGAGGAGTAGAAATGCAGAAAAAAGCTCCTGCTCTCTTATGGACACGAAGGAGCGCAATTTTTTCTGTTCCAAAGCTGACTGCAATATCTGGTTTTCTCTCAATACCTTTCAAGTATATCTGCTGGTAAAGCCTTTGGAGCTGCTGTTATTTATGAAGTAGGAAAGTACAACCAATGCAGACTGTGTGAGCTCTTTTCTGTGAAGAAAGAAAAAGAGGTACGCACTCTTCTAGCATCTTAAATGCTAGGGTTAAAATTGTGGTGATTGCACTTGTAGGCAGGCAAATAGTCATTTAGCATGCTATTTTACCTGTACAGTCATGATGCCTGCAATGATTAATGGGTAGGTTCATTTTCTCAATTTCATTTTAAAGCTTTGGGGCTGCAGGGCTCTTTTGAATGTCTGGAAGTTTAAACATTTTCAGCTATCCAGCTGGTAGTGGAGCCTCTTATATATAAATAAATAAATAGTCTTTCTAGTGAGTCCTCTGCATACTATGCTGTATGTAAAGCCATCTTGATATATACTGTCCCCAGGCACTACACCACATTAGTTTTCCAACTTTACTCCAATCTTGACCAAATGCATATCTTTTTCCTCTCTAGCTGTGTCCCCAATATTTTCATTGCCATTACTTTGCCTTTCAGCTGCTGAGGGAATAAATTGCTGGCACTGTTCAGAATGGTTTCTTCCTTTCTCAGTTTTCTTCCTGCAGTTACAATGTTAAGTTTTCTGAAAAAAAATTAGTATCAGAATTGTAGTGGTTTTAGCTAGGCCTTCATTTTTAGTATTTAAACATATTTGGGCCAAATTCAGAAAGGAAACAAATAGATATGGATCTGACTTAATGACTATATTTTAACATCATACAATACCTGAATAAGCTGCATGTATATGAACTGTGAAACTAGAGAATTAATCTACTGTGCTCTGTAAGTCCACTATACCCATGATTTATTTTAAATGACTTTAGGTAGGGTCATCTTCCTTTAGCATGCTACTATACATGACCATTTGTGCATGCAGAAGTTGATCATATATGAAAGAGATGTTGGTGCTGGGATGAGCTTCTTAAATTCTTTTAAAGTGCACCTTTAGATTGTCTTCACACCAAGGTTAGTACCTACAGGAAATGGAGGCTGCATAAGAAAAACATCCAGAATAAAGCAGGAAAACCAGCAAAACCTTCATGTTCAGTGTAACCTGGTACTTTCCCAGTACTACAAAGAAACCTGGTCATCCCTATCCCTGTTGCTCAGCATATTCTGCCAAGGAAGATCCTGTATTTCCCCTGTAACGTTTTTAAGATGGTTTACTCAGCTCTGTTCTGTAATTGCAGACGGATTAGAGGATTGCTAACTTCTAACATGTTCCTTCCTCTGGAGGTGCAGACTATTTCAAATGACTAATCAACTCACTGGTAGTTAGACACCAAAACCATTAATTTTTTAAAATACTACAAGGCATCCAGATCTGTCTCCAGCTACCTTTGTATTTTGGCCTAACTCTGCACTTGTCACTCAGAAGATCTACAGTTGTGGAAACTGTCAGCAGTACAGTGGCATAAAACTCAAACAGGCTGTGTGGTGGTGTGTGATAAGATAAGTTATTCTGTGATTTCAAGATAGTTTGTCTCCTCTGGCAGCTTTCATGTCAGTGTTAAGGAATTCTTGCACAGCATTTGTCTGCATTTGCAGGAAACATATATAGTTTAGGAAACAGTTTACCTGGTTTTGTTTTAATATAATACAACTAACAATACTGATTTTAAATGAAATTAGGATTCCGAAATAAAATATACTTAATATTTTAATATGTGCATTTCACTACTGCATTTCATCAGGTTTCACTCTATTTCATTGAAAAATATTTCATCAGAGAAGAAAAAAAAATCCATGATACAGCTTTCACAGAACTGATTTTTTTAGTTAGTTGAAATGTTGAGAAATGGGAGTGAGGAAGAATATTTTTAAAATTTTAAGTTGCCTACTTGAAGATCTGATATCTTTGGGATGGTGCAGAAAAAAGTAAAATCCCCCAAAGAAGACTTTCATTCTGCATTTTCATTCTCTTTGGGGCTCATATAAGGACATAATTTTTTGCTTGGGAAAAGGCTCTACCTTCTCATTAGCAGAGATGGTTCTGTTCTCATTTTCTCTATTTTCTGCTTATTTTGGACTAGCATATCCAAGACTCCCATAGTGTGTTACAAACATGAGACTATAGTACATGCTGCAGGCAACGCCCCTCAGTTTTGTTGGTATCTTTTCTGGGACCAAAAGTTTTCCTCTAAGCAAGGTGAGTACAGTATGACCTGGTAATTCCCTGTAAGACACTGTTGCAGAAGAAATCTCAGTTCATACTGTGGTAGTTTCCATTTTTCAATGTGTTCTTCAGCATTCAGTCATGCATAAGGTCTCCTGGGTGTCTGTGTCATAAAGTGGAGCCTCACTGAGCCTTACTAAACATGGCCTGAAGCACTCACCATATGTGTGCTGCCCTCTCTGTTCAGACAGCAGTGGTGGTCTCTGCTCTCCAGGATTCTGCTTTTGAAAAATATGTCTCCCTAAAAGTAGGAGTACAATGAGCAAGTAGGGCTGGGAAGAGATGCTTGGCCATGTTCTGATAAAATATTAATGACATCAATTGGAAATCAATGTCAGTTTTACTCCTTGTGTCAGTGCTAGGTTTAAGATAATCTAGAGCACTTCTGAAAAACTCAAAAAGTAAAAGCTTTACCTGGTTCCCAGGGAGAACCCCACAGAAATTAATTGCCCCACACAAACCTGTTGCTAAGATCTATATGCTGACAGCATCCACTGTCACAGTCTAATTCTTATTCTGCTTTACAACAGCTTGTAGCAGTTCTTTTCCTGCTACTGCCTGTACATCTGAAGCATAGAATTTTTCCCCACGTCCCTGCTAGCTTTCCACTGTTCCAGAAACTGTGCAAACAGACATGTTAAAAGGCTTGTATTTCAGCATTATCCCGCGGGACACAGAGAGGACCACCCGGTGCTAATGCTGGCTCTGAGGCAGCTGCCCTGCTTGGACCACACTGCATGCGAGAGCTGGGATAGGGCTTTCCTTACTCCTGGAGCCCTGTCTGTCAGGCAGGGATGTGCCTTAACCTTGAAACCCTCCTGAAAATTACGGTTAAAAAGATTAAGACATTTTCTGTAAGTCATGTCCCTTTCCAAATTTTCTCTTTTCAAGAGAAGGTAATGTCTGTTTTTTTCTGAACAGGACACAGCATTCTCTGTCCAGAGGTGTACTTTGGAAAGTAGGTTTATAAACTTTTGCTGGCAGCTTAGAAAAATATAACAGCATATTTACATTTCCTCAGTATGGATCCTGCCTTGGCTCTTGGGCAGGCAAGTTTTGGAAATTTTGGACAAAAGTATGGAGGGCTGCTGGAATCCATTTTAACAGCTAGTATGCTGAATTTCTAAGTAAGCGAGATTGTGTCAGGATATCTTTTCAAAAGATTGAACTATTTTTTATTATATTGAAGATTTGTTCTTTATCAGAATGAAGAACTGAAGAGGTTTAATAAATGCTCTTCTCCCCAGAGTCCTTTTCCTTTGAAAATTTTACCTGCACTGACATCTAAGGGTCCAATTCACACACCATGGACTTGGTGACAATGTTCTTGTTTAATATAAGGAGAGGTCTGACCCAGGCCCCCGGGAGAAGACCCAGAGCCATCATTACATGCAATGCTCATCAGCCTTAAGTACCACACAGCAGACCATTTGAACAGGTTTTGTGCATGAGGTTTTTGTCTTCGGAGTTTCTGTGGTGTGTGACCGAATTGAACTTTATAAATATCAAATAGGCCCTGTGGTCAGACTGCTGTGGCTGCAGCATGTACAAGGGAAAAAGAGAAAGGGCTCTTTGAAAGTCATAATTTTCCTCACTTTGTTTTCTATGTATTGTACTTTTAACATTTTAATATCTGTGTCTATATTTAGAGGCACCTGCCAGTCTCTGGCTGCAGCACTTCAGAGATCACAGCCGTAGTGTGCTGGCTCTGCTGCAACTATTTTTCGCCCCTGGTTTCTTTTACTTCAGGTAACTTCTGCATGTAAATATAGTTTACTGCCTGTTCTGTAGAGCTGAAGAACCACAGACTAGTCAAAATGGGGGAAATAACCTGGCAATAATAAGTAGATCTTTCAGAAACATGATACATTTTGACTGGAAATCAATTAAAGTCCATCATGGAGTGTTTGAACTTCAAGACATTTTAGAATGAAGCTGAGGCAAGAGAAAACACCATCAGGGTCATTTATAGCAGGAAGATCCAGTGTTTTTATAAAGAGATAAAAGCAGACTTTCCAAGGATGGAATGCACTCCCTCAGACTTTTGCGTAGGATTTAGACTAAACAACCTGAATTTAATCGAGACTTTTCTTTCTCTTTTTACTAAAACCGGTAGTCATGCTGTGCAGATCTTTTGCTGCAAACAGCAAAATCAAGGTGTTTTCTTACATTTCTAATAATAGTTTTAATCTCTGTTCTGTGTATGTTCCAAGCCTGGGCACATCAGTAGTACTGTAACCTGCTTGTTCCATCCATGTTAACTTTCCACATGCAATTGTGCATTTGGTTTTTGATCAAAAATTTAGTCTGTTAATTACTCAAAAAGGTTTATATTAAAGAGCTAGTCATGTCAACCACAGTTATGGCCTCCTGGCTCATCCTTATCCCACCCTTCACAGTATAAGGCTGTTTTGGCAGTATAGCCCATTGTACATTCTAGTACAGTCATCAAAGACAGTTTATGATCATAATTAAGAGAAAAAGAAAAAGGAGTTGCCTTGCAAGTCACCATATGACTGTATCATGGTTATTTTAAGTAATTTGTTGTGTAATTATTTGAAACTCTCTTGGAGATTATTAAAGCATTTCAGAGGTGTTTTAAGGGATTTGCTTTTAAAAGTCAGTGTTGAGAAATTAATAAATGCAATGATTTAGAGACCTTTCCCCCATTTCATGAACAAAAACCTAGAGCAATTAATTTTAACATTTAATCACTGCTTTTTTCTTTTTTTTTTTCTTAAAGAAAGGCCATCATATGTTTTACATGGGTGCTGAAATACAATGCTTATGTCAGACGTTCTCCTGTTACCTGCACATGGACAGATATAGTAAAAAATAATTCTTCCATTCTAGGACTCTCTCTTCCATATTTTGTGGCCAAATATCTCTTTGCTATGGCTTAATATCCTAATTCACTTAACGTGTACTCATCCTCAAGGTCCAAATCCTGGACCTTGTGGTTTGTAGATTTGCTTTATGAAGCAAAGTGGTTTGTAGGATATTGTTCAGTGATAATATAGAATAATAAAAAAGGCCAGTTGGGGAACCGAATGTCTGGTAGAAGAAAAGTACAAGAATGGGAAAGACAGTTCCCTAGGACATATCACACTGTACCTGGAAAACAGAGAAGCTAAATGTAACCAGCAAAGAGAAGTTTGCTACAAAACAGCTTAAGTGTGGTTAAGCAACATGAAAACACTGAAATCAGAGACATTCTGATATTTAACATCTCATATCCCAGGAGCTGACTCAACAATAGCACAGTAATATTTCAACATACATTTTACAACATATTTCCTTTGCCAATGTGCTTAGGCCAATCTATAATTAGATATAATAATTAGGAGCCAGGTAATATATTATTTGAGTTGAGTGTCTTGTAGGAAGGACACACATTTTTCTTGCCTGTTGAATTTTCCTTAAGCAAACAGTGTATTTCTTAGAGATTATCAGCTCACCTACTTTTTCAGTTTTCTTGAATTGCAATGGTTGCTGTTAGTCTGGACTATTCTGTAACCTACACTTTTGCAGGAACTAAACCATAGATAAAATAGAAGTTGAGAGTTTGAAATTTTGGTTTGGGTAGTTCCATTATATTATGGTTATTACATATGTGGAGTGGTTTTGAGGTTGCAGCTCTAAGAAAGTGAGGTTAAATCTTCCTGTCAGGGCTATCATATAAGCCACCAGAAACTGTTCTCTTGACAGGCTTAGTAACGGCCACTTCACCTCCAGATTTGTCACCTTCTGCTGCCTCACCATGATCATGAATAGAGGAACTGCACATGGACACAAACAGCCCCGTGCTGCCTTTTTGGCTCCTTTTCAGATCATCTGTGGAGCCCTTGGGAGGGCTGATGGAAGGGATCTGCCTGTGTTTATCAAAAGATAGCCAGTATGATTAGCCATTTTAAACTAGAGTTCTGGCCACCATGCTTAGGACTTCCAGATTTTCCAAGCTGCCATGGAAACACATATGAATATTTAGCAAGAAAAAAAAAGACAGTAATCATGGAAAGGCAGTAGTGTTCAGGGGACAAAGTTTAATCCTCATTAAGTGGTGTAATGTTGAACATGATTTGCTATACTGTAGCTTTGTTAGTCAGCCAACAGCTTGATTTTACAACTATGCTCACATACAGTTAACATTTTTATTTAAGAAATCCCGATAAAGGTAATATGCCTTATGCTGTAGCTATGGCTTGAAAAATAACTGAGTTAAAGCTGAGTTTCTTTATATGGCACTTAAATAGTGGATTTCTTTTTCTTTTATTGATCTTTTGAACACTTCATTTGATACAAAACGTAGAAGCATGCTGAATCACCCATTTCAAAGCCTTAAGGCAGGACTGGGCAGTCCAAAGTCTAAACTGAAATCTGAATATTCAAAGATCACCTTTCATCTTCGATGTTCTGAAACAGAACCTCTATTTCCTCCCCATCTTCCTGAATTTTGGAGTGGTCAGATCCTGTCAGCCTGTATAGAGGCTGTAGAAAAGAACACCTGAACTGCAATGCCAACCTTGGCTACAAATTGCCATCTCTCTAGGCAAGAGCATTTTCTTCTATATATTGAATACCCTCTGCTTTTACTATGAAATAACTAAAATGATGCAGTAGAATTCAAATAGCACAAATACCCTCTATTGATTCACGACTGCACCAGCGGTGACTCTGATGGTGGTGGCACTGCCCTTTTAGGGGCACATTTGCTGTACATGCAGCTGTTCTGCCAGGATGGGCTTCTGATTTCTCACCTTGGCTACACTATGCAATGTGATTAAATTAGATTTCTTACATTGTTCACTGACTTCTGGTAAATTGCACCTTTGATTTCTAGTCCAATGAAAAGGTGCTAATTATCTTTTTAAGTGCTCATTTAATGTTCTGCAGTGACATAAAGCATGAGTGCAGCCGCCTGCATGCCCAAACCTTCCAGAGGTTTCTCCCTCGCTGCTCACTCTCATCAGCCTTTTTCATTTTTCTTCTGCTCCTTCCCTCTGTCCCTCCAAGGCACCTGCTGTGTGCCAGTTCTTCTGCAGCTGAATAAATCTACAGTGTTGTTTCCTGCAACTGCCTCCATTTTAACACATTAAAACACAGAAAATCGACATCCTGTCTGGGTCTTATTGCCCAGCTTGCATTATGATTTTTCTCTTAGATGGAACTTAGCAGACTTCACTTTGCAAATGGCTGTCTCTACTCTTCCCTTGAGAAAGAGGTTTATTTGGGGAAGCATTTTACCCAGGCCTTATGCAGCCTGTGCCTACCCATTTTGTAAATAGTTTATAAACACAGTCTGCTGTTGACTGTGCTTATGTGACTAGCAGCACTTGGAGGCCAAGGTGCCCAAACCCACCCACCAGGACTTCCACACACATTGCTGGGGAGTAGCTGGTGCCAGGGGCTGTTATTTCCTGGCAAACAGCACACAGCCTGGGCTCCACATCTCCAAAGTGGTGGGACCCTTGTGCAGCCCATGGATGGCCCTAGCTCTTGGATGACTGGATCACAGTCCTGCCCTCAAGCTTCTCATTTATATCCGGGTCCCTAGACCCTGACACTGGTGACTCTGACCTCAGCATCTCAGCTGAGTTGTGTCAAAGCTGTGGCTGCTCCCCAGCCTCGCACTGGCTCTGATGGTGACACTGGAGCTGTCCTGAAGAGCTGCTCTGTGGAAGTTCCACCTCCTCTCCCCAGGGAGCAGCTCATTCCCACTGGTGGGTAAAGCCGTGTCTTCTCCTCTGTACTGGCACTGAGCTCAAGCTTTTGGTGGTGGCTTGCTGCAACGAAAGTGGAGGCTTAAAATGCAGTTGTCTCTTAAGTGCATGTAATTACATCCTATAAAAACCTGCCGGATTCTAACAACTTGTATTTAAATAGGGGGAAACCCCAAAACACTGCTTTTTCCTTTGCTAACTGCCATCCCTCCCAGTTCTCCCTGGGCACTCCAGTGTGGCAGTGCTGCACCTTGCAACGCAGGTGCCCCAGACAATCACTGCCCCACTGCTGTGCACTGGGCAGGTCTGCTCCAGGCTCAGGCTTACCCTGGCCCTGGCTGGTCCCAGGCTTGTGCCAAGCTGACAGCCAAAAATGTTTCAGTTTTCCTGAGTTCTATAAATGGTGAAAATCCAGCATGGAAGGATGGTGCAGATGGTGGCCAGTGCTCTGATTCTGTGGGACAGGCCTCATGATGAACCCACAATTTTATTACTGAAGCTGTTTTACAGGAGATTTCCCCCTTACCAGTCTGAGTACTGTTAAGCCTTTTCCATGTTAGCCCTGTTTGCTACAACCTGTTGGCTGTGGCTCGGCAGGGGCTCTGCTCATAACTGACAGGCAAAACCGTGGTCCCAGCCACTCTCCCAGGACAAAATACATTTGTGGAGCACAGCAGTAGCCAGGGTCAGCAAGGCTGGCTGGTGTGTCCTCATCTACTTCTATTAGATTTCTCTTTAAAAGCACACTGGCTTATTTTTTGTTGTTACTTCCAAAGAAGATTAAATATGCCCTAGTTTGAACTTGAAGAATTATTTTGCTTTCACTCAAACATCCAGCTATGCTATATGAAACCCAGGCTTGTGAGGCTGCCACATAAGAACTGGGTTGCCCCCACCTCCCTCCTGCTGCCAGAGGTTTTATTCTCTAATCATTACCAAGACAAATATTCCCAGGTGCTACAGTGAAGCTCAGTTATTAAAAAAAAAAAAGAAAGAAAAAAGGCACAAATCAGATTTCAAACAGCAGTTAACTTGCTTTACCTTCACTTGCTTGCTAAGTGCCAGGAATCCTGTAGATATTTATGGGAGACAGCTCACCACAGTGAAGCTTCTCCCTCCGACTGAGTGTGAATCTGGGCCATGCAACTGCTTGACTCTATTTTTTTGCCAGACCTGTTTTCTCCAGTCACCCCCATCAAGACACGCCACTCCTTCCTGGAGATGAAGCCCATACCGAGTGGACAGCTTCAATTCTGGCACCACACCAGAGACAAAAGAACTCAGATTATATCAAAATTTGTTCTTTAACCTGAGGCAGGACAAACAGCAGGGTTTGTGCCCTCAAGTGCCTCCACAGCTCCTCATGCTGCACAGCACTCCCCATGGGAGCAGGCTGCATTTGTGCCATGCTGGAGACTGTCAGTGCATCTTCTCATCATTGTGGACACTTTGAACCCAAACATCTCTTTTATGGGTGTGGTGAAGGCACTGGTGTTGCCACTGGACAGACCTGTGAGGCCACATCTATGTATTTTGACATGGGAATCCACTCCAAAGGACTGAAGTCCAGAGCACTGTGGATATGATTCCGCACAATCCAGTCAACCTATAGTCCTGGCTTCCCCCTCTGGTGTGGTCCCTTGGGATGGGGCAGGGTGAGTGCATTTTTCTGTCAATTGTGATCAATTCTTCAAACTTCTATCTCCATAAACCCTTTCCTGCACTCAGACCTTGCACACTGAAATAGAAAATAGAATAAAAAATTCAGGCATATTCTAATGAGGTTAGGAGGATGTAAGGACATGCAAGGACCAAAGTAAGATTTTTTTTCTGGAGCAGCACATTTCCTTTCCAACCTCTTTTAATGTCTGCATTGAACAGTAAACCAGTATTGCCCTAACTACAGTAGTCTTTAGAATTTAGTCTCTGCCAAAATTCATACAGTCCTTGATAGCTTGTGTATCTCTTCACAGCTCTCAAATATGCAGAATTGAGAATAAATAAGACTATGTAAAGTGGAGAGATCTTCCCAGATACTAAGAAGGATTATTCTATACATAGACCTACAGAAAATAGTGATTTCTTTATTTAAATGGAAACCGGAGTGAGTTGGTAGGTAGCAGTGATGTTTACAAGTTTTTATGGCAAACTTGTGAAGTGAATTGTTGTTGGTTGTTGTTTTATTTTAAAGAAGAGAAAACTCAATACATAAAAATATGGGAGTGTAGTTGAACTTGTTGGGGACATAATTTTTCCACTTAAAATATATTCTTATATTTCAACTAATGCAATTTGGCTTAAAGGAACTCTGAGAAGATAAGTCAGTCTTTCAGAGCAGTAATTATTTTTGTCCTGAGAAGCTGTGAGGATAAATTGTTAACACAATATTTTTGAAATATGTGTGTGATATATGAATGACCCAATCTGTTCCCCCAAGGAGCCATTTGGTTTTTAGCTTTTTAACTACTTTTTTTTTTACTATTTATATTGAGGAAACAATCAAACCCTCATCTGGGATTTTTTTCATTGACATCAGCATGATTGCTTTGGGCTTTTATGAAGGAGAATTAATTAAGGGCTCTGATTCATGACTGAATTAGATTCAACTTTGGTGGCTAAAGAGGTTACTGCTGAGGTGACAACCTCAGCTCTTCTGAACCTGACAGGAGCCACGAACCAGAGCTCCCTCCTGCTGCAGCTCACAGCCCAGCATGTTAACATAAATTGAAATCAATGGCTGTTGGAATTAATACACTGGGATTAATACAATGTGAACTGGGATGGCCCAAGAGCAGGGAAACTATCCCTTCTGCCACCCCTGCTCCAGTAATTTCTGCCAGAAGGGTGGGATGGCCATCAGGAAGTGATAGATTTTCCCATGGTCCAGAGTCTGCAAATCCCTTTCTGTATCTTACCATCTAGCTACAGCATGAAAAGCCGAATATTAAGTATCAGACTGAGCTAGATTTTTGTTAAACTCCTGCATCCACCTGGCTTGGCTTGCACAACTAGTCTGGTTGATTTCAGAAGGAGTTTTGTGAAGGTTTATGGTCTGCAAAAGAATAAGCTAGATTCTGTATAACTTTACTTTGAAATAAGCCAGACAAAAGATATTCTTCCCAGTTCACACCACCATTCCCTGCAAAATAAGTATTTTACACATGATTTCAACTCAAAGGTGGAAGAGAGCCAAGAATGAGTTCCCAAGGTATACAAAACCTTGCTAAATTGAAGTGTAATACTATGAAAAAAGTGCACATGCAGATGTGAACTGAACTGATCTTCAAGGGGACAATATTTACTTTTGCAATCCTCTTCTCATTTCTACAGCTGCTGGTGATTAAAGCATAGACCATTGTAGCTACTGCCAGTAAAACAAAAGCCTAAATGTAAGTAGTACCTCCAAGTGAAGAATAATTGAAAACAAGGTGCTAGTGTCTGGCTCTTAACACCTTAGACAAAAACCAGAAAGACAGCTGGAGAGTTTTTTCAAGTGGAGAAGACTCTTTCATGACAGAAGAACATTTAAAAAGTGCAGTTCAATGTCAGTCAAAGTTAATTGTGAATTTGTGCAAAGTTCAGTGAAGTAGGTTCTGCAGATTTTCTTGGAAGAAAAAAACATGTGATTACTTTCTTCAGATGCTTCTATTTTTGTCTAAAACTTGAATTAAATATCTTAATAATGAAGAAGGAAAAAGACATCCCAAGGAAACTAGATGGTTTAGGTACTTTTGGAGAACAGACAAACTGCATTTGTTTTTGGACCCATGATTTATATGCACATAAAGTACCAAATTTCTGCAAGCTGTGCCCCTTTGCCATTCACTTCAACTTATTATAAACACTTTTATATGTTAATACATGACTATTTATCTTAACTGAATTTGGTCCAGAAACTTCTATAGATTTCACCTGATACCTGCAGACTGCATTTGATCTCATACCTGCCATATTGTCATTTCAGTAAGAATATGTGTGATGGCAAAAATGTACAACATTCTTATAATTAGGCATCACAAAACATTTGTTACCATTACTGAGTTGTAACTTAGGAACTGTACTGTAGATATGAAAGACTCACCAAGTAGAGCATCCTCTGTTCCTCTTAGCTCAGGCCAATTTCTCTCAGGGATTTGGGTCGGGTGTGGGACTGGCTTGTCATTATCTTATTACTACCTGCAGTCCTCCCTCTGTTCACTTTCACTGGGAAGGGTGAGGTGAATGAGACACAATCTCATTCTAACCAATGAATGACCAAACCACCACAAGTCTGTCTGGTTTTGCCAGCCTTCTCAAGACTGCAGCTAAGGACCATTCCCTGGGTAGTCTTGTATGAATCACCAAACTTGGTACCACTCAGACCATGAGATTAATTTTAATTTAAGAAATCCTTAAGATTTTACTGTTTACAGAGGACTACCACCCATAGCAATGATGCTTATATATGCAATGAGCAATGATGCAATTCTTACAGCTTTCCTAGCAAACGGGGAGAACTATAAGGAGTGGCACTTCATTTCTTATTTTGGTTATGAGTCATCAGCTCTCATCTTAAATACTAAGGTGAGGCTTCCCCATAGAAGAAAAAATTGCTGTGATGTTGAAAGAAAAGTAGCCAAGCATGGAGAGAATGATTAAAGTGATAGTAGTGAGGGGTTCAAGTAATCCCCAGGTTAATGAAGCCAAAATCCCCACAGCAAATGATGTTTTGTTAAAAAAGCAGAGATTCTACTGAGTTAGAAAATCCATTGGGACCACACCCAGACCTGTGACTGTGTGGCATCTCACAGGATCAGAAACCTTCTAGTTTCAAGCTGTAATTTCCCTGAAAAATTAGGCTTTCTGTTTCTCTCCCTCATCACCAAAATTGTAGATAATTATAGCAGTACTGGAGTTGCTAATTCTCAGGCTTCTGGAAATAAACTACCACTATTCTGAAGCAGAGATCTGGTGCTTGTGCAGAGCTGCAGACCAGAGCCCCTGACCCAGCTCCTCCATGCTGCAAACCCACAGTGAGCTGTAAAGAAGGCAGGAAGGAACGCTGATTTATACCACCTGAAGAGCTGACCCAGAAGCTGGAGTAAATGGGCTTGATCTAGCAATTCCCAACGTCCTCACACTCCAGCAGTATTAATGATCAATTAGGAGGCACTTTGTTTCCATACGCAGCAGCAATAGATTTAGCCCTCCCTTGAAAGGGCAGGAAAGGGCAGAGGGCAATAGCGGAGACGAGAGATGGCAAAATAAAGTGGGGAGAAACCAGGAACTCTTAGGAACCTAACTGCAAATCTTGTAACAAAACGCAATTGGACAGAAGGGACTTGGTTTCAGATGTAAAGTAAGCTAAATAGGTGAAAGAGTTCTCTTTAAACTGTCATCATTAATTTAAGCCAAACTTAATTAAAAAAATAAACTGAAACAGCTGGGTGTAGGAAGTGGCTGGCTGACCTCAGTGCTGGGGCCGTTTTCCTTTCTCCTTTTAAACCATTGTTCATCAGCTTCCACTTAAGGCAAACCAGAACAGTCAGACTAACCACAATCAAAACCATAGGGCTTGCTTGCATCTAATATTTCTCTCTGTGTTATGACATCCATTAAGGAAAAGTAAGGAGTATTATTGAAAAATCCCTTTTATTCATTCATATGGTGCCATGCTATGTTACATGAATGAGAGGATCAGTGAAATACTTAAAGCCCCCCAAAATAGGAAACACTTGAATCTGCTTATGTGTTTATTACATTTGAAAAACCCAATTTCTACTTCTCATTCTACATAAACTTCGGAATAAAAGCAAAATCACTGCTTTACCCCTGCCTCTTACCCTAACCATCCTTTGTCAGTTAGAGATAAGTAGTCAGCTCTTTGGGGTAGGTACAATCTTATGATGTGCGTTTTCAGAGCCTCTCCTACTACATTTCTATCTGGCTTATCCATGCTGAAATGCAGTACATGTACAGGCTAACAGCTGAAAGGCTGCCTACTTCAGCTCCAGGTGGAAAACAGTACATTGCTCCTTTGCAGCGTAATTAAAGAGCATCATACAAAGCACCTAATTTGCCTGATTTCCAAATGGCGGGAATATGTTAAACTTGCCAAGAAAACTTTCTTGTTTTAATGTCACCGTGCTAGTCCAGCCCCATGGTGACTTCATTCCTGTGCAGCTATCACAGTGGAGCCCTCTTAGAGTGAAGGTCTAGTTATGGCTCACCTACTATTGATTTTCTGTTGTGGGATGGCCAACAGAACATCTGTTTCAGTTTGACAATACTACAGTGTTATTGAAACTCATCAATTCTGCAGTAGGAGGAGATTAGAAGCATAGAGCACACTCCTATACACTTCAAATAGAGATCAAGTGATAGTTTCTCAGAGAAGTTATTCCACAAGTAATCAATTACCCTTGTGAAGGAAACAAGTTCTCTCAGCTCTTTTCTTAGCTGATAGTCATCAATGCCCTGAAGCACATCCTTTTTACTCCAGTGGGACTCACTAATGTGTCTGAAGTTAATGATATGCTTAAGACCCATATTTCAAGAGCCTGAAAGACTTATATAATGTAAATAATCATCTTACCTTTGCAGGGCTTGTCTTAGCTTAGTTGGAACAGGTGTCAGAAAGTTGTTCAGGAGTAGTTATGTTTTACCACACAGAAAACAGAACTTAAAAAAACATATAACACTGCAGACAAAAAAAACTCAATGTGGACATATAAATTTTTGTAGTAGTGAGAAACCTTAACTCATTCATCGCAGTAACAAAATGGTGGTTACATCACAGCTCCTGTTGCAGAGGAGAACACTGGTACATACACAGATGCCAGGTACTGACAACAGATTACAATATTTTTCATTGTCTCAGTACCTTATTGCCACACTTTGGAATTTCTAAAAGGTAATTCAAGCTAAATATCCCAATTTGCAAAACTTCGATTTACAGTATTTTTTACTGTGGTTATTTTTGGGTGTGGATTTTTGTTTTGTTTTGGTTTGGTTTAGTTTGGGGGGGTTTTTTTGTGTTAGTTATCATATCTAGATTCCCAGTAACACTGTAGCAAAGCAGGAGTTTCTGGTGGTTTTGTGTGAGTTCTCCATCCCTTTTAAATTAGTCTAGTTAAGGCATTTTTATCTCAGTGACATTTGTCCTCCCAGCCCACTGTCATGAGCTACCAGAGTTGTCTAATGGCTTTGATTTCACACATTTAAAAGGACCATCTATCAATTCACTGTTAAAAAAACCCCAACACATCAAACTCAAACCCACGGTGGTTCTGTCCGTGGAAAGGAAATGATGATCTGCCCATCCACAGGATTAAAGTTACTTTGTTGCTTTTCTGGTTAAGTCCTACAAATAAGCTGTGATCACCGTGGATGCACTCAGAAATGTGCAAACCGCAGCAGGAGCTTGTGCTGTGAAGTGTTCCCTACTGCTGCACCTGGGCATGTCCCACCGGAGGCTCTTACCTGCTGCAGCTGCTGGGCTGGGGCACCACAGAGCAAATCCAAGAGCTTGGATGGGGGAAACAGCAAGGATTTAGGCCACCTGAAAACGTTGGTTTTGCCCGGTCCTTGCTGCAGGAACCATGAGGTGAGCAGGCATGAGCTGCCTTCACAGGGTGTGCAGCACTTAGCAGGGTTGGAGCAGTGGCAGAAAAAACAACCAAGAGATTTCTCCCTGAGAAGCTTTGAAATCAATATTCCTGTAAATCATCAGATTCTGAAGAATAAACAGGTTGTCCCAGGAAGAGGCAATTAATTTGTTTTACTCTCTGACCTGCTAAAATGCAAAAATTGCTGTGGAATTTACTCTGTTGTGACACATTCTAGCAACAGAGCAGTCTCCATTAGTGCTAGTGTTTTTCTAATTACAGCTATAAATAAAAGCTAACCTCTATCCAGATTCAAAACAGTTTCCATGGACTGCCAGGTGCATAGGTGGAGATGCAGGGAGATGAATGCAGCAGCATTTGCATCATCATATTGACTTACAACTTGGGGGTTAATTATTGCATTCTATTGCCATGTACTGGGGCAGCCATTTTTAGTAATTTCCAAATGCTAAAAAGAAACCTGACAGCTTCTCATTAGATTAGAATAGACAAGATGCTTGAATCAACAGTGAAATTTTATTAGGGATTCTCAAGTATAAAAACAAGAGCTTTTCATTTTTATATTGTATATTTTATGCTGTATTGATTTGTTTTTATTGATTTTTAATAAAAGAGTGTGTTTTTTTCAAATGGTGTAAATTAATTGTTATTGTGCCACAGAAAACAGAAGACTGCACCGCAGTAATTAACATTTCCTGGCAAGGAACCTAAGTAAGCTTGTTGGTGAAGTGGGCTTTAAAGCATATTTTGACAGTACCGCAAATGGTAGCATATGCCTGGGAGGTGGTGATGTGGCAGGCATGACAATCACTTCAGTGGCTCAGATGGGAGCAGGTGCCCTCACAGCTACACAAGATCCCGTGTCCCTGCGCTCGGCTGGGAGATGAACAGCCCTCCTCTGATGTTCTTCACACAACAGTCTGAGTGCAGCTGTGGGGATGAAAAATAAGAGTGTACCATTCATGCACCAGCTCTTTTGGAGACTACTCATCAAACTTCAGTGATACAGACATGACACCTTTCTGATACCTTCAGTTTTTGGCTTCCACCCATTATGTTTTTGTTTATCCACAATGCCCTCTTTAGGTACAGGGGGCTGCCAGGCTGTTTGGCAGAGAGGCCCTCAGCCCTGGCAGGACCTGCCAGGAACTGTAATGGACTAAGTAACTTGGTCCGGCCAAACAAGGGGAGACGAAAAGCTGCATACAGTGGATATCTTCAGTGTCAGCAGAAACATGGAAACTGAAGATAAATGTCTCTTCTCCTCCATGAGGAACCTTTAGAGGACTTGAACAAACTTCAGTAGAATGAAGTCAATACACCCAATTCCTAAAAGATTACGGTTTAACTAAGAAGGGAAAAAACCCCCACACTTTTTTTTTTTCTATGTAATCAGTAAGGAAAGAAAGGTACAGATAGCCCAACAGATTAATTATCAGCTGGGAGATGAATACTATTGTGTTAGCTACTGTAACTTAAACCAACTCAATCCCTTCTTTTGAGACCATCTACATTACAGAGTAATTATAAGCTGTGCGCTGCAAGACAGGAAGCTCTTCTTAAGTAAGTTAAAGCACATCAAATGACAGTGATAAATCAATTAATAAAAAGGAAAGCTCTATATACCTTTATTCACACAACCAAGTTTTCTTTCTTTTTTACTAAGTTAAAAGAAAATTTTGATCATGAACATATAATTTTATTGACTCCAAATCAATACATCAGCAAAACCCAGGAGCTGGTCTGCATGTACCCTGAGACAGAATGTAAAAACTACTAGTGAAGATTAACCCTAAAGCTGGAAATATCAGGGCACATTTTATTTAAAGGAAATTCAATATGAATAGAGAACCTTTGCAGGAAGGGAGAGCCCAGAACCACCCTGACTGCTGTAAGCACTGAGGTGTTCAGACTCACAGCTGAGAGGAGAGCTAAAGCTCACCCTCCAGCTCAGGAATGAACATCCCTTGGCCTCTCAGGCACCTGGTTTATGTCTTTTATCCTACTCTCCTGTGCCAGGGAAGCTTATTATTAACTCCTTCTTAGCTAGTTGTCATGTGTAGACCCTGTATCTAGGCAAAAGCTGAAAGACATTGTGTAACCAGGCAGAAGATTGACCTTGTTTTCTTTTTAATGGAAGTGATATAAAAGTGCAAATTGGTAGTATTTTATGTTTTGTTTGAGAGACGAGGGTAACATGAACAGGTAAATCTAATCTCTCATCTACTTTCCCAAAAGTGTAACTAAAGCTCAGGTTATTTCTGTATATTCCATCCTATTGCAGGTCTTCACATTGTGGTCTTGCTGTGGCATGAAAATCAAACTCAAAAGGATTGTCCATATACGTGGTAGTTTTGGCTTTAGGCCTCAGCTAGGCCTAAATTTAGCAGGCCCAAAAGATGTGACATAGATCAGAAGGGACAAGCATCACCTGACTTAAGCAACCAAAGAGGTATTTCATATCATCTGATATCATCAAAAAGCATTAAGAGGTATAAAAAGAGAGAAAAGAGGAGCTTCTGTCTCTTTTTGGTCTTTGCCTCCAACTCGTGAAGACGCACTGCCTGCCTCTGCCGAGATTAGGCCTTGCCACCATTCCCACTGCGTTATCTAAGGAGGTGAACATTTTCTTGTTAATTTCCCTCCTCTCTTGCTGGGAGTTTTCTTTGGAAGAGTTGTTGGGAGGTTTTGTGGGGTTTGGGTGGTTGGAATCTGTATTATTTGCTTGGGTGACTCGGTAGTTATTGTTGTTAGTCTGATTTTCTTTTCTCGCATTTGTATATATATATGTATTATATCATAGTCTGTTTTTAATTGTCTTGTATAATGTAAGAAGCTTGCTACTTCAGGTTTTGTTTGGCTTTTTTTCTTGCCTTCCTTTTCCCTTGGTTCAGGAGGGGGAACCCTTTCTCTCTGTGTTGGGCAGTTGGCATTTTGCCAGCTCCACCTAAAACATTATGTTATTTAGACATTGGTATATTTCACTCAAGGAATACCAATCTTTTTTTAAGAGCACCAGTGTAGTCCAACTATCTGGAACAGAATTTAGTTCTGGGTGTGCTGAGCCTTCTTTGATGAAATGTTTTAATAATTTTTGACAACTGAACTAGATAAATAAATAAAATAGGCAAAATAAAATTCTCTGGCAAGGTAGTATCTCGATATATACTCTTCCTGTTGTTAAATGTTGATTTTTGCATATAAAAGGCAGTTACTGATATATACATATTCCTGAGTAGTTCAGACATCTTGCTTCTTGATTGTTTACAGATGGTCCCAAATCAAAGCCTGAGATTCCAAACCTTGATATTTCAGATAGATTTAGAAGTAAAAGAAAAGAAAACTTTATTCCGTCATGGTAACCTTTTTATTTATGAGATTATGTAAATATAAAATCTATTTTTCAGCAGTACCCTTTTCTGCTCTCAGTCAATTTTCCAGAAGCCCTGATACTGGATGAATAACTCAGAAAGCTTTAGACCTGACAAACATGGTATATATGAGCAGCTGGTACAAATTAAGGAGGTTGTGCTATATTACATCAGCCAAGAATCTGATGTTCACATTTTTGTCTCTGTTTTCATACAGCTATATTTGATTTCAGGAGCCTAAATCTGAGAAATTAGCAGCAAAACTCTTACTGGTATCAGTGGAAGCCTGAGATGGGCAGGACTGCCTTCAAACAGGCTCGATAAAAGTCATCTGTCACAAAAGTGGCAAAAAGTAGTCACAAGCACATGAGCAAGATGAGACTTTTAAGGTAAGAGCACAGTGATGGGTGTTTCTTCTGCTTGGGAGAGCACTGTATGATCAGAGCTTGCTTTAAATTTTAGGAAATTGTATCCCAATGGACTGGTAAAAAACATATCTGTACTGTTAAGTGGATCAAGACATTGTGGTGCTAGTCATGCTGATAAGGTTTTTTTACCCTTATGGTGATCTGTGGGAGAAAGAATGTTTGCCTGCAGAGGAGATAAGACAGTAAAACTGCTCTGCTCTCGTACTGCTGTGATTCAGAGGTCAGGAGCTGTTTCCACTACTGAAAAGTTCAGGTCCAAGAAAAATCCTCTGGCAGTCTCAGCTAGTGACTTCATGATGGTTTCAGACAAAGCCTTTTGCCTGGGATAGGATGTGAATTGAAACAATCTGGTAAAGAAAAACATTGAATCTGTATTCAATAGAAGTGCAAATTTAAAAGTCTCCCCTCCACCAGACATATTTTAATGAAGGCATAGATACAAGGTAACTATGTTATCTCACTTTTTTTGTGTCATTAACCAAGAACGGAGTTTAAAAAAGTGTCCCCACAGAAATCTTATTCATATGTTTTATTATATGCTCCAGCACGGGCACCACTTTAGTTTAATGGTATGTTGGATGATGGTCCAAATTTATAGCAAAGGTTTACATCACAGACAGCTGGAATGAATAACAATAAATTAATTTAAAGTGCTACAAAAGTGCTCCCCATAGTATGCAGTGCTTATGTGCTCAAGACTAATAATTTATAAATGCGTGTCTTTTATAATACTGATCTAAAGTCCTGAAAGCAGCTAGTTAAAAGGCAGTCACATGACATAAATGATTTTTATTAATATTTGAAATGCATGATTAGGGTGGGCACCATGGTCATTAGAATTAGAAAGCTTTCATTTATGACCAAGTGCAATGAAGCAACAGCCAGATGCAGAAACTAGCTAAGCAATGGCAAACAACCTTTGGGAGATTGGGAGCGGTCATATGACACTGCTTCTTCCATGGGTTTTTTATGTGCAAGTAGTCATCACAGCTATGGTTGTTTCTTTTGCTCTTCCTGGTCTGTTGTATTTATCACATTACATACTCGTAAGGCCTAAAGAATAAAAATATGTGTTACTGAGTGTAGTCAGAAGCAGCTCTGAAAGTGTATATTCACTATAACTAGTGAGGGTAAAAGAGCAACCAGCTCAAATAACTTGGATAATGTTGCATCTTTTTCCCCAGTGCATCTCCCTGGAATACCTCACTGCAGGGATGTCACTTGCCTTAATACCACCACCCTTACTTTCTCCAGGCAAATTTGGCTGCATCTCACTTTTCTTGGTGAAAATCATTTACTGCTTAAATGCAGAGTCATTAATCTGAGGTTGTAGAAGGAGTCTTTCACACTGAAAGAAGGATCATGAATAATTTCTGTGTCTCTCGTACTGGGCCATTGCCATATATTAGACTACATATTTGAGTCTTGGCAGATTGAAAAAATGTGCATCCCAACCAATCCTATTCACTTTGGTGGTTCTTCTAGCAAAGGAAATGGAGTGAGACACAAAGTGGGCAGAAGTATCATTATCTGGTCCCTCTTTAAGGAAAAAAAGCTGTGCTACACCGAATTCAAGCTTTTAAGTAACAATTCCTAATTATTTTTTTTAGTATCACAAACCTCTGCAAACTCATTCTCTCATCTTCCTTTCTGACTTTCTTTAAAAGCACTCTGTAATGTAACACATTTTTCCCGAGGTCAATGGGGACGTATTTCCATTTTGATACACTTCAAATTTTTGCCTCCAGCACGTCACTTAAATGTGCTGTGCTAATCAGAAGCCAGTAATGATTTCCTACGTACTTCAAGTGGGTGACTGGGCATATAAAAGCACCTCAAAATGCAAAATTTGTGAGAGAGCAATACACAATAAAGATACATAAATATAAAAAGGGGCAATGCTGGCCAAAGCAGTTTGGATTTGTAAGCTGAGGGTTCTGTCTGAAATAAGCACCTAAAGTCTTTATGTGCACCACTGAAGTGATAAGGAGGTTTGGGGGACTCCTGCATCAGCTGCCTGCAGTAATGGACTGCAGGTTTCTCTGAGCAGATCACTTGTATGTCAATATACACAGATGATGCACAAACATTTCTGAGGGCTTGTTATATCATCAGTGATATCTCATGTTCTGAACAACTCAAATCCAAGATTAGGCAGGATCTAGAAAAATGGGGCAACCCTAAAGCATGGGTTTAATCTATATGGAGGTCTTTTATTTTTAGCACTAATGATAGGTTTACACTCAAATTTGCCTGCCCCAAACGAGTGTGTATGTTTCTGTCTGTGTGTGTGTGAAGCTGCTGGGAGAGAAAAAACTGCCATAACTCAAGAGATTATGTAATTAATTTTTTTTTTTAACATGAATATCTTTGACAGACAGAGTTGCAAGAAAACATGAGCTCTCCCTCAGTAACCACAGCATCAGAACAAAAACTCCTGATAAGCAAATGCTGCTTAGGCAGCAATCAGCCAGGCAGTGTATAAGTGTAGGGGGAGAGGGATGTAGACGGAGCCAGGCAGGCAGGTATTAAGGCACTGTGGTGAGTGTCTGTGTGGCTGCAAGGGATGGCAAATGCCTGTGAGAGAAAATGACACATGAGAAAAACCAAGCTGCTCCACTGAGTATTTTGCATCTATTTTTAAGAGAAGGCAAAAAGAAGAAGCCAAGGGAGAGAGACTGAAAAGACAAGGCAGGAATGACCAGCCAACTGCGTGTCTGGGCTAACAGCAGCAGGCAAGAAATCCAGGCATCAGGGAAATAATTTAAAGCCATACTGATTCACTTTGGAGGTGAGAAAAAGCAGATACACTTGGCTACCATGGAATAGCTCTGACAGCAGCTAAAGCTGCTTGATTTTTGATGAGTTTAATTCACAGAAAGCTGGCACTGAAAATCCAAGCCAGCGTGCACCCCTCACTGCATCACCTCTTCTCCCAGCAACTGGAGCTGCCATCAAAGCTTGCCCCAGTCAGGCAGCTCCTTCAGTCAGCCCACGAGCCCTCAGGCAATGCCATAATGGAAGAGGGAGAAAGAGAGGTAAACAGGAAAGGCAGGGGATCAATGACTGAAAATACAGCAGCTCTGGCCATTTCCAGTGAGCCAGGAGCATTTGGAGGCAGAGCTGGTTTCGAGCCCATCCATCGCCGTGATAGACAGACAACAGCCTTTCCTCGGGAACAGTGCCTGGCCCCCGTCCTCGGCAGCACACAAAGCAAGGCTATGGGGAAGAGAAAGATCCAGTGCTCTGTGGTGTTGGTCCTTGCATCTAGGAAATAGAGGTAAATTGCACATAAAATGGGAAAATAAGAGGGTTTAATATTCTCTAGGAAATTCTGTGTTTCGGGATAAAAAAGGGTGGGGATTTCTACATGGAAACTGTCAAGTGTTGCCTGCACTTTTCCCAGTAAAGTAAGCACTGCAGCAGTCTGGGTCTTTGCTCTTTAGCTTTGTGCAGATACCTTAATTTATCTGGTCCTTCATCTGATTATCCAATGATGTAATTATAGAATTAATACAGAGACACTGTGGCTGAGATCTTCAAGACACTGCTTTTTGGGTAGCCAGCTACCTGTGAAGATCTGCCCTGGGTGACTTATCCTCAATCCTGGAGGCCAAGGAGTCCGAGTCTTTCCCCAGATTCAGATTTTTCTCATTCAATCAGCTTATTCACTGTGAAGTGTGGTTTCAGACCTACAAAATTCAGTTCAAACTTCATATATAGTTACAGCTTGCAGATCAAAATTTTCAATTTGCATTTAAAAGGAAACCAGACTCTGCAAAAGCAAGGGTAAGAGATGCTGAAGGTTTCCTTAAGAGTAAAAATAGTACTGTTCTATTTAATCTGAAATGAAATTTGGGTTTTTTTGGTTGGTTGGGGTTTTTTTGGTTTTTTTGCTTTTTTTTTTTTATTTACAACATCTATTTGCTCTACTGAATTAAGCCTCAATTACTCTCACAGCTCTCACACCAGCTCAGATGAACACCAAGAACCTCAAGTGTAACCACGTGGGGCTGAGTATGTGTGTGCTCACTGGTTTGCTCTTTTACAAACATCTCCTGAGCAGTGTCTTATTTGTGTGAACTATGAGTTTTGCATGGAACAGATCAGAAAATTTCAGCCAGAACAGTTTTCCTAAAGAAAATAGCTTTCAGGTAGATGGAATGCTTTGTAACAGTATAAAATTCCATTTTTCCATAGAAAACATTTTGCTCAAAATTTAATGCTCACTCAAGATGCATGTGAAAGAGTTGAAATTTTTTATTGCAAATGAAAAACTTCCATCCTGTTGTTAGTGAAAAAATAAACAAACATCCTAACTGGCACTAGTTCACAGTTTATATTTCTTACACTGATGAGTGTAAATACAGAGTAACTCCCTTGTCTCAGTGAAGTTACTTTGTCTTTTCCAGTTGCAAATAAGATTGAAATCTCAGTCTGTGTGGTTGGATGTTGTGATGAATATCTTTGCCTTCTAGGTATGTACATACAGAAAAAAAACCACCAAAAACCCCAAAACAACTCAAACCAAGAGGCTTAATGGATTCTGGGTCAGGACTGTTGTGAAGAGTTCCAACGTGATGTGGATTTTGTTTCAGTACTGCTGGTTGGAACATTCAAAATGCGTGAATTTATAATTAAAAGAGCATACATCCAAGTATTTAAAATAATTTAAAGCTGTATTTTTATCAGCTATAATTTGAAAATGATCAGTGTTACACAGAACAGTGGCTCAATTTTAAAGGGTAGGTACATCTTCCAGTAAATTAAACATATCCTAAAACATCTACAGATCTGATGACAGAGGAGTTTTAAAGCATCTTAGCAATACTGAAACATAAGTCTTTAGATATATTTGTAGACCAATACATTTTCTCTTTCACTTGATAAAAACAATAATCCTTTGCTTTTCATAAAGAAACAAAAATTGCCATAAGGTAGGGTGAGCGTCGTGCCTTCAGAAAGCTACAAACCGTTCCCACAGAAGCCAAAGGCTGGATACAAATCTCCGTATTACCCAAATTACTTCAGGATTTGGATTATGGTCAACGATAATTTCACTGCATGGACTCAACTGGAGAAATTAGTTATTAATATGCAAATTATACTTTTTAATTCAGCTGGCTTGTTTAAGGCCATATCATTTCATCTAGAAGAATCAATTGAAGCAATCACAAGGGTTGCACTATTTTGGAGTGACAGGTATCAACTTGAGCAGGAACTCTTGTAATTGGCTTTTAATGCTTTTCCAAAGGGCTGCCAATTTTTAGATCTGATAAATAACTAACTTAGGGTAATTCTGTTTTCCAAGTGAAATAAATACTGTGAAGAAAACAGGAAGAGAGCAAATTAATCCTTGGTGTAAGCTCACTGACTTCAGTGGTATTACACTAGAAATACTTGCAGACTAGGATTTCTAATGCAAAAACTGACAAGAATTGTGTTAAATAAGAAAGTACCTTAAATCATGCGTTGGGCAAAATAGCTCAGTTAATCCCAAAATGTTGTTGCAAGAAAATTCCTTTCCACACTGTTCTAGGGGAGCTATAAGACATTTTACACAGCCGAGCTTTTCCAAGGAATTTAAATAATTTCTTTCCTTGATTCAGATCAGCACACTATTTTTGTGAAGCATTTTATTGGCTAATTTTCATCTCTTTCCCCCTCTCAAACACAAAATTGAGTAGATTTACAGAGTTAGTTACTGTAAAACTTCATGGCTTTTTCAGTCAACTCTTGCATGTGTTACAGAAAATGCCAATTTTGCTTCCTTGTCTGTAAGCCCCTAAAATAATCTGGGCTCCATTTTAAATCTGCTTGTATGAAGTCAGGGGGACATTTTCCTATAGTTACCTGAGCACTAGGTAACACAGTTGCTCAGAAATATTTTCTTTATTTTTAAATTTCAGCATATAATAAAACCAAATGAAAATGAAGTAAAAACGTCCAGTATAATGAAATGTTGGCACTCAGTCAGAAGTCAGGTGCTGAGTTTTACTTCAATTTTCTGCTCTACACTTTCTAAAGTACTAGGAGAGAAAATAAACACTGAGATGACAATACTGAAATAAACTCCATAATATTTCAGAAATGCTGTGATTTTTTTTCCCAGTAGTTGACATATGCACTGGTAAATTTTTTTACAAGGTAATGTTTACAGATAAAGAGGATTCTGTCAAATAATTTTCAGCCAGCCTCCAAAAGCAACACTACTGTGAAAAAAAATAATTTTTTTATCCTGCTCAAAGCTCTGTGTGGTGTTACTAACCCTAGAATCCAATAGTTTTAATTTTGTCCCAGTGTGGATTGATCACTCTCTTTCCTCATGATTGCTTTCATTTCTGAAAATGGCAGCTTTCACATAAGCAGAGCAACCTGCTCCCCATTCCCTTCACAGCACTCCCATGTACAAAACACCAACCACAGAAGTCCACTCTGCTTTGTTGGTGATGTACCAGGCATCAGACCCACTTGCAATGCTGCCAGTCTGAAATATTGCTGAGTAGGGGCAGCGGGAGCTGGATCTTAATGATTTGCCCCCTCCCAATCATTTGGGTTCATTGATTTCTCTAATTAAATATGCATTCCACTTCACCATTATTCCCAATGATAGCATTTAATCTCAACAACAGGGCCAGAGATATGAGGGCCTTTCCTTACAAACTGTTTTTGCAAGCCCTGCTATTCTGTAGGGGTTCTTGTATACCTCCAAGTATTAGTCCAGTGTTACTTAGTCACATCCTCCTTTCCTCATTGGCCTCTTTTCCTTCTCCTTTACAACTGAGCCCTCTAGCTTAACTTAGGAGTGCTGGAGCTGCAGTTCTGTCTGACAGTCGTGTATGTAAAGCTGATCTATTTGGCTGGCATGGCCCTGTGCCAGGGAAGAGGCCATCTGAATGGTGAGGCTGTTAAGAAACTAATTGCAAGATGAACTGCAGTTACAGAAGAGTCTTTACTATTTGCTTCATCTAATCACATTTGCTGCCAAGGATTTTTCTTGTTTGTTCCCTTTCCATTGTTTGAATTGGAAGAATACCAGGTTTACACTTGGGAGGGGTTGGCTGATTGGTTCCCAAGCCTTTATCACTAGCTTGTAGGTCTCTTCATTTGTTCAAAGACTCAAATACTGTCATTGCTGTGAGTGTTCCCTTGCTTTCTCATCTCAGATGGGGAGGCTTTGAATTTGCCAAGGTCAAGTTCAGCACCCTGCATTTATTCTTCTTGTGCTGAAGAAGTCACTAGTCTGTAAATGAAGAGCAGGGAGCTGTTTGGGTTAGCAATTTCATTGCCTTCAACAGAGAAAGCAGAAACACTCGCAACACAGGTGAGCTAACAAGAAAGGAATTTCCCTCTGCCTTATTTTCAAATATCTTATTGAACAGTGCGTCTTGAACTGAAACCTTAGGTTGCAAAATACCAGCCTATGGGAAGAGCAGAATCATGGAAGATCCCTGTGCCGCCAGATCACCTTTAATTGGGCCATGGTCCATTTCTTTGCAAGCAAACACATTAGGCATTTACCTAACAGAAAAGCAGCCATAGGGCTGCTTGTCTTTGCTGTTTCTACCCAGGGAAGGAGTGTTGTTAAAGGGTGGGCCTAATAATAAGCTAAATGATTCCCATCCTCAAACCACAGCTCCCTTAGGGCCAGTGCCAGCCACTCATCCACAGTCATGGATGCCCAGTAGCACCAGAAGGATTGTCTCAGATAGTTTGCCACTCTGCTTATATTGCAGTATGTTTACATTTCCAGTGTAAAACTTTCTCCACAGTCACTGCCTGCCTCCTGGGAGATGTGCGCTGAAGCCTGAGCCCAGGCCACTTGCTGGCATGTGGGAATGTTTGCAAATGGCACTGTGGATATTTTGTAGACCTCTTACAAGAAATAGTTCAAGAACCTAGTCTCATTTAAGTCCCTTTCAAGTAACCTTGACCTGTTACATGTACATTTGAAATTGGACATGTATCATTCAGCTTTCGATTCATAGCTGGTGTTACTTTACCTTTTCCTTTGCATAAAACAGAATTAGTCTGCTCTTGTTGGTCCTTATGCCATGTTTCTTTCCTTTTGAGGCCAATGGAAAGTCTCCCATCGACTTCACTGAGCAGTGAACCAGAACTGCTAAATTTCAGTTTTCAGGGCAATTTCCTTCCCTCTTTCCCAGGCTTATTCAACAAAGGCATATTGAAAGGTGTGCACTTGTAGCAGTCTGTCTGAGCATTGGGAGGTGCTTTCTCTCAAAAGCCAAGAGCTTCAAATGGGAGCCTACACCCAGTGCTGGTCTGACAGCTTTGCTACAGCCTCCCAAAGAACTCAGAACACAACTTTTGTCAGCTGAAATCTTATTTACCTCTGGTGTTTTTCTGCCAGGGTAGAGTAATTCTTAAATCAAGATAGACTGCAGCTTTCTCCATTGCCTAAAGTAGCCACTAGTAAGAGCTCTGCAAACTAAGGAATCTCAGGTTGTTGCAAATTTCTATCTGGTTTCATCTGTCAAGAATTTCAGCCTAAGCTTGAGGAAGTTCAGCAAATACATCCTCTTAGATTTTCGCCATACACTTCCTCATGTAGGAAGCTGGCAAATCTTGCCAGGCCCCAGGCAGTTACCCTTCCCCTGCAGACCTGCACTCTTAGCAATAAGGGGCAAGATGACTCACCCAAAATGAGATACCATTCCAGGCAGTTTTCAGAACTTGGATTTCTGAGTAGGAAAGGTTTGGGGAGCTAGGATTTCTATGAAAAGTGGAAAAAAGGAAATACTTAAAACAGGATGATGAGTAGAGGCTTACCTTGATATACCAAATCATAAATTATAGTGGAGAAGTAGAGTTTGGTTCTCCTTGTGACATTGCCCATCAATGAGCTAGGGACTGCTTTGTGATATTCTACATAAGCTAGCCCTTTCTGTCTCTCCTTACCCAAACTATAGAGGAAACATATATGCTGCCTTGCAGGATTGTGGTAATAGTAGATGTAGGCTTTGTGTAGTCTGAGGATGTTCAGAGCATTATAGAAACACTGCAGAAAAGAGCCAGTGGCTGTGCTGCTGCACTGGTGGCAGCTTTGAAGAAATCAGATGAATGTAGTAGATTTCTTCTGCACAGTGAGTACCAACAGTACAGTATATGTGTGAACATACAGAAACCCATTTTCCATCACTAGTTGTATGTATATCCCCCCCCAAGCCCTTGCATAGTTTGAACTGCATGTCCTCCTCACATACCACACTCCCTCAAAAGATTAGCAGCTCACATACCACACTTGCCCAAAAGATTAGCAACTCTTATCTCCTGTGTGCTCCGCGAGCATGCGCCTGGCACGCTCAGGCAGGGAGTTACTGTCCAGCCCCCAGTCATTTTTCTGGATCCTCCTTCAAAGCAATTAGTAGCTTCCCCCTTTAACTTCAGAGAGCAAATTCAATCATATAATAACTTTCCTGTAATCATTACAATTAGCAGGAATGCATTTGACCCCAGTTTCACCTTCTCTGAAATGCAGTTCCTGATACAAAGTGTTGCAGTACTCTTGAGAGTGATGAGAGTGTCATGTTATGAGTAACTGGATGTCAGGATCATTGTGTGAAAACAAACAAATTCCCAAATAACTGGAAAGTCTTGAACCAGAAATTGGTATAATAAAGGTATAAATAATTCCTATCTTCACATTTTATATCTTCTTTCTCATGATACAAAAACAGTGCGGTGCACCACAGCCTTCATCCCAACCATGTTCCTTTATCTATAATGTCTTACAAAAAGCATAGGCAAAGTCAGGGTTTGGTGGCTGCTACAATGTGGAAATGTAAATCTCTACTCACAGACAGAATGTCTGAGATACTTCTCCTGGGTATCATGAGGAAAGTGAAAACCTTTTGTTTCATACATATTTTTCTTATGAAGAAGGTTTTTTTTTTTCCCCTAAGGAAACAACAACAAAAATCGTCTGCTAGCCTTGCACTGCTTCTCCATTCACACGTAGATAAGAACCATCTATCTTAGAGCTAGGAGACTGGGATTCCTAACTAAGGAAAGCGCTGGATGCTCAGCAGACCAGCAGTGCTTGCATGTGGCACTGTCTCATCTGTGGTTTACTCCTGGAACAATATTCTTACTTCTTGAGAAGGATATGGCAATTTGTGAGGCACTTTTTATTAAAGGGATAAGGAATAAAAAAATCTAAGTGAGCCAACTCCTTGTCTGAAGGGCAGTTGAGGTCAAGATCACAAAGTATCTTTCTGAAATACCACCAATGACTTATTGCTCAAAGTATGTGTATTCCTTTAAACTAATGAGTGGCACAGTGCTCTGTTTTGTCTGAAAAATGGAGGTGCTTGGTTGTAGAATAAGCAAGTACTTCTTGATGAGGGAATAGAGCCATTTCTTCCTTTACTTACTTTTGCCCCTCAGAAACCTTATCTTCCAGCCACACTCACACAGTTATAGTCCTCTCTTTTTAATTTTCATTCTGACTTTCAAAGAATCCTTCCCAGCCTGTGTCACACCACCCTGCTCCTTCCATGATGAATGTACAATGACCTCTCTTCTCTGTGTTGTACATGGTCTAATCCTTTTTCCTGAGCATCAGTTGCACAGTAATCCTCTTCCTTCTTTGACACAAGCACAAAACTCTCTTTCCTCCACTGTCACTTGCAGAACAATCCATTACTTCTAGTAGCATGCAGGCAGAAACCCTTTATCTTCTGTGCTAAACACAAAATGATCACCCTCTAGCTTTCTCCAACATAAGGCTGACAAGGCAGCCCTAATGTCAATTCTGTAAAGCACACATTACAGTCCTTTTATTCCCAATTTATCCAAACACTAACCTTTATCTGATCAGTGAGCAGTATGAAATACCACAGAGAAAAATGCAAGGTATACAGCCTAAATTGTTTTCTCTTTTTAAAAGAACTTCAAATTTTTCAAATGTTTAAAGAGGCAAACCCAAAATATGGAAATTCTATCATTTTTGCCATTTTCTTTCCTGTTTTGCTCCCATCTTTTTCAATGTCATGATGAAAAAGTATAATGGGTTGGGAAACAAGAGTAATAGAAATCTGGAGGTCACTCAGAACTTGAACCCAAATTTAGTCTTTTAAATAGCTCTAGCTTGGGTACTTTACAGGGGAAAGGTCTTCTTTCTAAAAGGTGAAAAATGTTTTGGCTTAACACACACACTCCCATTCTACCTGCAACAGATCAGATACCACAGTAAGTCAGAGGGAGAAGGCAAGAGATTAGTGACCAGGACGGCTAAGTGTCATCAACTGAACAAGCCATTTAGCCTGCTTTGCTTTAAGCCCTATCCAAACTCAAACAGATACCTGTTTAACCAGGGCTTTACAGGAGAGATCTGTCTGTAGTTGATCCCATGGGAAGCTGCAGCAAGACAAGAAGCTGATGGGGGTTGGCAATGATCACCCTAATTCCATATCCCCTGTACACAGCAGTGTTGCATTTAGTGATGATTTGGGCTTAGAGTGATCCAGTTTGATTCTTTGGGATACCTATTTCCACCCTGCTGCACATCATGCTTTCAAAACAGAGCTCAATTAAATAAATGCTAAGCCTGACCCTTTGTAGAAACCCCGCATTTAGACCCATTGATTATAAATGTTTTTTTCTGCTATTAGAGTGACAAAGGTCTGCCAGGATTGGTTTGGCACTGTACCTTTGGTTAGCTGCACACAAATTCCTTGTACCAGGACTGGCTGATAGCTTTAGGTGCTCCTGTGTTTCTAATATGCTTTGACATCCTGTGTGGCTGGTGCATTTGAAGTGCAAGATTTACTGTGTTTGCTTTTGGAGTAGCTGCAGTCTGTGTCATTACCTCCTCGTTGGCGCCAGCCACAATGACTGCTTGAACGAAATTCAGGGTGGAAAACCACCACTGCATTTGCTGAAGAAAATAGCAATTATGGTAATTATATCACTTCAGCATATTTCTTGCCTGTGTTTATGAACAAATGATGTGGCCAATGAGAACAGCAGCTTCTTCCTTTCAAATTAATTCATGCTTTGAAATAGCAGAATAGATATGATAAGACTTTCAGTTTGGTATGTTTTCTTCTGCATCTCTTCAGTGGTGCATTACACATTCACCACAATTCTTCACCTCTACTGTCACTTTTATGGCAGTGTTTTCCTTTCCCTCCTCTTCAGTCATGGGCATGCTAATCTTTTGTGTCACAAGGAGCACAACCCCTCCTTTACACGGGCCCGGTCCTGCCTGTACATGGTTCTGGATTATATAGTTAAAAGAAAAATAATTTTACCTACAGAACATAAAACAATGTAATTATTGCTGTTGCTATTTTTATTTTGATTAGCCACTGAAACTAGTCTGGACTGAATAATTAAGGAGCTATTTGTGTCATGGGTTTCAGCGCTGAATGCAACCCATTAACCCCACAGGAGCAAGGTCCTTGAATTCTGAATAATTCTGGGAGTAAACTATGATGAATCAGGGCTGAGATAAGAGCCAGGCATCTTTAAAAAAATCTGGAGCATGTTCTTGGCACTCAAGGTTTGTTCTATGTTGGAAGCAGTTTCTGCTCTTCTTCTTTTTTCCTTTTTAATCTTCTCTCATTCAACCGATTCCCATGGGAAATGCAAAACAACTTTACTCAGAAAAAGTATTTGTTACAGTTCATTCTAGTATTTTCAGATTTTTTTCTGTTTCCCCCCAGCCTCCTGATGAAAATACTTGTATATAAAAAGCACCTTACCATTCTTTGAGGCTCATCTGTTCCTACTGCTTATTCTGTGCTTGAAATTGTGACAAATCTCACTCTGGTATCATTTTTCCCCCCAAATAGAGCCCTATTAGCTGTAACTGGTCTTGGACGTGCTTCTCTGACATGGATGCAGCTGACATCGCATGGTTCAGTGAGCACAATTGGCAGCAATATTCCTGGCAACCAGTGTGAGTGTGCTGCTCTGTCTGTATCTGGCACGCTGTGTGGTCAAACTGGTCTGTGGACTAAGGTTAGGCTGCACTCTCCTACTACATCACCTGCAGCTGGGAGAAAAGGAATGAATGCTTTTTTCACAAAACAATACATTTTAAGATCTCTTCCAGAAGAGGTACTTGAGAAGCACCCATACATGCACAGCTCTGCGAAATAATTAAAAAAAAAAGGAGTTAGTACCCATTTCCAGTCTAACATGTCTACCTCTGGGCATACATACCAACCTCCTCAGGTAAAAAAAATCATAGAATAATTGGAAGAGACCCTCAGGGATCATCGAAGTCCAACTCCTGGCACTGCACAAAATACCTCAAGAGTCACGTGTGCCTGAGAGCATCGTCCAAATGCTTCTTAACTCTGTCAGGCTTGGTGCTGTGACCACTTCTCTGAGGAACCTGTTCTAGTACCAAATCACCCTCTGGGTGAAGAACCTCTTTCTAATACCCAACCTAACCCTCCCCTGACACATCTTCAGTCCATTCCCTTGGGTTCTGTTTCTGGTCACCATAGAGAAGAGATCAGTGTCTGCCCCTCCTCTTCTCCTCACGAGGGCTGTAGAGTGCAGCTGAACAAACCAAGTGCCCTCACCTGCTCCTCATATGGCTTCCCCTGCAGATCCTTCATTATCCTCTATGCCCTCCTTAGAACACTCTCTAACAGCTCAATGTCTTTCTTATATAGCAGTGCCCAAAACTGCACACAATATTCCTGATAAGGATGTCCCAGTGCAGAGCAGAGTGGGACAATCCCCTCCCTGACTGGCTGGTGATGCTGTACCTGATGCCACCCAGAACACAGTTGGCCCTCCTGGCTGCCAGGGCACTTCTGACTCATATCAAACTTGCCCTTGACCACGACCCCAGGTCCCTTTCTTCAGGGCTTCTCTCCAGTCTGTACATACACCCAGCACTGCCCCATCCCAGGTGCAGAATCTGGCACTTGTCTTTAATCTAGTCTACTGCATAAAAAGCAGCAATATTTTGCAATTATTTTGACCAATAATTTCTGTATCAGTCCGAACCACTTCTAGCTGCACAGTGCCTTTCTGAGAGATGATCTGATTTAAGGACTCTGATGGAGAACTTTCCTATATCCCTTTGCAATCAATTACAAAGTTAAGTTCATTGACTGTTTGCAGTTCTTGTGGCTGCAAAACACAAATCAACCACCTTGTGTATTGACATAAACCACATGTGCAGTCAGCAATATGAACAGGGCTACTTACATGAGTAACAGTGGGGAGAGCAATCCCTCTGTTGGGCCTGTTGATTCAGAAGTGCAGACTGTCAAGTTCAGAGGAAGGACTTAGCCCAGGATTGCTGCAGGTCAGGACTGACACCACCTCTTCATCCAGTACGCTGCAATGTTGGAAACTTTTGTCCTTACTGATATGCTTTCCCTTTCTCTGTTTGAGATCACAAACTACTTCTCAGATTTAAAACTGCTTGCATCCTCTGTTTGGAGAGAAGATGAAAAGAAATAAATAAAAGAGTGCATTAGGTGTAACATCGCCTTCTTTCAATGCTAAGTGTGTCACAAGACAGACTATTAGACAAAGGGCTAAATCCTTAGCTGTGGGGAAGCAGAACATCAAGTACGTAGACGTTCTTTCTGTAATTTGAGAAAACATGGACAATCTAAGAAAACTAGATATAGCATTACAAGAAAATGTTATGAGAAAATTCATGAGCATATTCAAATGTCTGAAAATACATCTTTGTTCCAAATACCAGCATTGAACAAACATAACTAGATATAACACATTAACATGAGTAATGCAGTGTACACTGGGAGTAAGTGCCACCATTCAATGATTGGTTGTGAGACATATTCCAGAATACAGCACATTAATAGTGAGCTTTGGTTTTATCCCAGAAACATAAAAACTGCTAGGGACAAAATACCAAAGAGAGGTAAAGCAAGAAAATAAAATCACTGTTTTTCAGGTCAGAAAGAGTCAAGGTAACCTATCACTTTGCAGGATACCATAGAAGCACAGCCAGATGATGAATGCAGGAATGAGGGCTGACTAAGATGTGTGAGCATTTGCAGATGAAGGACCTTTGTTTCTTTAAGAAAATTTGGCATTATAGTAGTGCAAAACAAGTTGCTCATGATACCTTACATGAAATCAATGAGCATGCCAGGGAAATCTGGTAGTGAAGTTTAGACATCTTTACAATATATCCTTTTTCTTTGTCTTCCTCTCTCTTCTTCAATATCTCCTTTTACCTACCTGAGGAAGAAATAATAATTTAATTCTGATTAATATACAGAAAGTCTCCTGTGACTGAGATGGTCAACTTACAGTGAGATACTTTAAGAGCCACAGTTTTGGATTGACTAAATACCTTCTGTGCAGCTTTAGCTTTGCTTTATGGACCTCTAAGAACCTACTTAGGGCCTTACCACTTAAGCAGGAGCTGTAGTTGGTGCTGGAGAGTTGAAGGGGTCCTCTGAAGTAAGCCACTGACCTGCAAAAGACTATTGGCTTGGGAAAATTGCACTGGTGGGAAACCTAGAAGAAAACATAACCACAGCAGAAACCAGCTTGTACATCTGTGAGCTGCATTCTGCTCCTTATAAACAAGAGCTGTAACCTCATTGCAAAAGACTGAAAGAGCCCTCAAATAATCCTCTGAAAAAGGCCACTGTAAGCAGCTAAGAGAGACCTCTTGTTTTACTTGTACAGGAAAGCTCGTTTCCACTTTCTCCACAGAAATAGCAGGATGCCAACATGCCTTGTCCCTGGCAGCCCAGGCTAGGGAAGCCTTCAGTGGACTTCAGCTACTCATGGTGTAGAAACAAAGAGTAACTGAACCAAAATGCTACGGAAGTAAACTACTGGTGTACCCAACCCAAGTTGCTAATGGTCAATGGCTGAGATGGCCAAACTTTATGTACCTGTACACAACTTGCAGGTTGGGTCACTCTCAGTGGCTTGTGTGCTTGCAGTGAGGCCCCACTGTCTTTTGCCAGTTTATGAGCCAGGTCATTCCCTGAAGTGGTGGAGGCATGTGCTGCTGATTGAGAAGGACCTTACCTCAGTCATGGGCCATGATGGCAGGTGTCATGCTTCCACCTCTGGTGCTGCCAGACATCATGCCCAAGGACTTGGTGACAGTGGGTGTTTCACTAAGTGAGGATGTTGTGGATGTTACTCAGAATGGAGGGGCAATAAGCTGTGCCTTCACATATATGGAGCACAACATATTTTTGAAGGGCTGAAGACTACTAACGAGATGCCCTGTGTTTGTACATTACCTGCTGCAGTGACAGGTTCTTATCTAGCCAGGTCGATGTGTCCTTCTCAAGGAGTAATTTACAGTCTGAGGAGGCACTCTGTGGGCTCTATGTGTATAGGAAACAGCAAACAGAAGAAAGGTGTGGTGTTGGAGAGGAATGATGGCATAGTTGCATGAGTCAGTCTGGTGTCAGAGTATTAGAGAATAAATTACACTACCCCCAACTTTCAGGACTGCAGATAATATGCCGCAATGAAGTTTTATCTGTGCTCAAGTACATATTTTTTAGGCAGCTAAAGCTATGTTGCAGATGTTCTTCACTAGAATAGATTTTGCCTTTGCTAATCCTGTATTAATCTGCTGGTAGAGCTATATAGCTGCATGGTTACCACTGGGCTCCTTACAGAGAGGAGCCCTGATTACAGAGGGCACAGTCCCTCTGCATCTCCCTTGGCAGAACTGTAGCTGGGGTTCAGGCTTGTTGTGCCAGGGGAGCACCCCGTACAGCCCCCGGTCTGTTACCACTACGGTGCTCTGCCAGGAGAGGGAGCTAGGACTCTGGGATTCAGGGGCCTTTGATGTTTTCTGTTCACAAATCATGAAGGTGTTACAAGCTGTCCAACACTACAAGGCTTTGCTGTGCTTCTGGGTGGATATTCAGGGGGCTCATGATTTTCTGTGGAGGTCACCTACTGCAGAGAGGTTCAGTTCTTGCTGTAACCCCGAAGACTCCGATGCTTTGAACTGCGCTTTGAAGATCTCAGTCCTTTTTCTGATTGCTTCCCTTGGTGAATTCCAATGGGAGTTTGGTCTTGGTGAAAATGAAGCGAAGCCTACAGATTCCGAAATCATGCTGTAGGTTCAAAGCTACTGCTGGAGTGGAAAAGGCAACCAATGGGTGCATTGCAGGGCAAGCAACAACTGGGAGGAGGGAAAAATTTTGGTTAAGGCTACCATGTGGCAAACAGATGTTAGACAACATTTCTTTTAACCTAGAAACACATCAGCCTTCTTCTCCCTGCAGTATATGTGTTTCATTTTGAACAAGTAACTGGCAGCTGGAGAAAGTTATTAGAAAATGTTCCGTCTATGTTCCAGCACTTGCAACAGCAGCAGAATTACCTGTTTCCTATTCTGCCCAAGCTTTATGTCTCTTTTCATAGATATTGTTGGCCTTAAGTCAAGTTTTTCTTAAGTTATCTATCAGAAGGGGAATAAGTGGAGCTCCAAGCTTGTTTTAAGTGTAGAAAAGGGAGTTTAAACAAAGCTGGCAGAAATACTGACACAACTATTATCTAGGTTCTGGATGTGGTTGGGCCTGCTGGGAAAAAAACAGGAAATAAGTGAGAAAACAACTCTTATAAACGTGAAAAACCTGCCAATTCTACAGGGCTCCACTCTGTGTTCAAAAGTCTGTAAGTGCTGATAAAAGAGCACATGTGATATGAAAGTGCTGTGTCATTATCACAGTCTCTTTCACTCTTATTGCCATTTCAGTTTTCTTTGAGTGACTGAGTCTGGCAAGGGAAGGAGAATAATCCCATTTCTTCTTTAACTAATGAAATTTGGTCACTGACCAATCTGCTCTCTTTTCCCCCAATGTGAGGAATAGAGTAGTGCTTCTCTCACCTTTCCTACCTGATCTGAAAAAAAGAAGAGAGTCATTTCCTTCTAATTTGGAGGTTAGAAGAAGAGCTTCTCCAATGGAGCTGGGCTCTGTGGGCCAGAAAGGGGCCAAGCTAGGAAAATATTGTTGAATAACACAGTGTGAGCAGCCACTGGAAACAGTAAATAGTGAGGGAGGCTCCTTCCTAAGAAATGTGGTTTTTTGGCTCTGTATGAGTCACAAAAATCCCATGATCTGTTGCCCTCATTGTATGTTACCCTGTGGTCCAAGGGGCTGGCTTTGTTTGCTGGCTGCTGGGAGGCACCAGCAGGCGCTGCAGAGCTCAGAGAAAGCAGCTGCTCCCAGAAGCCTGGCAAGTAGCCATTGGGGTCCAAGAGGTGTTGGTAGCCAGGCCCCCAAGCTTATGGCTCTTAGCATTTCTGTCTTTGCAAAGGGCACTGACTGATAAGGACGGATGGTGTAGAGTTTTCTATGCAGGAGCTGTGGTTGTGACTTCCTATCTCTGCACCAGCCAACAAGTTATTACAAAAATAAATACCTCAGTGGCAGCAGCAGCATCCCCAAGGGCCTATTTACTTCCACTGGCACGAAAAAATTCCTGCAGAGGAGCTCAAGCCAAATCCTGCAGAGACCAGCGTGAATCTCTCCAGGCTCTTGCAAAGGCAGTTTGCACACTGGGGAAAATGTTGGTGCTTGGTCATATTTATTGCCATGTCAGTTAAAACATGTTGTCAGTTAACACTTTTTCTAACACAACATATATTTTCTAAAGTTGAAGGAAAGTGAGCTTTTTTTACCTCCTTTTATTTTTCAAGTACTTATTCTGATTTATTTCTGAAGTTGCACAGCACACTAAATGCTGGTTCATGAAGTGGCCAGGGATCAATTATTATCTTTTCATGTGCAAACTGATCTTAAGACATCTATCAATCTCTTATAGTCCTATGTACAGAAAATATGCCCAATTTCAGAAAACTGAAAACAGACAAAGATAATGCAGGGCAACATTTGCTTTCCTTGGCTTGCTCTCTAGATGTTTGATGGGTGAGTTTATTATCCATGGGAAGAATGAACGAGCCATTACACCTTTTTCAAGGTTTGTAGGTGCCTTAATGTAACTTGCTCATTTAATTTGGATCTATATACCTCATGAGAAGGGCAGAAGATTTTCATTTTCAAGGCCTTGTTTAGCCATAAAACGTGTATCACGTTAGCTAAGAGAAGGTCTATGAATTTCATTTTATTTAGTGACAGGAGAAATAGCGATGTATATATCACCTTTTCAGTAGCTGCTATTAAAAGGTGCATGTTTCATGGAGAAACAGTGTATTCCATGTCAAAATATCTTTCATGAAATAACATGCAGGGCATTTGTAGCATATGTATATGAAAAGTACCAGTTCAGTCTTATTTTAAGAATATGAGAGAAATATAAGCTCCTTTTGTGACTGGAGCAGGTCACACCTGAAAAATTAGGATGGATTTTGCTGGTTCCAACAAAGTCAGTAGGAGATTTTCTATGGCCTCACTGGGGCCAAAAATTTCACACAATTATAGATATTGCACAATTTAGCCACCAAGGTCATTAAAATGCTATAATCCCTCGTGTGATACATGACATGGTAAAAGCACTTACAAAGGTATTGCTTTCTAAACTGGTGTAATTATGGTCGTAATTCCCAAAGAAGAAGTATTGCAAATGTATTTCCAGTTCCAGTTTCCCAATTTTTTTGTCAGTGTTCATTACAGTACTGATATGCTTGTGTCTAAATCTTGTTGATGTCCTTCCAGAGGGCACTAAAAACCCTAGAGTAAGTAAAGAAAAATTTAGTCAGTGATTCTGACTTGGCTGCTGAATTGTTGCCTTTTGAGCCCTGTCCCTCAGTTCATAATCTATAGTTTGCTCTTATACCACACAGACTATTTGCTCTTTGTTTATGTCATTCCATTTACAGTTTGTCTAACTTAAAGAGAATTAGGTCAAAAAAGGAAAATAAAAGAAATTCCTCCCCACACAAGAAGTGATTCTTTGGGGGTAACAAGCCTGAAAGAGCTGTCAACACTGAGCTACATTTTCAGTCCTTGGGAAGTTTGCAGCTGGGGCGAAGCTGCCCTGTGGGGCAACGGGGGGCTGGTTTTGGTGGGGCTCTGGTTACAGTGGAGGGGGCTCAGGCACCAAAACTCAGAGGTTTACCCCTCCTGACAGTGCAGAGGACAAGATCCCGGAAGCTTCTCAAGGTACCAAAGAAACATATTGAGTCACGAGCCCTTCTTTCCCAGTTTTAAGAAGGGATGGGACATGTAGATCTCTGAATTATGGGAACAGAAGCTTCAAACTGAAATAAACACTGAAGTTCTTTCAAGCAGTGAGAAGAGGGCTTGACTGTTTCCTGTCAGTGATCCTACCAGCAGTGATAAAAATCAGCTAGAGGTAAATAAAATTAAATGTTCTCTTTATGACGAACAAGAAATCTCATCTTAGGACCCACTTATTTTTAAACCTTGAAGTTGCACCATATTCCTGGACAGCTGGAGGTGGGGCACAGAGGTGCTAGAGACTCTGGTATTTTGTTTTTCCCAGGACTTGAATGAGCCTCTGGTGCTCTGTATGTGGGTATACATGCATTTCTATCTTCTCTGAAGATGTCTAGCAGCTGCATTTCCTTCTGCTATGTAAAGCCACCATCTTTCCACTGCTTAACTAAGCTCTGAGAAGCTACTTGAACAAAGAAGTGCTGTTATTTAGGAAAGGAAACTGGGGAAAAGACTAGGGTATTCATTCTTTTCCTTTAAGTGTGTCAGTCCTTTGGGTAATGATGACAGGATTTCTGTTCCTGTAGAGTTGCAGGCTCCTTCATGGGTGCCTCAATAAATACACCAGTTAGGAAGATGATTTCTTACAACTGCCTGGCAAATTACAGTGACACAGTCAACTCATTTCTCATATGATAACTACTTTGTTCAGATACAACATTAAAGACTAAATGAACTCTACTTGGGTTAGATTTGAAATGGTCACTGGGTCCACTGTGATTTTATACCTTCTCATTAGCCCCTGGAACTATCGTCACCAATGTAACACATTACAATAAGAAGCTTGGTGTCTTCCAAGCTAGAAGGAAAGGTGCAAACAATAACATTTCAATTAAATACACCCCCGAAAGCTGGTGATATCTCAAATAGATTACTAGTTTGTACTTTCAGAAATCACACAAATCAGTGTTTCTTGAGAGTGATAGACGTACAACATTTGCATCTCATGATTTCATACACTCTTTTCTAGCAAATAAACCCAGGAATTTCTAATTTTTTAACAGAGAGAACTTTGTTGATACATAGTATATATGGATAGTACATAAACTATATGGATATTTACAGCTTTGTTGAAGGTCCACAGTTAGAGAGACATGGAGGCTACTGGATGAAATATTGAGCTGGGATTCAAAGAGCTGTCATCATGCTCTAGAATAGATAACAATAATTTATCTGTGAAAGACCCAGTTCCTCCAGAGTTTTTGAATATTTTTTTCTTTCTAACATGTCTTTTGGCTAGTACTGCCAAGAAGCCATCACATTCTAGGGGCCAGAATCTCCAATATTTACACAGTGGATGCTGCAGTCCCCTGGTGAATGTGGCAGTCTGTACCAAAGTATAGGAGGCAGCTCTGAGGACCTGGCCACACACCAGGGTTAAACAGGTAATGATGGCATTGTAGGTGAACAGTGCATAAGTCAAGACCTTTAACTAAGGCTTTATGGAATGGAGGGCTCCAGTGTGTTTTACTTATGTGGAGGGGGTTCAAATCTCACAACTGGTGGCTTTGGTTGCTATAATAACAATTATAATAACATTAGTCCTTGAGACATAAAATAATTTTTTCATGATAAATAACCTTGTCAGTTCTATGAGAAGGAAAGAAAACTTTATAGGACATATAATCTACTAGGACAGTGGGAAGTCTCTGTGATTACTCAAGTATCTACATGGAAACAAGAAAGCAAGGAAATGTAGTGCTTCAGTAGGATCAGTGTGCAAAAACATTCTCTCAACATGGAAATCAAACAGTTTATAATAGGAGAGGCAGTGCCTGCTCTGCAGTGACAGCTTCATGTTTATTTATTCAAGAAAAAAATAAGAAGGAGATACTGAAGTAAAAACAGGATAATTTTGTTCCCTGATCAAATAAAGGAACACAGAGTGTGTTCTCAACAAAGTGATTACTTTAGGGGGAACTAATACAATGAGTGTTATTAAATTAAATAACTTTTTAATGGGATTTTAGTGTAAGTAATGTTTCAGTCAGGCAAAGTGATGTAAGACAAAACATCTTTTATATAGGTATTCCTTAATAAACATATTCTTGTAAAAGTGTATTCTATCTAGTATACTTCCTCTGCAGAAAATTATGACTTTGCTTAACAGCTCTGAAAAATATGAATGTCAGGAGCAAAGGTGATTATTGTCCTTTCACTAGCTGCCTGAAATCTCTTATTTTAAATCAGCTTTTAGGTGCTAATATACACAGAGCTAAGGTAAGTGGCTGGTCAGCATAGACAGCTGGGGCAAATCTTCACCTCGATAAGAAGCCGTCTTCAGTGCAAATCTCAAAAACTTGCTTGTCTCCCTTACAACTGTGTAGGAAGCCTTAGGATTTTACCTGGGGCACAAGGTGCAGCTAAGTTAAATTTTGCACAGAAACTATGCTTTCTCAGTACATTTACACAAATCAGCACTGGCAATCAGAGGTAAGAAATGTGAACAAACTGCATCTTTTTCTATTCTGAAATGGACATCTGTATATCAGCACAGTTGAAGACCTACAGCTACACTTTATTATCCTAGAATCTGAGAGGTCTCAAGGGGTAATTATGTATAAAATGACTAAAACAGCTTGCCTCAGGTGCAAGGTTCTGGAAAGCCATGTCTTCTCTAAGGGTCATGAGAGTGAGATGAAAAAGCCCGACTGCATCATCTTGTATTGTTCCCTCCAGTGCCTTTGCAGGTAATTTATCAAATCTGTATTTATCTTAGCATTTATATATGGCTCCCATTGCACCACTTTGCAATATTCAATGCCTTTACTCTCACAAGGGCCCTATCTGGTATATTCTGCATCACATCTGATGCAGTCTTGATCATAGCAACAGAAAATGACAGGAATGTGGTCCCTTTTACTTATTTGATACCTCAATCTCCAAATTGTGTTCCATACTCACTGGATAGGGCTTCCATCTCTCCTGTGGGAAATATGAAACGAGTAGGACAGTAGGATGAAACAGTTGGTTTAGAGATATGGCTCAGAGCTATCCTCTATTTTCTGCTACTTTCTTTCAAAATATTCAGGACTTTGCAGGAACTAGAGAATTTACAGAACATGTCACTGCTATTATTTGGTCACGGTCTATAGCTTTTATTATTGAGGAGGTTTGATTGCAAAAAGAACATGTGCTTTTTTTTTCTGCTTAGATATAATTTCCTTAAGGCATTTGCTGAAGTAAGACCTGCAAGTTTTAACCCTAATTTTTAAGAAATTCTTTTAATTTCTCAATAAAAATCTGAAAAAAACCACCAAAAAAATCCCTCCGCAAACAAACCTATCAAACCCCCACAACCACTAAATAAACAACAACAAAAAATAATCCACCACACAACCCTTTTGGTTCTCTTTGTATTGGGTAGTTTTTAAAAATCTTTTAGTCCTTTCTATGACCAAACGTTACTAACTTCAAGTGCTGAAATCCATCTTCAGTGGCCATGTGTAGAGATACTAGAGACCTCTTCTCCACCCAGCTCTTCTGTGGGAGAAGGGGTTTTCAGTCTCTATGTTTCCCAAAGCACCAGATAACCCCACAAAAGGGCTTTTTGGGTTGGATACAGAACGAAGAGCAAGTCATTGGGCAAGCCACTCTCTGCCTGTTTTCTTTATAATTCTGCCAAGGAGAGAAGCATAACAAATGCTGATAGCTCTTTATGCTCCTTCTGACTTTGCAGAGCCATGGATGGACACAGCCGGGTGGCACACGGAAAAACAGGACTTGAGAACTCTACTGCTCTACAGGAGTCTAAATGGGAAAAGCACTATCGAAGAATAATGGAGGATATATTTTGTATGGAAAAGATATATCTGCTGGGCCGAGACTCACCTAATTATTAACCTTGGAATTCCCCAGGTTTTTGTTACCAAAGTGTGCTGCCTTCAGTCACAGCATGTACTGGTTATGTCAGAACCTGCTGTCAGAAACCACCCGGTCTGACTTGAGTGGCTTGTCAGTCACTTGTACAAGTGATCAGCAAAGTACAGTGGGCTAATAAAACAGATTATGAGAAAGTCTGACAGGACTCTTTCAAAAACGTAGAAAGTTACCAACAAATATGCGAAAAGGAGGTGCAGGCACTGGCACTTTCTTGTCTAACCCTCGAACAGCCACTCTTTTTCTGTTGATTTTGATAGTAACACAAGTTTAGAATAACACATTGGAAAGACTGTGATCTTGAAAACTTGTTACAAACATTTTGTCAACAGTCCTAATCCAGACTGGAGGCTGGAGGCTTTGGCTACAGGCTAATTGTTGATTTTTGTTTACCCTCTAGGCACTTTTCACAGTTCTGGCAGTAGAAAACAGCCTTGAAGTGTTTGTAAAATATGGAATACATTTGCATTGTAGCAAATGAGAAACGAGCCCCAAAGTCTTCAATGCTGATGTTGGTATGAATGTAATTTTAATAGACCTGCGTTTTTTCCTTAACAACCCCCATACTTTCTCTTTGTGAGCCTCAAGAGAAAACAATCATCCAATCAAAAACATTTTTACCTTAGAACAATGAAAAGAAATATTATCATTCTATGGGAAGAAAAAGTATAAATTTAGTGTTATTTTCCATATATTTTTTATTTTACTTTTTACACATAACAATATAAGCCTTCCCATTACTCTTGTTATTAACATACGGAAATGTTCAACAATGAAATTGGCTCCGGTGATGAGTCTCATTGACTTGTTATAAACCAAGGATGTTCATGCCAAGACTGCCAAGCTGTATCATTCTTTCATTTATGAATGTGTAATGAAAATTTCTGGGGAAACCGAACTGCCTCTGACTACACATTTTGAGATGAGATAAGGAGGACAAGTGCTGATCTAACTTAAATGATCCCCTTTGCAGACTTAGTATTAAGGGGTTTGCAATGTGCATAAATGTTTTTATTATAAATAAATGCTCAGGAAGTGTATTTAAAAAAATCTCTAATACCACATATCCATTTCACGTCTTGCATCTTATTTGAACTCAAATTTAATCATGGCAAGTGAAACTGCATAAAACACTTCTCACTAGCTTGGTAATTCCAGGCAGATTATATAATTTACTTTGCTGGAATTTTCTCACAGACAAACCTGAAGAAAACAAACCTGCTAAAAAACATAGACTGCCAAGTAGTGAAAGTTTCTTCATGCCATGTAAAGAATGGACTCAAAGACTTTATTATTGATCTTAAGGGCAGGCCTTTTCCAGTCTCATTTTTAAAGTTAATTCCTCAATCTAGGCAAATAATGATAAAAATAAATAAAAAAAATATATTTTAAGTTTATAAAGTTCTTGTTTTTAAAGCAAGTGATTAGTTTAGCGTTGTTACTACTTCAAGATGCTTGAAAGCTGATCTACAAAGGAAACTAGACATGGAATCTGCAATGGAAATATGTAAGATGATGAATTGGATTTAATGGGCTCCAATAAATCATAACATTAATGCTATTGCATAATACTTCACCTTAGCACCAGATTAAAGAAAACCCATCTCAAGCTGAAACACATATGCTCTAAATCCTCCAACTTTGAGAGCAGAGCTGTGTAAGCCATTTACTATGAGATCTGTAAGCATACTAAGCACATTTGACTTTTGGTTTCAGTACAGATATGAAACATGGATGAAATATTCTTAAAAAGTTTGATCTTTAGAATTTAATATATTTGCAGGTCTAATGGAATTTTATAGATTAACATGTTTGCCACAGTTTTAAAATGGCACTGAAGAGAATGTCTGTTTTTTGGGTTGAAGAAACAACAAATTTCACAAATCTCTTTCATCAAAACATCAATCCAGCAGAAACAGCAAATATCACATGGAGAAATAATTAAAACAATGTATGAGCTGTGAATCTTGGTTTATTGCCAACTTAAAAAAATTGCAAAGACTCAGTAATCTTATTAGATACATCCATTTTGTCTGAATTTTCTACCTGGAACTCCTATTCCTTCACTGAAATCAAACATCATGAAAACAAAACAAAATGATAAAACGGGCCCTCATTTGTTTAAAACCTATTGGAGATTCTTCAGAAAGTTCTTTCTTCTACTTTTTTTTTTTTGAGCGAGTTAACTGTCTAAAATTGTGGATGAAGTAGAAGCTTCTGTTATGTGGAATGGAAAGGAAAGAATATTTTGGCTACTGACTGAGTAACCCAGAGTGTCTCTGCTACTTAATGTTTGATCAGGATATTATTCCTAAAGTTCATCAACATGCAAATGAAACCACCTCTTTGGGAACTTCCAAGTGTGAGCAATAAAGGAGTTTAATACCATTTTCCAATTGCCTTTTGAAGGACAAGAAAATTGTAGTGTTCATTTATTTCTGGCATTGACTGTCCCTTCAAAAGTACAGAAGACATTTTTTCAGCAAATGTTGCATGTATCACTTAAATATAACTCTGACAAAACCTATTAATTTGTCAATCTAAGAATGCAGCAAAGAAAGAGATATTAAAATATATGTATAACTGTAACAAGGCATAAAAATTTTGCAGAAGTGCAGGCGCTATTACAAAATATGCAAGGTTAGGAGAAAGATAATCCAGAATTCCCTGTTGTACTAAATCCACAGAGTCAAATGAGAGAAAAAAGTAAAAAGCAAAGCCTCCAGAACCAGACTGGAGTGAAACAGAAAATTTCAGCTCTCCCAAGCTTCCATTCTGAGGGGCCAGTCATATGCCCTGTCACCTCTGAGCATCTCTGGACCACAGTCAAAGAGCCGTTATGTTTGGGCACAGAGAAAGTAACTCCAGCCTCTACCCACGTGGGCCCTGGCAGTGCTTCTGGTCCATGGTCTCTCCCAGGAGCCACACATCCATTCCTCCCCTTCTGCAAACCATAGTGAGTTATGAACAGTCATGTAAAGATCTATTTTCTTCCCCCTTGTTACCAGTGTGTAAATAGACACTATCCAACACACAGAGAAACAAACCAAGCAAAACTCATGGAGGAGGTTTTCAGCTACAATGAAGAAACCAAAGCCCATGGAGAATCTTTGAACATAGTTCTACGTGTGCACATGTTGATTATGAAGAAACACTCAACTTACAGTTCTTGGATGAAGTAGGCATCTTTTGGGTTTGCAGACTTCTTGAAATAGCTTCATTCCAAAGTTTTGAGTGACTGGATGCAGCCAAGACAGTACTGTTATTTAGTAAACTTTACTAAAGGAGGTTGTTAAATAGCCACAGAAAAAAGAGGGAAAGAATTGTTTCTCATTTTCAGTAGAAATAGAAGAGTTTCTTTCCACTACTTCAGAAAAGGGGAATCTTCCTCGGCAGAAAGAGAGTGGGAAATGGGCAGCAAGGACAGATTCACAACAGCTGACTGTCTGTGCAATTTATGGCATGATTTTTCAGAGAGAAGTGCCCCATCTGTGCAGACTAAAGAAGCTGCCAGCAGTAGAAACAGGCAAGAGTTTTTTATATACTTGGAGGTGCTGGTGACATTTCTCACTTGAAGCTAAGGACAGAGATGTGGGGTGCAAAAGGAATGGTAGAATTATTCCCCAACCTGTTTAAACATGGTTTTAATGAAACTAGGGCCAGGGTCACCTAGGCCCTCTGCATTTTTACTGCAACTAGGCATTTGGTTTTAAGCATGTTCTGTGCGTCTGTACTGAGAATTTCCATACTTTCTTCCCCCCATTCAAATGCCAGCCTATTTTTCAACTGTCAATACATGAGAGTGGGGAATTTGCACTCTGACTCGTGTGTAGGAGATGTACCAGAAAGTGGATGAGTTTTGTCTTTGGCAGTGCAGCAGAGCTTTTAACGTGTGGTTCACTTAGTAGCCTGACACCAGCCTTTAATAGCTGCTGTTGTTACTCTTTGTCTTAAAAATGTGATATATTTTCTTACTGTCTTGCTGGGTATGACAGAAAAGGAAATTACTCAGATTTTGCCTTCAACATCTCAGTAGTTCAAAGGAATAAAGAGAAAATAATTACATGAAACAAAGGAAAAATCTGAAGCACACCCTATAATTATTTTCTTCTGCCCAAATAGCATTATTGGTATTTGGAATTTCCTCTTACCATCAGAAGAGCACCTGGATTTCCCTTTCCATCATACCAATTAATCTTCTATGGAGTTTTTGCACACTCAGAGCAGAAATATCTCCCTCTATTCCCTTGAAAATTCTCTATATTAATTAGAAATGACCTGACAACACAGTAGGATGATGGCAGTTTCCCAGTGAAATCAAAGGTTGAAATTGCTAGAGGGATTTGGGGTGGGGACCCAGCTTGAGCACACTGTGACCACCCTGGGCAGACATCACCCACAGAGTCTCAACTGAGGGATAAGGCAGAGCCAATGAGAGGGAAAGATGGCTCTGAGCCAGGTCAGAGGTGGGATCTGGGGTCCTGCTGCTCATGTGTGACAGATACTGTGCCCAGCCAAGGTCATGATGCTGGAAATGAGATGGATGTTTGCCATATAACTTCTTTATTGTGTACCACCAGTCACAGAGTCAAACCAAGTAAATCCAGGTGGCTGGCTAAGCTTTGGGCAACTCAGAATTGTTATCATGCCAACAGATCATATTGTGGGACTGGCCTTGTTTTAGGAAGACAGTGTGTTTTGTCCAAGTCATTCAAACACCAAAAATACATGCTTGACTTGAAGCCTGGGACTAAAGCACACTAAAAGGCTGTCTGGGATACAGAATAGTTACCATGAACAGTCCTACTTAAAGCCAGAGTAAACTTAGAGCAAAAATATTCACAGTTTTTAATAAACGCAGGTAATGAGACCTTGCAGAAGAGCAGGAATTGTGTCTCGCTGGATGTTTTTGTGCAGCCACATTATAAGAAAGATATAAATTTAGACAAGAGCAAACATAAACATGAACAGTATGTAGCAAGTTTTTATAGCCTGCTCATTTATGTATGCTATGCTTTTGTCTCATCATCCTGATCCCATAAAATCGTAGAATTGTTTTGTTTGTAACTCAAAGTGTCAATTTGGTGACTGCTGGTTTTTGTTCTGTAATGGAAGCATTTCATTTTAAGGAGGGAAAGAGATCTATTCAAACTTATCTTCTGCTGGGCATCCACAGAATAGGGAACTACAGCTGTGGAAATGCTGACTGTATTCTTATCACTTCATCATACAGACCAGTTCAAATACATATCGTAAGTGAGGAGTTCTGAGGTCGGGAGGTGTGCGTGCATACCAGCACCACACATTCAGAAATCCAGTCTTAGTCTTCCAGAATTATAAACCTAGCTTTAAGAAAACCTGGCTTTAAGAAACAGATATTCTCTTCTTTAGGAAATAGATATTTGCCTTGACTATAACAACCCATATAGAAACTGAGATCTTAGCAAGAGAGGGAATGCTGCATAGGAATAAAGAAAGAAAAAATCAAGGCCCAGTTAAAACTATTTTGACACCTGAGAAATGAAAGGAAGAACTGGAAAAAACAACACTATCTATATTGTAAATATTCTGGATTCTTTCCTGGGAGAGAAAAAAAAAGAGGATAAAAAGGCTCTTCTGTAGATATATGTAAGAATTTGAAGGTTTTGACTTGATCAGTTCCTGGCGTGGTTCCACAACTGACAAGATTTTTCAATAAGTTAGAATATTCACCACTAAAATCCTGATATATAGGGTTATTTAGATCCAGAGTCTTGCTGAAACCAAAGGAATTTAGGATCTAATCCTTAATTCAGTTTAGATTTACAAGGTAGGACTCTCTGTAGACCCGAGAATAAATCCTGCAGACAGGTAGTTCTGGCATTGTTCCAGCTCTTATAAAAGCCGTGATGTCTTTTCTGAGAGGTCCAGAAACCCAGGCAGTTACTGAAAGTTCATCCTTTGAAGATACCTACTTGCAGCCACAAACGTCCCCACTTCTCAAACCCCACTGAAAGAACAGCACCTCTTAAAAACAGTCTGCCGATAATAAAACCTCCTCTTAAATGGGAATTTAGCTATAAAGTACAGAAAGGATTTGAATATTCACAGCTTTTACTATCTCCTTCTACATGCCCAGTACACACAGTTCTATGATACACCTCTTCTTACATTTACAACAAGTGGTGCACTCTGTTGCTTTAAGCTCACTGTCTGTGCACTTGCCTTCATTATGAAATTTTATTGTATTTGGACTTGACATAATGATGACCATAACTGACCTGTCAGTGTAGATCAGAATAAATCATATTCAGTATGGCAGGTAATTGTGATTAAACCTTGGCCCTATTTCATAATATGAACAAGCATCTCAAGACCTGGCTTGGAAGGGTCCTAATAATCGGACCTCCATTTTCAAAGGTACAGAAATTTTGTCAATGTAAGACCACGAAAGGGAGACAAGAATTTTAAAAATCAAAGGCGTTAATGTGATGTATATGCTGCAGACTGCAGTTTAATCTTGAGAAATGCAGCAATCTGCAGCATCTTTACAGCAGCATATGGGATATTTTTAAGGTAACTGACAGGAAGGGCAGGTATAACTTACTTTCAGAACATCATTCTGTACCTTTAAAAACCCTGGTGGAGCAAGCTAGTGTTTTCAAGCCGCTCTCTGCCAAAATGCCAAGTGTGTCCTGTTATCTATAACAGTGTGTGCTGTTCTTTCACAAATCAAAACAGATATGCAAAACTAGACACGTGAACAAAAAGTAGAATGGAGCAGGATCTGAATATGGCCATGGAAAGATTTTCAGCATTTTAAGATCAGATTATTTTACACTTTTGGAAAGTGTTTGTTGGTGCTTATTTTTTCTGCAACATGATATTCTCAGGTATGGATAAGGAGACAGCACCATCACATATAGGGGTGAATGGATCCATGTCTGCATGGGTTCACTAGATATTGATCATGTCTCCTGGGAATACACAAGGAAAGAAAAGAAGGATTTTTTTCCTTTTAAATCTGTGCTAGGAATTATGCAGTCCTCTGGTGGAGCCCCTAGCTGGCTGTATGTGCTGCTTTGTTTCTTGTAGGGAGAGGGATATAAAAAGTGCAGATAACGAAACCTAACTAAAAGGGTAGGCCTCTTGAAAGTATTCATTGTCTGGAGAAAGAGGGAGGGAGGAAGGAACTCACCTGACCTTGACCACCCAAGCTTTTAACACTCAAAAAGACTTTCAAAGCTTTCTGAGGGAGATTTATAGCTGTGAAAGAACACTGGAATTACATTGCGGCAGAAGGAATATAATTTGCCTTGACTTATTCCCCTCTCCCCCAAATCACTCAAGTCACTTCTGCATTTTTTGAAATTTGAATACACTGTTTAGGAAATTGATTGACAGAATCAAAGGAATTCCTGGATTAACACCCTCACACAGTCTCTTCCTCTAAATTTCTAGCACTTCTCTTACACTGGCTGCCTTTACTGTGAGAATCAGCCTCCATGTTCCACCTCTCTGTAACAAAATGAACCCATCACCCAGGGCCTGGGGCTGGTGCAACTAACACATTAGAGCCACAGTAAGTTCCTAAAAGCACTTTTCTTGCTGATAAAGGTAGCTCTTGTGGGCAGGCCACAGTTAGGCTTGTGGGCTCTTGTTACCAATAGCAGTCCAGTATGGATGGCTGCTTACTGAACTATTGCAATATTATTGCTGGCTGTAGCTCCAGAAAGTCCAGATAGGGTTGGAGAGCTACTGTGTGCACACTCAAAATTCACAATGTCTAAATTTTGCATGGTATTATTATTGTGTTAATATGTCCAAACAGAAATAACCAAAAATATCTGGTTCCAGAAACAGTAGAGAATGACTCCAGTTTAATCCCTGGTTCAGAACCCCAAGAGAAACTGGGTTTTGTGAAAGACTTTTTGAATAGTGGGGTATATAAAAACAAAGCTCCTTGAATTCTCAGCATCTAAGGAGGGTGTTTCAGTTTTAACTTACACAAACACAGGATTATTCTGGTGGCAAAAAGCAGGTGTCTTTTATTCATATCGTATTTGAACAATTCCAGGGTCTTTGGGTTTTTAGTGCCTAAGGGTACAAAACAATTCAGAGCCTCAGAGAATGTGTCTATAATAGTTTCTTGCAGTCAGAGAAGTGGCAAAAACAGAAGAAAGTTTTCTTTTTTTACACTTCTTTTCATGCATCAAGAAAATGATTAGAGGCTGGGGCAGCTTCTGGCAGATGCAACTCCCAAAGGGGTCCTGTGCTACTTATCTCTGTGGTAGATGATCTGTCAGATACCACACGTAACTCCTCCACAGAGTCCCAGCCTGTCTTACTGTGTTCCTGCCCAAAGAGATGTTTTGGAGTGTTGGGATCTCTGAATCTGCTTTCAAGTTCTTTACTGAAGGTACAAATAATCATGAGAAGCTACAGGGATGTGATCTCTTCCCTTCTCTACTTTCTCTCTGTTAAAAGGTATTTTAATGAATGTTCTGGGGCAGATCAGTGGAAAAAGCCTGACTATAAATCTGTATAAAATGCAGGAATTGGGATCGGAACTTTGTGGCTGACCTCTACATTTAGAATATCAAAATCACAGGTAGGACTGTGTTCCTTGATTTTTGGAAAAAATTGAGCAATTTATTTGCAAACTTTACTGCTAGGATCTTCCTGAATTATTTTATTCATTATGTTTCTTCTTTGCAGTCTGTATTCATTTCATAAGTCAATAACATATGGGATGTATCAATACACTCAAGTGAAGATGACACGTTCGTAACTCATGCAGCTGGTTTTTTACACCTGAGAAGGAATATAATGCTCTGTACCATGCTCATTCACAGCTGTACCACATAAATAAAAAAAGTAGACTGAGCAGAAAAAAGAAACAATGACTTAAAATTCAGCTGTCTAACTGAACATTGCTGCACTCTTAGGAAAGCTAAGAGTCTATTAAGCACAGTTGTGAGAAGGAGTTCTTTCGAGATTAACTCTTTCTCAGGGAGCACTGCACTGCTGACTATAAACTATGTGATTCCAAATGAAATGTGTAAGACGGTGCATGTGAAAGCACCATGAGAAGAAACAGCCATTCTCTGAGTAGGCAGTGCTCCTGGGAGTTGCACTGTGGCCCCTGACCTCAGAGATTTTTAGACCAGGAGGAAAGAGCTGTAAATTTTGCTGTATAGATTTTGCACTTTACTAAAGCTTATTTGTGTCTTCAAGGCCTAGATGAAACTCTCTAGGGGAACTCAAATAGCCAAGACCCACACCTGCCATAGCCTCTCTTCCCAGAGCAAAGCAAACTTGCTCTTTTACCATCAGCCACTTCCAATGCATGTCAAAGCTTTGCCTTTCTTGTCCTCTCTTCCCTCCCTCTAGCATGTCTTCCTCATCATGCAATGCTCAGAGGCAGGAGCCTCTGCACACCCAACAGCACCCATCCTTGCCCTGTCCGTGGCTGGCACAGCCGGGTGCCCAAGCAGCCCTGGGGCGGCAGCAGCCCTGCTGTGAGCACATGGGCATAGTGGCACAGAGGGCACAGTGGCCCCAGATTTCAGCACCCTCCCCATCTCCAGATTTTCAAAAAAGCTCAGACAGCATCCCCTTAATATCGTCACCTGGTTATTTGACTTCAGCTTCCTCATGCTGTGTGTTTGTGGGGTAGTAGCTATAGAGGATATTCTAAGTATTTTGTTCAAAACACTTGAACATGTCAAGATTGCTTAAAACTGTTTCCACTCTTTTCAATTTTTTACAGCACTATTTGACTTAAAAGAAGATCATTTGTATAAAGAAAGAAAAAAAAAAGTTTGTCTTTTAAAATATCTTCCAATTCTGGGGCTTTAGAAGAGAAAGAACTATCCATTGTTTGTATCCAACCTAGCCAGGACCAAAGCTATATGTTCCTGCAGTAATTATGTTAATAAATGCCACAGTCCCAGAGAAGCACTGGCCTTTGTTGACCATGTTTGTAAGAAAATAAACTAGAAAACAAAGCACAGTAATGATCAGACTCCCACAGGAACAGCCAGAAAGGAATAGGTATTTGCCAAATAGATTGGAAGCAGTGGAAGTTGACCTTTTCCCAAACTTTTTTTTGGGTCTAACAATAATGGAGGAAAAATAACTACTAGTAAAATTCCTCTGCTTAAGGGAAAAAAAGATGTTTATGAAACTCATTCCTGTTTCTTGTTCCCTGCTGTCTGTTACAATCTATTGCAGGACTGTGACAGCATTTAGGAGTTTAATGCCCATGGAACAGAAAGTTGTCACAGGTTGATGGGCTCCTGCTGCTAGATAGTGTCCACATCATTAATCATGGACACTTATCTCCTTTGCCTCACAGGAGAGCCAAAGTGACACTTGCTCACTGTACAGTGGAGGACACCAAAAACTATAATCTATGAGTGGTAAATTTACCATGAGACTGTGACAAGGATCACAGGCAAACACCAGCTGTCTTGCAGCACAGAATCACATTTATCACCCCGTGAGGGTGACTCCAGCTGACCTCTGGCCTTCCCTACACATCCCCACTCACAGAGTTCAGTGTGGTCCCCTGCTTGCTCCTATGCCAGCATCTCAGTTTGCAGTTTGATCTGATGCACCAGTAAAAACAACAACCAAGTTTATATTACATGAACCAAGATTTCCTTAAGAGCTGGAAAAGTGCTAATGAAAGAAGACATTCATAAGCAAATAGCTTGCTTGGTTATTTGCAGTACATATCAAAGTGCTGGTCAGTGTTTTCTTTAGTTTCTTTGGAGCAGATTTTGCATTCAATAATCAGAAAGTGGACATCTTGAGTACCAAAGAACATTACAACTGATTATGTAATCTCACAGGGAGTGATCTTTTTGTTAATTGTTCTGTCTCTATTGTTTTTACTTGTTTGTATGAGGTGTAATGTGTCTCATAAATAAAAAAAACAAGTCAATTCTTACTGCTTTTTAAAACTAGAAAAAGATGTTTTCCATTAAATAAAAAAATGGTTAGTAATGATAAAGACTAAATAATAAATAAATAAATTAGTTAGATGTTCATCATGTTAAATGGCTGTTCAAACAAATGAAAGGAAGAATACATTGATAAACACGAAGTACTTTGAAATTGTTGTGCTTAGAAGTCAATGTTACAAACAGTAAAGGTGGTATTTTGATCCCACTGTGGCTTAAAATTAGTGTAATCTTGCTGAGTTAATTTGGCTATATTGAGACATAACTGAGGTCAGAATTGCATCTTGATGCTGCTGTGAGTGAATAAAGGATGTATCAATATTAAGTCTGTTCTTTTCACGTTTGTGTTTTTTTGATGGCCTGTAACAATGAGACACCAGTGTGCTAGTATTAACCTTCATAATGAAAAGTTATCTTGGCTTGGACTTTACATTTCAGAACTTCCTTTTGATATTTTCAGATAGTTTCTCTACAAAGATACATATACCAATGTTATGCTGAAGGGGAGCAACAAGATGCTGTTCTTGCTGAGCTGTCGATAAAGCTAACTCATACAATTTATATTTTTCTCAGTTTTACCTTCATGAAATTCACAGTGCTTGATGTTATTTTGAAAGTGAAGTAAACTCAGTGATAGCGGATCACAGAAAATAAAAGATCCTTTTTTACTCTCTCCATAAAATACTTAGCTATTTGCTGTATGAAACTGTAGATGTTTTATACAATCCACACACAAAATGAAAAAAGATAAAAAGGAGGTGTATGTTCTCAGGTGATCCTGACCTAATGACTTCGATTATGATCACTTAGATACAGAATGTATCTTACTATTTTGTGCCATTGGGTAGCCATACTACTGCGTTACATAAATACAAACAAAATGAGTGACCAGAGAAAAGTCTTTTTTATATCAAAAAAGTAAACATTTAAGCAGAATATAATCATCAACCTTCTCAAAAATGTTGAATGCATGACTATGAACACATTTTGAGGTTACTAAGAAAATCACATGCACTTCCATATTTTCCTTATTTTTTCACTTAAGAGTAAGCTTTCAGACATATTGGCCTGCTCTAGATACATTTCTAACCTGTCCCCATGCAAACACAGCCTAATGAAAACACTTGCCACAGAATTAATTTGAAAGATATGCTTTGCACATATTAGCCTATTTTAATGCCAGACATATTGTAAATCTTTATTAGTGATTGTGGCTCAGAGTGGTAATGAAACAGTCAATGTAGAAACCAAGAACACTTGTTCACCTTGAATTTATATCAGGTTTATTCACTTTTCTGATATTTTGATCTCTTTCTCCGTCTTCCAAACTCATGAATGAAACCTAGTATTAGTGCACATGAATAATTCGAGGTAACCACATACAGTATGTGAAAGTAAAGCTCCAGAAGAAATAATAACTTGGTTTTTTCTGACAGCTTTTCTGGTCTGATAAAATCCTATATTTGTATATTTGCAGTGCAATGCTCTGGTAGCTGTGTGCTCCTATATAATTCCGTGCAGTTTCTTAACCTTAAAGAATAGACCTGATGCATTCTTTCTAATATTTCACTTGAGACATTTTATTTACTTTTATTTGGTTTGGTGCTTTTAAAGACTAAAATGTGGGATATCAATAAATTGGCACCATCATTTAGGACAATTTGTTTTTCACTATCTTCTGTGACACTCCTTTGCTCTCAGGTTTAAGACAGCTGGTGAAAGGCATAAAAGATACATCCCTGGAGAAGGAAGAAATGCAAATCTCTATTCCCTCTGGTCCCCTTCAGCATTTCAAGCTCTGTATATCATTAGGAATGTCCTCCCCACACCGAGTGCCTCCACTTGGGACCACAGGGGTAAGAAGTTAGTTCAGTTACTGTCTATTTGATTTTAAAACATGTAATTGTATCTGTTTAATCATGGCTTCTTCTGAGACATGATCTTAGGATGCAATAATTTTTTTTGTAGCCTGACACTGATTTTATAAATAATTTGAAAAAAGAAGAAATATGCTTCCTAAAGCCTGTGGATTAAAGAAGCCCCTAAAGAGGAAGGAATCTAGAAGTGGCCAAGACAAATCCTCCTCTACTACTCAGACTAGAATTCAGTAAACTCCATCAACTTCCATTTATCTTCTATTGAAGTATTGTTGTACTCTCTAGGGCAACATGCTGGACATGCTGGTCAGGCATCTGCATTTCTAAAAGGATGCTGGAAACCAGTGGAAACCATGCAAAAAAGAGATACTAGAATGACTTACCCACCCTACATGAATACATAGAGTTTAGCATTTAGAAACTGAAATCTGGCTAATTCAGATTAACAAAAAGTAGAGCTTTCAAATTTACATGCTAATGAATAACAGGTTTTATTTACTTCAGAAAGAAGTACATATTCAAGTATCCAAAGCCCATAGATCAATATTTGGTGTCTTGCTAAGAGATCTCTGAGAGGTTAAATACAACTTATTGCACCATTGAGTGAGATTTAATAAATGGGACTCAAAATGTAGCACTGTAATGTCACTCTGGGTATGAATTTATGTAATTCTTTATCTGTCTGAAAGCTGTATCCATCTAATATCTGTTCCAATACTCATACAAGAAGTCACAAATACGTGCCATCAAGCAGCTTCCCTGCAGAACTGGTCACCAGCATCCAGGTATGACTGCAATGCAGAATAGGAGACAGATCCTGATGATCACTCTTTAGATACTTTTTCACCAGAAAGTCAAGCAGTCCTAGAGGAGTGCCAGCAGCTAATATTATATGAAGCACAACACTCAGTGCAGAGGGATAGAACTTTAGTTCAATTAGGTACAATTATATATTTTCATTTTGAAAGTTCAGCTGCGGCATCCCAAGCATCAGCGTTTCTCATACTTCCCACTAGACTTTCAAGCAATCAGAATCCCAGAGAATTTGGTGCATCTCACAATACTCCCTTGATTTCAAAGTTTAAAAATTTAACGTTCAAGAAATCACCACCTTGTATTTGGGCTGTGGTAACAAATCATATGCATCTTCCAGGTTCATCTCAGCACAAGACTGCTTAAATTACCTTTTCGCAATGGGTGAAAATAGAATAATTTTTTAAACAGCTACAGCTGTTTGGGGGAAAATACATGAATAAAGCCATAACATTTTAGTTTGGAGAAGACACCTGGGAGAATTTAGCACTTCAGTTTTATATCAGTCCTAGAGGCCTTGAAAAACACAGTCATGTAAGGTGAAAACTCACCCTATATCCTTGTAGATACTCACAGTAATTGGAACAGTTTGTATTTTATACAACTCTTTGATGATCCCACTAGTGATAGGTATGAGTAAGCATCTTACAGAGAAACCGTATCATGTTGGATGCATGCAGCCCTCCATAACATCAATGTTAGATGTTCAAATACTGAAATTTTATGACATCTTATCTGTTGTCTTCCAGGGGGCCCAAGCTCACTTAAAATACTCTAATAAGTCTTTAGTTTATCTCAAGGAATATTTTTCCTTAAGGAATAAAAATTAATATGAAGCACCAATAATCTGAAGGTTGGTTATTTGTGAAACCCAGTAACGTTTACATTTTTTCCTCAGTCATTTGATACAGGGATGATATGTAGCATTTTAAGTTTGCAGATAATTGAAGAGAAACAACCACAATAATGAAATCACTACTGGACTACATTCTGATAGGTGACAAATCAATTAATTTATGATACCCCTTTTGTCATACTGAGCCATTTTACTATGCAGAGGAAACCTCTCAAATTAGTAAAACTGTTAAATCTATAAAGTCCTATATAGTAAATGGCATATCATAGAAAAAGTATCAATCATTAAAAGAATAAAAGTGATAAATGCTAGCAGGAGATCATTTGGGAAAAGAATCTTGCTTTTGAAAGGATTATGTTATAACAGTAATACACCATGGTATGTATATATGCTTATAACATCAGCATGTATACCTCTACAGATTTATACACATACAGCTATGTAGGCACACTGATGTTGTGAGCCACTATTACCTGGTTTGCATTTGATTAGTACTGCTAGCAGGTACCAATTGCATGGTACAGAGAAAGAAAGAACACAATGAATTCCTAACCATTGCATCACCATGTTATTTAATAATGTTTTTGTGGTGCTAACAATTTTTAAATGAAATATGATTTAATACCTGGAAATAAAGCTGTTATTAGGGTCTTTCTAACATGATTTAGCTCAAATGGGATTTTGTAAAATTGCTAAACTTGCATAAAAAGGAAAGAGATTAGAGAGAATTAAAATTATATAATAATGTATTAATTTACACCCCTCGCATCACAGCCTGTGTGCATTTGCAGAAGACTTATTCATGTGGCATGATATACTTTAAGAGGTTGTAATGAAGCTTTTACAGCAACCGCCTTGTGAAAGACACTATACAGACAACCCTGGCAAATGCAGAATACAAAAAGCTCTAAAACACTGACCTTCATATTTTAAGGATCCCACCACTAAGAGTCAGTAACTGTGTAAGAGTGAAAAATATTTGATTTTTTTTTTTAAAGAATGTGGAAAGCAACATGGCACAAAGTAGGCTAGGCTGAAAAGTTTAGAGAATTGACATATCTTGAGGGAAAGAGAACTATGAACTACTAGAAGACTGATAGTACCTAGCCAATTGGTCAAGACTAATTTTTCATTAACCATTTAATGCATGTTAATGTTTTTGCAGTTTTAAGGGTTTCAAAGTGCATGAGGCAATAATGCTAGTTAATATGTTTCAAAGAACAGATTTGTGCTTTAAACAACAACAACCAAACAAACAAACCAGAAAAAATAATAAGGAAATAAAGGTTTTTAGTTCTTTAATTTCAGATTCCAGATTTTCAAATTTTCCAATACTGTGTAGTGGGGTTTCAGTTTTCTGTTTCTTTTTTAACAACAGAGTGGATGAGTGGACAGACAAAATGGATCTGGAATTCCAAAGCTCACTCTCAATCCTGACTACACCTCGCAGATCAATAAATGATGAAATCTATTGAAAGTTGCTCAACTTCTGAAAATTGACATAGAAATGTCTCAGTAAATCTTCATAGCTGTTTTCTCTATTTTTTCAGGTATTCCTGCTTAGTTTATTTGCTTAATAAATACCTGAGCACCAGGTTCACCCGCAATGTGACTCCTGCTGGCCTAGCCCACGCAGCCACTCAAAGGAAGAAGCACAGTGTGAGGCAAGGCAACCCAGCCCCAGCCGGCTCTCCTGCCCTCTTTCCCTCTGAAACCTCAGCAAAGGGTGCCTAGAGTATTCCAAAAAGGAGGAGAGCCTCTGCTTGCAGCATTCAAGTCTCCTCTGAGGTTGAAAGAGTTCCTCACTAAATCAATACAGAGTCTGTTGGACCCACATCTATGAAACTTTCAACAGAGGTGGGGTTTATCCTGTTAGTTGCTTTCCAGCTTGTGTGCAAACTGCTTCTATGCAGAGGCAGAAATCTGGATGGCAGGGATTCATACACTCGTTAGAGGCTTTTCATGATCCCTTTTGGATCAGGCATTCTTACACTTTTTGTTATGTCACAGGTTTACCTTTTAAGTTCTCTTTGAAACTGTCATGTCCTATTTGACACTGATATATCCCCAAGTCAATGCACATAAGATGAGACAGCAAGGGCAGTACTTTTTACCATATGCATAAAAATTCCCAGCACTGACAAGAGAAAAGACAACACATGTATTAATGAATAGGCCATTAATGCCCCCCCCAAACTGGAAACACTTGTAAGAGAATCGGTAGCTTCACAGTAATCAAAAAAACCTACAGCTTCACAGTGATTAAATGACTACAGTATCTATCCAGCAGCCCTAAAAAGCCTTTTAGCACATTCTGGGCCACCAAGACCAAATCTTAATCATACTATGTGTTCACTAAATAGTGGAACAGCTGAAAAGTGAGAAATTTCTATAATTTCTTTTAAATTGATGCTCTATGAATATGTTCAATGAGTTACCAAAAGAATCTTAGCCTGAAACCATTGAGGAAAACGTAAACTGTCCTGTGACACATCTCTTGGTGCTGCTGGTATGGGAGTCTTGGCTCACTGGGATTGCAGGTATCATTGCCAGCCTCCATTTGCACAGACAAAACTTAGTTGAGTTTTAAAACAGCAGAATCATATACATACCACAATGAAATACACTTGTGTTTCCAAGTAGTACCATAACAATAGAATTGTCTTTATTTAGGCCTTTTAAAAATTATTTTTATTTTAAATGAAAGCATAAATTTTTTTTCATGCGTTTACTCCTAATGAGGCAGTAGCAGCAATTGGTCTGATTTACTGGAATTTATAGGCACATCTTTTATCAATTCTTCTTGCAAAACCAGTGAGTTAAAAGCATTAAGAGCAGGGAGCTTTTACCTGCATCATTTGTGCCAGCAATCTGAAAGGAGGTGACAAATAGGCATATAATGAGACACATAGCTTTATACCTGACAATCTCAAACATAAAAAGAGTGTCAAGTGTATTTGACAGAATGAAATGAAACTAAAATGCTAGCATTAATTGCTACTCAGTGCTGTATTACCAGCCCCACAATCCAAATCAATTATGAAGATTTGTATCAGTTGTGAGACCAAAAAGGTTTTGGAAGCCTGTCAACTCTAGGGTGTCATTACCTAATGCTGATATGACTGCTCTGGATTCTCTTCACAACAGCGAAAGTCACAACCACCCACTTCCAGGACTGCAACCAAAATGGTACAATTGGTGTGTTTTAAAGGAAAATTGACAGCTGTATGGTTAAACATCACAGGCTTGAACAAAAAAATGTACTTCCTACACAGAAACCTCACACTGCTTAGGGGAGTACCCCTCATCCTGCCCAATCTAAGTTAAATTACTTCTTTGTGCTGGTTCAGCAGACATCACATTTATTTGCTTATGAAAATTAAAATGCTGATACACTGAAAAATTATATACTTATTTTTTCTTAGATATATTTTAGTACCGTAAAAAAACAGTTGTGTGAGAACTTATAGAACTTTGCTGCCTTGGTGAATTAGCTAAGGGAGTAACTCCTCAGTGGCGACAGCAGAGATGAGAAAACCTTACAGCACAGTCCTATTAGATGAACTTTAAGTAGCTTTTGTCACAGAAAACAAATTCTATCTTAGGAGCCATGACATGGAACTTTTGTCACTTCATTCCATCAGTGAGATCAAATAAATGGTGATGTAGGTAACAAGAAGAATGTTTACGTTAAGGGACAGTAGATGTGGCTCTTTTCATGAGTCATTCCTGTGTGCCTGCAGAAATATGCAGAGGACTTTATTCGAAGGACTGCTTTATTCAAAACAAAAACTTTGGCCATTTTCAAGGGAATAAATTGCCCTCCCTTTACAAGTGCAAAATGCACTAAACTATCCAGGAAGTGTTGACTCCACCATCACGGTGGGCAGCATCTGATCTCTGTGCACAGTGCATTGAACTCCTCTATATCCCTATTGTTGTGTTTCATTTGAGAGAAGTCCATTGTATACACTGAGGAGAAAATATTAAGCAGAGAGAAATATTTCTGCAAAGCGAATCTGCAGAATGGAAGGAAGTTAAAAGCAGAGTTACCCAGAGGCCGAGCTGCCTCTAATTCTTAGGCTTTCTTTTCCAGCTGAGCTGAGCTGAGATGGAATAGCAGCATGGACAGCTGTCACTCTTGGCTGGTTACTGGCCTCATGCACCAAACATCATCTAGTTTGAAACTGCAGCTTACAGCACAGTGTTAAATGTAAATAACTACTTAAAACACACAACCTCTGTCCTACTAAGAATAACACACCTGCATCCACAGGAGAAGGGAAAGGAGAAGAACCTGTCAGTGAAGCATGTCTTCCTGAGTTCCAATGGGTTTTGCTTCTTGATTTGTTTTTGGTTTTTTGTTCGTTTGTTTTGGGTTTTTTTTAATGCAGATTGAAGTATCTAAGCCTAAATATGTCCCATCTTGTGAACACATTTAAACTATCCCTATCTGTCTCTGATCTAAACTCTACATAGAAAATAAAAAAAAGCTCTAAAGGAGTAATGTCTACCATAGAGTGAAAATATCCCTCAGAGAAGGATTATAATTTTAGAAATAAGTAGCTTAAGGAAAAATATGTTTAGCTTTTCTTCGAAGTCATCAAAGCATACATTATTCTTTAAAGGAAAAATGACAACTACCTTATTATTCTGTACTTAGAATTTACCCAGAGTTTACCAAATAAGGATGTTGTTTGAATGGTGCTGGAAATGAAAGCATTAACGTCAAAGCTGAATGAAGCACTGTTTTACCATATTTGATTTCTGCTATAGGAAACAGGCCCTTGATTTGCAGTTTGGGACTGGCTCATCAGGACTTGTCCCACTCATCAATTATCAGCTTGCAATATTTTACAGATGTTTATACTCTGTGCTGGAAGAGAGCAACAGTTCAGGAAAGATCATGGAGTGAAGGCACAGTATCCTTCATGTTCCTTAGCACAAAAGTCCACTGTCTGCTTCATCTCCCTTCACCAGTGTATGTAACTGAGGTCAAGAAGATTTAGTACTTTAGAGTATTCTAGTCAGCTAAAAAGACATTAGAAAAGTTAGAGAGAAAATGAAATCGGGAGTCGTAAAACTTATGCTTGGACCGTGTTCAGTGGAAAAAAGGCCATGAGCCCATCACATGGAAAAGCTAGCTTAATGTTTATACATTTTCAGTGGTTTTCCCTCCATATGCAGGGAGTATAAAGACTAGTCACATAAGACTTGATTTTTGCCCCTCAAAGCCTCTAAACAGACCAGTAGTACAAAATATTGGTTGTGGAGCTGGGTGATGTCTAGACTCAGGCCCCTACAAACACTGAGTCTTACTGAAAACTGTGTTTTATTGAGCTACATCAAACCCTGTTTTAGCAGTTTTCTGGTTCTCCTGACTCCTATTCTTCTGAACTGCAAAGTCACCATTAGGAAAACAGAGACAGTTTAAATAAGATATATATATAGTAAAACTAATACTAAAAAAGAGAGAAAAGAAGTAATTGCCTTTTCAATAGCATGAAAAGAAGAAAGAAATGTGCAAAAGGGAAAGACATACAATTATGTCTTCCAAACTATATGCTACAAAGTGTATTAGAGACCAAGTGTGAAACCCTGACCTTATTAATTCTAGTGGTCAAGGACATAAAATAATAAGACTTTCAAATTTACCAAATCTTCATAATTTCTGTTCTCACTTATATTTCAGAATACTATTACTAAGATGATCAATGCTAACTGGTACTGGTTACCTTTAAAATTTACCTCATGATCAAGACGTCAACATCTTTTGCACATGCTAAACAGCACAACACAACTAGTTTTCTAGTAAAATTACCTACCTGCTCCCTTGTTCCTCCATTCTCCCATCTCCAGGTTATAATCACCTTTCTGGTGTCAATATAAAAAGTTAGCAGCGTTCCTGAGAAAGCTTTTTAATTGTTTTGATTATATCTTATTTTGCATGTTTGCAGAGGATGATACCAGGTGCTTCAAAAGACACTCTAGGAGAAAGGCTAACACCATGTGTCCCACCAACTTTCCTGTGATTATGGGGTATTTTGCTAATCAAGAACACATTCATTCAGAAGCACTACATTGTTAGAGATTTCCCGAAAAACCTCGTTATACACGGTTAATTCTTCAGCTAACAAGAGACTATTCTGGTTTCTTCTATAATTTCTGAAGTCCTTGGAGCTTCTTTTTAGTTACATCTTTGAGTTAAAACCAAAGCACACAAAGCAAGTACACAGAAGAATTCATTTGGATTTGGTTACTTCTGCCTGCACTATAAGAGCAGACTCTGAGGCAGGTTGAACTACCTCAAACTTTATGGCTTCTTAGGGATAAAAGGTGTATTTTAAGGAGTAAGATTCAGAAATGCATCCAGTTCTGAGGAAATGACCATCATAACATTGTAAAACAACAGACTCTCAGAAGGATGAATAAGCATCTTTGCTTTGACCTTTATGAAGTTATAAAGGCCTAGTAAAAAGTTTACAGCAGAGCACCTAGAGCTGTCTTTTCCATCTAAGTGTTTGAAACCTATACCTCCAAGAATTCCTATTCTTCCTTGATACCTGCTTGAAAACAATGCTAGGTACTGTTGTTAGTGTCGATACCATTGACAAACAGCATTCATATGTGTAAAGAAATAAGAGTTTTACCTTCTTTCACACACAGCACTTCCAAATGCTTTACCACAATTTTTGATTTTTTAATTTGAGATTGTGACTTGTGGCTGATTCTCAGGCTCACAGTCAGCTACTCAAGTGTTCTCCATTGCACTCCTGCACTCATTCACACAAAGCAGGTGACAAAACTCAGTGCGAGCTTATTCCAGGGAGACACCAACTGCTCTGAGTAAATCCCTGCACTGGGATCCCCCTCCAAATCTGGGCAGGGCTGGCACCTGTCCTAAAGAGGTGCATGCCAAGGGGTGGCTGCAGCAGTGCCTGCTGCTCTTCTCTGGAGCACTGCCCTGCACTACCACTGCCTCAGATCACCAGCAGGCATTTCATTCCTTCAAGCATCTGACTGCTTAAGATATATTTCCTCTGAATTTCATGTCTTGTTTGAAAAGATTACTCAAAATCAATGAGGAAGACAGGCTAGGAAAACAAGTGTAGCCAAGTAATTTCTTAAGCATGGTTATCTTTACACTGAAGAGAACACTAGGGAGTTACTAATCTTTACAAAACAAAAAGGATCCCTGAGACGTGCTGCTTCTCTCTGCAGCCCTTCAGCTGATATATGAGCCCAAAGCCTGGTCAACACTTAAATCCAGACAGACTCCCTCTTGAATTCTCTGCTCTGGCTCGCTGTTTTTCTGGCAAGTTGCAGGGAGTCTGTGTTCAGCCCAGACAGCTCTTGCCTTAAATACATTTTTAATCCTGTTTTGCCACATATTCAGCCTGCATAATTTGAATGCTGAGGCTGGGAAGGCAACCCAATAGAGTAATTACCAAGTCTTTCCTAAGCAATGTGTCGGGCCAGGCTGTTACAGTAAAATCAATGTCTAGCATCAGCTCCCAGTCCCCACCCTTCCTTCCCCCAACCTCCAAATCTAGCCAGATTTTCAATACAAAGAGGCCCAAATAGCTTTTTATGGACAACCAAACCAAGGATTAGAAAACAGAATTTACAAACCAAACTTGGGATCCAGCCTGATACTACAGATATCGGCTGGGACACATGAGCTTTGCTCAGTGTACTCACAGACTGCTCCTGGTCATTAAAATCACCATTTACCAGGAATGTTGATGCCTTTCCTAATTTGCCATATTTCAGTGCAGCTCAAGAAATTCTCCTTTCGAAATCAGTCTGTTCTTATTTCAGTGGGATACAGCATTTATTTACTTTGGGAAGGAAAATTTCCTGCACAAATTTACTGTTGTATTGTATGTCAACAGCATTTCCATTTGATTCTAAGGGGAAGAAATATGTACAAAGAAATTCTGTTTGTTCCGGAAAGAGAGAGTCTTTAAACTCTTTATAAAGAGAAATAAATAATTTCCATTAAGAAGGCAGTTGCAAAGAGTTTGATCACAATACAGGCAGATTCAAGACATGTTTACCTTTAGGTCGACTAGGAAACAAAATGTATTGCAAAGGTTTTAGTGATGACACTGAAAATGGACTGAAGAATGGATAATGTTGATGTACAATTTATTCAGCAATCTTATCCTATTAATTTTGTGAAAATGGGTTTGTGAATAAATACGAATTTACTGCTTCAGACAACAATATTTCTTTGTGGATTAAAGTACCTACTACATGGGCTCTAATTTGAGGTACTGTTAAAATACACACAACAACACAGTTGACATCTCAAAGAGCCTACAAATAAACTCCTTCCTTTTTTTAATCTCCTGAATAAATGTACTGATTTTTCATCAGTTCTACTCTCGGTATTTAACCAGTTCTTGGTTGAATTCTTTGGCAATTCCTACATATAGGAAGAAAAAAGGTGAAATTCAGGATTGTTGCCATATCTCTACTACTGCTTTTAACATCTTTCTATGTTTCAGAACAGTGATGCACAAGCAGAGAAGGCAGTATTATTTTAACTCAACTCACTAATTATATGCTTTAAAGAAATCAGAAATTGCATTTTCTTGTAACAACTGCAGTGTCTAGTACAAATGCTGTAATAATAAAAAATAGCTTCTAGATTATTATCATAAAATGGAGTTTCAAATCCATTGGAAAATGCAAGTAATTTAAAGACCCTTTTGAAAAACAAGAGCTACTCTGGGCAGATCAGTATTGTATTTATTATTGTAACCATGGAAACAATATAAATTCCCATCTGTTAAGGCATTCGTTTGCTGCCTGCAAATCATGAGTATACTGTCCTCAATAGGTAAATGAAATAGTTATAATTCCAATAAGTAGCCAGATATGTGATTTTTCTTCTCTGTAAAACACTGAAGAGAGCTCCTGGATATGATTTTAACCTCTATGATATGTTTGGAATGAAAGCATAAACCCCGGTTCCAAAGCTTTGTGACAAACCAGAAACTTGGATGCTGTGAGGGGAAAAAAATGCAAAAAAATAAATAAAAACCCCCCCACACACACCAAAAAACCAAACACAAAAAAAAAAAAAGGAGAGGGGAGGGAAGCAATAACTTTTGTACCATCACATGGTACATTTAGTCAGTCTGGTCTACTTGATTGAGTCCTGCTTCAAGGTTCGGGCTCATGCAGTGTGTGACTACAGCAGAAATGTCTGCTCCAAACTCTTTGAACTTTCCATGTGTTGAGAGCCAGCACAGGGTTTGGGATCTGAACTCCACAGCTTGATCTCTCTGTAAAGGGCTGAAATGAAACTGTTAAACTCAGTACTGCAGAAGCACATTTGATTGTGGAATTCAGGCCTATTCCTAGTTCAAAACTACAGTCAGAAATTCAGCTATGCACTTTTTATTGCTCCTTTGTGGGCACAGTTTGAAATACGAGGCACCTTCCAGACATTCAAAAAGGTGTAGACTTTGTCTATCTGACAGACTGTGTTCATCTGAATCTTTTGTCCTAAGGGAGCCAGAAGCTAAAAGATAAGGAAGCTGACAGAACTAAAGAAAAGGAGAGAAAAAAAAAGTTTATGGAAGTTACTAAATCCTGTGTAAGTCTAAATGTTTTTTTGAAAGAGATTCCAGGCATCCTTTGGGATTTTGCAAATAAATTTCATATTATAATACAGATGCAATTGGGAAAACAGGAGGAATTAAAAAAAGAAGACCAGAATTTTTGCATAATAATCCTTCTGATCCTGTGTACCTACTTATTTTTTATAGTACAAAATAGTGATACAGGACAGAAGTTTTTCTGGGCAGGATTTTTTATCTTGAATGTTTGAAAATGTTGTTATCGAAGTGATCAACAGCCTGAGCTTTGAAATACAGTGCTTGTTACTTCAGAGGGAAATCAATGCTGCCAGCAATGACTCTGGAATAGTCAGAAGATAAAAATGTTGAGAGTGTCTGAATTGACCAAAAACTTTTTTCTTTTCATAATCTCACCAATTAGATTTAGTATTAAAAAATTATGTTAAATAGATTGTGAGGTGTTATGTTAAGAAAAATAAGTTGAATATCAAAGAACATGGAATTGAAAAACGCTTGAAAAACAACAATGAAAAAATTATAAATTTCATACATGCGAAGTCTCTTTCTTGGTTATTTTCAATCAAATACTCTCAGAGTGAAGCCTTAGGATAATAACAGGCAGTCCCATGTAAAAATCACAAGCATACACTAGAAAACTGGAATTGGTTCTGCTTTTCACATCAAAGGACTTATCAATGGAGATTGGAAGTGATAAATACTGTTGGTAAAAATTTCCAATACAGAAAGAAAATGCATTGGTGTTCAGATACTTCATGGAGCCTGCACAACCAGAATCTGTGGAAAACCCCATATTATTAGAGTTTAGGAGAGCATGTGGTTTCTGACAAGCCACTTGAATATAAGCTTTCATTAAAAATTTAAGAGTTATTAATCTCATTTACTAATTTAAGGGTTGTTTGAAAAATCTTCCTGGTTGCGCTTACTGAGGTTTTAATCCCTGTATATATACAGAACTTGAGAATCTAAAAACAGTGGGAGGAGAAGGCACTAAAAAAAACCCCAAAACCTCCATAGTGCTGAAATCCACACCCAGATTTAGTCAGAGCAAGATTTAAATTTAGAGGCTTCTCTCTGAGCAGGTAACTTTAAGAGTCATCTGTATCATAACAAGCCAGAAAGTACACTAAGGTCCTGTTGGATTTGGTCACACACATATGTTATTAGGTTAGAAAACATTTGTCTTAAATAATTGTCAAATTTTTCACAGAACATCTTTTCAAAATTTGTAGAGCATCTATTTGTACATTCTCTGCAAATGCAAATGGGTATTCAGATGTGTTAATGTGCAATTTAATGTAGAAAGATGCATTTGGGGGGGAGCAGCAGCAGATTTTGTGGGCATATTTAAGAATGTTAATTTGAAAATGTGTGCTATAAACTTTGATAATTTTGGAACATACCCTAGAGAATTCTCAAGTGGCAAACATACAACATCTTCTCAAAAAGGAATGAAAAATAAAGAGCACATCCACTCCATTATTGGCAAGCAAGCTGAACAGAATGGGAAAATACTGGGAACAATTTTACAAGACTAAAAACCAGAATGCCTTGAAAGTCATCACCGACCTGCCAGATCTGACTGATTTATTGTCCGTGGAAGGACATGCTTAAGTGACATAGAGGGAGGATTTCTTTCCAGTGCTAACTGCTACAGTAAACCTGGACCAGATACATTTTGATTTTCAAGAAACATGTGCTATTTAGTTCCAGATCAGAGATTGCTGGCTTTGGTACTGAGGCATTAGGTAAGGTACAAAACTACCTGTAGGGTAGGGAGCTGTATTTAGCAGCATCTTTCTTGATAGAAATGCAGAGTAACAAAGAATTTAAGAGTGGCTCCCTGTGGAATACATAGTAATGATTCAGTCAAAGAATGACACTATGAGCTAATGACAATTTTAATGTTACAAACAAAACAATAAGTGCCCCAGAATAATCTCCCATAGTGCTACGTGTACCAGGAGGGGAAACATAGGCAACTCCATATTTTATGCACTGCCTTCACTGAAAAATACTCATGCACTTTAAAAGATGGACAAGCACAAAACTTATTCAGTTGTAGAGAATGAAAAAGACTGACCAAGTAAATAGCAAAGGCAGAATTAAAATACATAGAGGCTTTTCTAAGTAGTCCTATTTATTCTCCTTAGAATCAATACCCGATTACCATTTCCCTCTGACTGCAAACTGGAGACCACATCCAGGTTCATTTGTCTCATCAGTTGTGTAGACTTGGTAGCACTTTCAAATCAAATCCAAGACCTCCAAACCCTTTCCTCCATCATCTCCTTAGAAATCTTAAAGTATGACTGCTAGGTATAAATAATAACATCTTCCTTCAAAGTAACTAGAGAGAGAAAAATCACTTCTCAGATTGTGGAAGAAGGGACTATAGTAAGTCAAAGACTTTTGTCCTGACTGCTCTGATCTTGTGTTCCAGTTATTTCTAAAATTTTATTAAATTCAACAATTGCGTAAAACATTTCTTACTAGTAAAATAAATGATTTTATAATAGAAGGTATGGCTAAAAATAATGCCTGTCTTAAACCCAAATATCTCAAATATGCAAAATATCTCTCTGAACTGTTTTGTAACTTGCAGGACTTCTCCCAGGGATTCTTGCTCTCAGAATAACTGTTTTCTGTGCATAGCTAGATCACTGTCTTTGTAAGCTGGTAGCTCCTTTTGGTTCCTTCAGGTGTTACAAGCTATTCTCTGTCTTTCAGGGGATTCTGAAAAACATAGTATATGAACTCAGAGATCTTTTTTGAATTTAATTTAATTTATCTTTTGCTTTTTTCTTTTAGAGAATCAGGTTTGATTTTCTCTCTTCCGAAATCCAAAGAAGAGAAAGGACAGGGCCTTACATTGCAGTACAGAGGAGTTTCTCAGAGGTGAAGTATGCTCTCTCATGCCTCTAGAAGTCTCTCATTTTTGCATTCTAATTTAAAAGTTAAGTCCTCTCTCATATCCAAATCTCAGGCACAGAGACCCTAAGCTGACTACAAGAAAACTCAAACAAAAATTTACTTGGGTAGTCTACGACCTGGGGTCAGGAGACCTGACAGAGCCTCTGCTGATGGTATTTTTCTGCTGGGCATGGCTTTGTGATAAAGGTGATAAGTAGGCAGAATCCTTTCAGCTTTCCTAAGGATCTCTTACATGTTCTCTTTACTTTATCAATTGGCAGAGAAATTAGACTGACCCTGAGCTAGGGTGTGTGTGCAATCTCTATTCAGCTGGCACAATAATAAAGACATGTGCAGCCTAATATACCTACACAGTGCAATAAAGCACTGCAAAACCTCCAAAATATTACCTGAATATCAAAATCAATAGCTAAACCACTTCTGATTTCACAGCTAGCATAACTTCTATTTGAGTTGTGTTGTTCACCATTTCAAGATGAGTATGGGTCCTACTAATAGGTCTGTGAAATGCATGAAAAACATTTGTTATTGGTCATGATCATTGAATGGGCTTTTGCTAAAAGTAGAGCTAGCAGTTATCTGAGGCCCCCACCACCTGGGGAAATCGTCTGTACTCTGACGAGATGCTGAAGGTGCAAGATAAGACTACAGTTTTTCAAAAGACAACTATACATACCCAAGCAGCCACTCACAACTTCATTAGACTGACGTGCCAATTCACCTTGAAAATTCGTATGTATGAAAAAGAATCACCATCACCACAGGAAGGAAACAAGAGAGATCTAACATTAGTCAGCAAACAAAACTAGGGTTATGATCACAAAACCAGAAAATATCTTCTAAACCATGAATGACATTAAACTTCTATTCCAGTTGTGAGATACTGATCATGTCAGACAGAGGTGCCATTGAGACTGATGTATTTGTTTATCAGTGTAGATTCAAAGAAAAAATACCTATCAGCTTCTTCATTTTTCATAAAAAAAACCCCAAAACCAAAACCAACAACCCCCCCAAGAAATCTAGTAGTTTTCTCTCATACCAAGGTTCTGGTATAATTAATCCAACAACTTAATCAAATGCCCCAACACCAGCATTTACCAAAATAGCTGCCCTGCTAACTTACTGTCCTTGCTAGTCTATGCCTAGTGGGTAGCAGGAGGCCAACAAGCAGAGACAAGCAACAGATTCTGTATTGTCCTTCATGACTACTGAGAGAAAGACTGTCAGACCTTTCAGAAAGGACTAGGACAATATCAAGTTGTGACAGAGAAGCCTGGGGGCCTAGATTACACCTCCTGCAAGAGGGGCATCTAGCCATGCAAGGGCAGTCCACTGATTTATGATTCTGCTTATGTTTCTGAGAGAATCATACCCAGAATTATGAAGGCATTACAAAGCAGTAAGGCAGAAGGTAAAGATGTTCGACTAAAGGACCAAAACATTGATACAATGAGGACTCCTTCCCTTTAGAGAAGGCCTGAATAAAATCTTCCCATGTACACATTATCTATATAACATCTTGTAATTCATTATAACTGCCCAGGCAGACATGCATATATCTCCTCCTTTCTGGAAGTCACACTTCTGGGACCATTGCTTGTCACTAACAGGGATAATTCCTACCCCTATAGGGGTAGGTCTTGATGCAGCACTCTAAAGTGATGTCCCCTTCCCGACACACAAGACAGAAGAATGAACTAATAATTACTTGGCATTAGAAATTACTAAAAGTAGTTTCTAGCAACAGCTTCCTCTTGTTACATTTCAAAGCATTCAAGTTGTCTGTTGCCGAGCAATATCATCAATAATTATAATGAGCCCTCCTTTGAGAGAAAAACAAAAGAACACGATTTCATGTTATTTCTAAAATGAGACAGGTGGTTTTTTCATATGTGTTTCACAGTGAAAATCTCCAGTATTACTCCCATGTTGTAAGCAATACTTCTACTCTTGTATCATACAATAGTTTTGTATCAGTGTGAATAGCAATAATTTCATATAACTAAAAGAGGAAGTAACACTCTTGCATTCCTAAAAATATAATCTTTTTAGTAGCTCAAATTATTAAATGAGGGTAAGGTAAACACAGGTGATTAAAATATAAGACATAGAAAAATATGGGATGAAATCCCCTGTAATTGCAAACTGAAGATACCGAAAAAGTATCTGCTGCAGTTTGCTCATGCTGTTTTGTTCTGTTAATACAGATTAGATTTACCATACTGTAAGAAATATAGTCCATTCTCAGGTACTGCTTCAAGCCAGGGACATTCAGCGGACAATGAGATTTAGCATGTGAGTGTTTCTGTAATGGGCTGATTTTGAAGGTTTGGATGAGTGAACAGAATGGAAAGCTCCACTTGAGAGAATCAGCAGTCTTGTTGTTTCAGTCAAAGAAATATATTTTAAATTCCACAGGTAGAGTTACCCTCAAAACTAACTTGGGAGCCAAGATAAATGATCTAAGAAATTGTTTTTGAGAAAAGTTGGTAATAAATTATATTGCTAATATATCTTTTCTTCATGCTCCCAAACCTTGCTAACTGCCTTCCTCGGGCCAATAAGGAGTAAGCATAGACTTAAAGTTAGATTAATCTTACATTAATAAAGCATTAATAGGGCAATACTTTGAATTTATTGATGATTAATTTAATTTGAGGAAATTTAAAATACCAAAACAGAAATTGGTTGTACCTCACTGTTCATTCAACAGACTTGGTAGCACCCACCTACCATAAAATCTTGGAATTCCTCAGCATGAAAGGGAAGACACCTATTGCTCCCCACAATGTTTTTGAGTCTGGTTTTGAAAACTAGGCTAAGTAGAGAAGAATTTGCCTTTTAGACAGGTGTACAAAGTCTGCAACTTTGTGATCTGAATTCCTTAGGAATAAGGTCCACAGCAGTGGTTTATATCAGTAATAAGGTTCCTAGATTCTCTTGACTACTTTTGCTCAATCTTTACTTTCAATTTTATCAGGGCGCTAACAGAAGACTTCTAAAGCACTTGCTAAAGCCTTTTTTCAAACAATTGCCCAATTCCTTCCCCAGGCCCCCTCCACAGGACCACCTGTAGCTACATCACTGTTCTGCATTGTTATACCTATATCTCATGACCAGGAAACAATAACAAAATGGATACAGCTGATGGAGTATTTCTCTTTCACTCCCCCATCTCATGATGACTTTTCATAAATAACATTGACTGCCAAAGACATAACCACACGAACTCTCAAACTGGGAAATGAACAGCACGTGCTGCTACAGATGGCCTTGGAGTGGTTAGCTCCATAGCAAAGGCTGGTGCATGTGCTGAAAAGTGTTATGATTCATTTCTGAGAGCCTGGTTAAGGCAGGTCACTTATTGACAGGGGACAGAAAAAGCAATCTCTTGACATCTTACCACATGGAAACAGTAAAGAATTAAACAAGAAAGGCAACCACATTTCTCTACCAAAAATTCTTGAGCAAACACATGCAGATGATCCTTTGCAAAGGGTCAAGGAAGGTTACTGGAGCGATATATTTCCAAAGTGAATAGTTAATTTAAAAGATTCAGTCTTATTCCTGTTTGCAAATCCTCTTACATAAGCAATATATTTTTAAAAAGTGCTTGAGGATTTGGGTATTCCTCAGTTTCAGAGTTCCTATTTCAGCAAGCTTTTAAAGAATCTAAGTTTTTAGAAGAACCATCTTTTTTTCAGCACTTTCACTAAAAAAAAATAGGTCACTGGCTCTCCGTCAGTCTGGGAACAGCAAAACAGAGCTTAAAACTCCCTTAACAAAGCAGTTCTGCAAATGATGTCATTTGAAGCAGTGACTCCCAAATGAAAATGATCACAGCAATGAAAAAGCTGTGATCCCATTACAGGCCCTTGGGTATATTACTGGAGACATGTGGAGCTCCCAGACCAACCATCCAGAGCTAGGAGATGACAAACTTGGGGCTGACAGGGATTGGAGCTACGGATGGGGTGAAAGCCACGGTACAGGGGTGGAAGAGGACTGAACCTCAGTGCTAACGATGTAGAACTACTTATCTCATCCAGAAAGTTAGGAATCACTGACTGAGGGACTCACACCTTCTCTCCTTGAAGCTGATGAAAAATTTACCATTCATAAGAGGAGCTAGATCTGGGGTTCAGTTATTCAACTTTGAATATGTAGTATCATTTCTTTCCCCCTGCAGCAAAAAGAATTAACTCCACTGTTACATTTTACCATTTGACAGCACTCTGGTAAATAGTGCTCAAAAGTAAAAATAGGAACACTTTTAAGCAAAATGATGATTTACAACTCTAGAGTGATAAGTAGCCTAGTGCAACTAAAAATCAAATCCTACATATTATCTTCTTTTTTTTCAAAATTAACAGTCTCCATAGCTGTAAGCGAGAAAAATTAATTACGCCTGGCCTTACATCAGGCTCAATGTGTACTGATGCAAATGCACCCTGTTTTAATTCCTCCAAATGTTAATAATAGAGTAAATGAGCACTAGATTATGTTATACAAAAGCAATGGAAGTAATTAAACTTCATTTAATAAAATCATCAGGGATACAGAAGCATTAATGACTTACACTCCTCCTCTGCAGGGAGTGGAAGACATGTTGGTGCACAGGAGTCTGGAAACCACTGAGATGAGAACAATGTAAATACATAAACAGCAATACTAAGGTAAGTAGTGTATCATATATGAAAAGTCTTGGAGAGAAAGCCCCAGGCTACAATAAATTATTTACTTTAAAGCACCAGGAAATACTACTATCTCAGGCAAATGGCAGCAAAAAAAAAAATCTTCCATCGTCTGAGAGGCAAAGCATCAGCACTGAATTACTTTATAGCACAAGGCTGGTTAAATGTTGTACTAACAGCATCAGAGAAAAAGATGCTTGAACTGTGAATGGTTCACTCTGTACAGCCTTCTGTCCATCTCTAAATGTATATTCACAAAGAGAGTTTTATTTGTACAACTTGTCTGGAATTGCTGTAACTCTGTGAATACTCTCACTTGGCCACAAAACCGTATATTCATTCTTTATGACCATGGACACTCACTGATAACCATTTCTTCCTGACTTTAACCCACTCCCAGTCATCATTTTTCTGTTAGAAAAAAATGAAACAATGGTTTCCTAATCAGGAAGGGGGAAAAGTACCATGTAACCTCCCTATTCAATGGTGTACCACAATTGATAAGCTGCAAAAACTGCTTAACAGCAAGATAATTTAAAATCAAAAGGAGCTAGATTTGAAAGAAAATTTAAAAAAAAGTCTACATGAACAAGAATTAGTGCTTTTTCCTTCATTGAATAGGGAATGGAATCCACTTCTTTGCCACAACAGCATTCTCACAAAGCTTCCTATGAATATTAAACTTCCAATGACTATAAAATCTACAGAAAGGAGATTTAAGTAATTATAAATACTTATTTTTCTCTGGATTGTATAGTTTTACTGCAAGTGTCTTGACTACCTATAAAGATTAATCACAACTGATGGTAGTAATGATCCTGTTTCTGTCATTATTCTAGAGAGAAAAATCTTTGTATAAGTATGAACTATTCACAGGACAAAAAAAACAAGGGCTAATTGGGCAGCAAACCTTAACAAAACATTTCAGATTTTTAAAGACTCTGCATAAGTTTGATTACAAATTTTGCAATTCTTTTCAAGCCTTTTCCTGAAAGTGTACTTGCAGTCTAATTAACACAGTGGCACTTAGCTGTGGTGGCATTTCACCAAGAGCTGCATTTCCAAATTCTGTGTAAATAAGACAACCACTAGTGACTTCTATGGGAACTCACATTTTTTATTTGAATTCTAGAGAAAATATCTTCAAATAATTTGTACAACATCATCTGTCTGTAGATCACTTTCTTAAGTCTCTCCTCTGTCTCTTCAATCTTTTCTGTTTTTAAATGCACAAACTTTTGGATGTTTATCTCAGCTCAAGTTTAATCCATCTCTTCACCTTGCGTATATTATGCAACCCAATCAAAGATTTACCAGTAGGGCTGACGGGATTTGTTCTTTTAGCTTTGTCCATAACTGGCACTTTTTAAAAAGAGTTGAAATGACACAAAATTAACATAAAATATCTGTTGCACAGTAAGTGATAGCTGAGTTATGTGGTGAGGCTTTATGGGATTTTCCTAAAAAAAAAAAAGCTTTTATGAAAATTAAATGTTGGTATTAGTGCTCATGAAGTGTTGCAGAAATATAAATACATTTGGCATAGATATGACCATTAAGAAAATGTATCAAGACTGAGACATACACCAATGTTTTGCATTACAAGCATCCATAAGAAACAGTAACAAATTTTCACTTTTGCGAAGTGATTTAGGACTCTCTGCAACATTGGTGTATTAGAAATACTGCTTCTCATTAGTCAAGAAATAAATCCTGGAGGCCAGCCACTGGAGTTTGACCTCAGCTCCACAGACCAATGTTTGGGGCAAAGCCTTCAGCTCCCAAGGAGTTACTTTTGGTTTGCATCACTGTGTCCAAGATCAATATCTGTCCCCACAAGTTCAGTAAAGGGTGATTTTCTTTCACTTGACGTGCAAAGAAAAAGGGGTCATGGTAGGAACACTGCTCTCTTGAGAAAAGACAACAGCAAAAAAACAGGTAACAGCAAGGAAATGTTGAATCAATCCTGTAGCATTAAGGTGGCACATCAATTTGTGCAGCACTAGTTGTCACGGTGTGGAAGCTGGCATTGGTGTCACTGCTTATCCAAACAAAATTGACTTATTTGGTGAACAACAAAAACCCTCACAGCACCTAGGACCCCCTTCTTCTCTATAAGAAAGCTGTATTATTATTTCTATGACAAGAGAGATCTCTTTCAAGCTTCAGGCAGGCTGGATAAAAGCAAGTAGCTCAATCAATAACAGGATCCCTTTACCACTTATATTAAAGAATGATTGAGGAGGAGTTAAAGACAGGCTGGTACAGACAATTTCAACAGTATCACTGAACTGCTGAGACACAAAGCCTGACTCTTTTACCTCCCTCTGATCAGGAATTAAATGTCTTCTATTTTGTCAAGTATGCATTGCAGGAAACGAGACTGTGGAGGTGTCCTCAGATTTACATCAGTGTGATTGTGATATGTATTATTATCAGGACAGTGTTTTTTATATTGCTGTGCTTCTGTAATTCCCAATGAAGAGCATCTGTTTGAGTAGGCACAGTAAATATTAGCTGTTTTGAGAAGCTCTTTACATTTTTCTACTTGAAATATTGATGACTGTTTTAAACTGTTATAATAGCATATTATATTTCATGAAAGCATTGCAAAGCTACTCATGCAGAAAACCACATAAAGTGATATTCAAGGTAAAGATTGCAGAGGCTTCTAAGCATAGCAAGAAATTGCAAGAGTTGGTGCCATTGGTATGACTCATTCCAGAGCTTTCTTACTGAAGTTTTCCTTCAACACTCACACTGTCCTTGACTCTTCCCTGATGGTGCAGCACATCTGGTGCATGAAGAACCCATTGCTTGGAGAACTCTTCCAGTTCAGCCCAAGAGAGAGACATAGAGTGCAATGTTGGCACAAAGGAACACATACTTAGTCTGAACACATAATTCTGTCTTTCTGTAGGTTTACCACTAACATCCATTCTTTTCCCTGATTTCTAACTTGCGATGCTACATGTACTACTTTGTATTTCAGACATATTGAAATGGTGGGTGGTTTTACAGACCATATGTGCTGTAATCTCTAGACACGTCGCAGCATGTTAAAGATGGAGAATCAGATGCAGTCCTCAGACTGAGTTTTTGGTTCCTTTGTTTTGTGGGTTTTTAACAGATTCTCCATAAAGCCAATTGAATTCTGCTTTCATATGGCTTTGCGCAGATGTGTAGGAATTTTTCATAGAATTTGTCATGACTTGAAGAAAAAGGTGAGATAGACAGAATTGTTCGTAATTCAACCCAAATCAGGATTAATCAAGTGACTAGTTATTAATTCACTTTGGAAGTTTCAAAGTCACCATCCTCATCCATGTTGCACCACACCAGAGAACAGGATGCTTAGCAGATACTATTAATTTCTAATTTTGTGCACTCTGGCATGCATGATTGACTCATGGAGTAATTACTGTTTTAGACTATGATGTAGAAAGAAATGAGTATTATACTGTGAAGCTTTAGCCAATTTTAGAAGCAATCTGTAGCCAAATCTTCCTTGAAATTTTTTTGTGTGCCAACCTCAGCTTGATTTTAAAGCATTAGCAACATTAAGAACTTCACATATGTTTTGGAGAACCAGCTGAAGTGTATAGGATTGCCTGCATGGATCCCAGCTCATTTATTTTCATATTTGGCTGTATATGATCATGTAGGATGATCTTTTCTATATTTTGATTTTTACAGTGCTTATTAAAAAAAAGACAATAAGTCAAATCATTTTAGATACCTTTTAGCTATCTCTGCAGATTTAAATATGATATCTCTGTAGATTTTAAAAGACCCATGCACAAACTCTCTGGTGAAAACAGAAGCTCATCTGATAAAAATTTAGGAAGACTGTTCCCCATCATAATTTTATTATATTAAGCATGTCAATGCTCCAGTCTCTGCCCCAGACTGACCTGGATATTAATGGTCTATTTTTGCCTTATTTTATCAGTTAATTTTGATAATCTTTACTCAATCTAAGTACTTCTTTTCTTCCTTTCCAAAGAACTGTGTCCAGAACAGCACTGTGAGGTCTCAGAAGAACATATTTAACATTTAATTTAACTCAAGACTGTAAATATTGAAAGGAAGTCAATTTCAGGTGAAGGAATACAAAAACAGAAAGCATCAAGGATATGATAATAAAATTACAACCTGGGCAGATTACAGAAACCAGATGACTCTGATCTAAATGAGTGTTCAAAAGTGTGATGACTACCCGTCTGTACCAGACCATAACCCCTCAAGGTCTGAAACAAAAGCTAAACAATTTCAATTAAGACAAACTAAGTCAGAAAAATTGCAAGCACAGGTTCAAAAGCTGCATGCTGAATATTGTTCATTTAATGCTTTATATCCAATAGCAGTGCTAAAATTTAATGACTTGGGGTGTCCGTCCCCCCCCTCCCCCCAAACCTTCACTTACATTTGTCTCTTGATGAAATGATAAACTGCACATCTTTGTTAGGCTAGCAGCTAGGCACATTATTGAGACTATTTATAGTGTCTTTAAATGATTACCAGTATAGTGGTTTGAATGAGGAAATTACACCATGTGGATGTAATAAATTTGGGGTTCCTGACATATGGAAGATGACTGAAATGTATGTTCAAAAAAGACTGACAGCAAGCATGCAATTCTCTTCAGAAAAGATTAGGCTTTAGTTTCAAGACCTCTCATACCCCACAACCCAAAATATCTACACCGTAAAGCAGAAGATATTATTGGTATACTGGTGAGACATGTTATGCTATCATATTGTGCCTCAAATGTAGTTTATTAAACATGACCTCTGCTAAGAACTCCTGTGAGGTGTTTGTATATTTATTAAAAAACTCATGATAATTACCATTCATTGCATTAATTGCCCTGGACACATATAAACACAGTAAAAAAAGTAAAGAGTGTATAGCAGACATACTCAGTGATACATGGCCACCCCTGTAACACCATCAATCGTATATCGATGGGTGTGCTGAGAGTAGGAGCTTAACTTGGATCCTTTAATTGAGATATAAGAGTGCTATGAGCTGAGCTGCTCTTGTATACCAACCAGACCACCCATTTCCTGCTAGATGACAACCACATGCAGGTATGCATAGACAGATGTTTGATGTTGCTGTTCCAGTCTCCAAGAAGTGCTACTATGCAAAACCCTTAAGCAGTCTTTTACCAGTATAGACTCTGTTCTGATGCTCCAACATGCCAAAGCATACGTGTGCACACACCCCCATCTAGTTACTACTGAGCACTGTGGAAAGAGGTGCAAAAATGCTTATCACATCTGCATATGTGAGCAAGTGATCCAGCCAGTGCCATTTCTATCCAGCTGAAGCAATTATAAGGCATCTATCCACTTGGTGCACAAGCAGTATTTAGACATTTGTAAGCCAGCAAGACATTTGCAGACTAGTGTTATTCACAGAAGCTACAGGAGCATTTTTGCTGCATGCATACATTTGGTCAAGACACTTCATAGATGTTTCGTATATGAGATAATTTTCCTGACCATGCAAGAACACTTATGGGAAAACACACATTTATATATCCAGCAAGATGAACTGGCACAGCTCCCTCCCTGATGCCACATCCCAAGAAATGTGGGAAGCTGTATAACTAGAGAGGAAGAACCCTGACCCTAAACTACATAACCATCCATCTTTGGAAGTTACAGGGTGCCTGTCAGCTTTAAAATTACCAAAATTAGCTAAACTTACTCTGATATTGTTGTTGCCCATGGCCCCACCTCCCAGGTCACCTACCTCAAACAGGCCCCCCTCATATTGTTATAATATCATAACAATACAAACTAGAAACTATGGCTGGTTAAGGTGATGATGGTCTTGGCTTTTAACGTTATTTCATTTTAATATATGACAACTGCAGGGTAGGACTAGTTCGCTTTCCTTTTTTCCCCCTTCATTAGACAGACACTTAAACTAGATGCCAGATTTTAAATTAGTACAACTTTTTTCTCTTGAGATGTAAGTAAAACTACATTTTGAAACCAGAAGAGTTAAATCAGCAAAATCCTATATGGATACTTTTATTTTAAGCCAAATACCTTAAGAATTGTTTTTGGCTAAGGTAAAATACGGTCCTCTTACAGTACAATCTAGGGGATTTACATCTGCTGAAACAATTCCACAGAAAAACATAAAATGCAGCCGATGAAGCAGTAGACGAGGTCTTAGTGCAATTATTTTCATGACTCCCAGTGTTGTTCAGGTGGTTTCTCACAGTGTAACTCTTGTCCCAGGGTACAAAAGGATGTAGAAGCTTTTATTCTGGTGATGGGAAACCAAAGGAAATAAGCCAGCTAACGAATATTCACAAAGACAGAAAAAACCCCCTTAGGCTAAAGATTAAGTTGTGTGGCTGCACCCAGTACATTTAAACATATGCCTGTTTGTCATCTGGGAACTTGGGAACAAGGAAGTTTTACTTAAGAGCATGAAAAGAAAGAAAAATGGTGATTGTGAACTAGGCCCATTTTAAAGTAGGCCCACTCATTACACTTGTAATCATTAACTTCATGAATGCTCCAGCAGCATATTCAGGAAATTAGTAGGAAAAAGATCATTCCCTACAGACTTGTGTCTCATGGCTCATCTGTGTGCTTCTGAGCCCCACAGATCTGACACTTTGACAGAAACAGCTGTGGATGGGTTTGAGGACTTGCCCTTGCCAACTGTTGCTGGAACTCAGAAATAACCTGTCAAAAATCTGGTTTGGAAAAAAAGGAGAAAGAGCAAGGAAAAGTCTACCAATACCCTGTACTTCTCGCTCACACATACAGCAGAGCAATTATATTAAATGCTGTAGATTAAGGAAAGTACGTATAAATACGTACATATGTTTATGGAAAGAGATATATTTAGCTTAAGTTGAAGATACAACATTTTAGGAGGGCTTGGAAGCCCACAGTCAGGAAAGCACTACAGCTTTTAAGTTTAAATATGTGTTTATAATGATCAATATTTAGCAAAGCTTACTGTAACACACAGGAAGTTCCACTGGTGTTAACAGACTTTGTAAGTTGCTTCTGATCTAAGCATGTGTTTAGTTGACCCAAATGTACAGAAAGATGAAGCTTGCAAACAGGTTTAGGCAACGTACCCAGTAACAGTTTAGCATAAAAGAACACAGAGATGGAATTAAATTTTTGTTCAGTTTAATATTCTTTACCATAAGCCTAAATGCGTGTTATGTCCATACTAACCCCACAAAAAAAAAAAAAGGCAACGTGAATTTGAATTAGAACATTTCCTCCAGATTTCCTTCCTTAGGGGCAAGTTCTATGCTGGTGCAAATTTCCATAATTTAAACGAGTTACAACTGCTTACACCAGCTAGACTCGGTCCCATCTATCACCTCTGTTATCTAGATAATGTGGAAAATAATCTGTTCAGAGCTTTCATTTCCAAAACAATGTCATGTTACAATTCTCAGCAGAGTCAAAAGGCTCCCCAAAGCCATGCATGAAGAATAAACTGTAACCTTTTAAGATTTCCAAGCTGTATGATAAATAATACTGAACTAATAATAACTCAGAGAGAAAGAACACTGTTTATCTTATTTTTCTGCTTTAGGGGAAAGAATCTAGGTAGCAGATTTTGTCATGATTTTATTGCTCATTTTCAGTTCTGCAGGTTTCTTTCTTTGTGCTCATAGATTGTAATGACTTTTGCAGGAGAAATAAATTGCATTTCCATGGGAGCCAGGGCGTTAGGCAAATTGCAAAAGATGATGATGAAATTTGGACTAAGCTCACAACACGCTCTAGGTCTTGATGATTTAAAAACATTCCTTTAGCAATAAAAATCAAGTCCTTAAGTGCAATCCTAGCAGCCTGCATAAAAACAAAAACATATACAGGATTATTCTGGTTTGATTTATAGTGCTTTTGCCTATTGGAAAACTTAGTGCAAGAAGCTTGCCAAGGTCAGTGCTTCTGCTTTCAGATTTCTTCATGAAAAAGGAGAAAGCAAGCTGCATTTTCAATTTTTTAAAGGCTCTGGCACAATGCCAGCCACTAAGCATTCAGGAGGTGTTCTGTAATCCATTCAACTGTAACATAAAGTTTTGTATAAGGTATGCCAGCATAATCTGCACTGGCTGCGCTAATCAGTAATGTTCCATTAAATTGGCCACTGTCATATTAAAGAAAGATCTACACAGTTTGTACCCTCTTGTAACAATAATATTTGACAATAATTATAGTGATACCAAAGTGTAGGTGGTCAAGTTGGCAAGAATAGCACAATATTTCTCTTTAATAGTGACTTGATCAAACATGAAAGGGTGCTTTGTTGAGGCTTGAAGAGGATTATAATAGCTGAAATAAGATGAGATAATTTGCTGATGAAGTTTTTTCTTCTTTAGGAGAACACATCCTTCTGTGTGAGTGTGTGTGTGCACGCGCACATACCCACACTCAACTACCTCCCAGAGAAAACAACCCTTAGGCAGCTGTGCACTGAGAATGCTGCTGGGGTGGAGCACTGGGCCAGAGGGAAAAGGGAAAGCGTGCCAGGCTTTGTCTGTTTGGGAAGAGGCTTTAACAAACAAGGGCACAGCCTTGAGGTTGCTGCACTCGGCTGAAGAAACGGTGGCTGTGACACGGTGGATACTGTTCAAGGATGTGTTTTGCTTAATGTCACAAGGCCACCTCTCCTACCATGTCTGCCATGGACTATAGTTTGCCATACCTTGCTTACACCAGCACAATAAATAATGCAAGCCATACTGAAACGATCACCATTTAAGAAGACCTCTATTTCCTCACTGCCTACAGAAAACAGGAGTGAGCCACCAGTAGCGAGAGCTCCCAAGCCAGATTGTCCTCCCAAGCACCCAGACTTCCCCCTCCTGTGCTGGACTCACAGGAGCAGGGCCACACCTGGCACTGGTCCAGACAGCTCTACAATGCAGCCACACCAGGAGCCTGGGGCTGATTCTTATCAACAGCTTAGCACAGAGTTCCTAATGGTGCTCCTGACAGACCATTGTGTGAAAAGGCCCTACCGCATCCTTAGCCTGCCTTTGCAGGGATGGTGAGGCCAGTGAAAAACGGCAAAATGAAAGAGTGCCACTGCTGGAAAAAGCAGCATCACGGAAAGGGCAAGTGCTGGGAGCTGGAGTTGTGGTTTTGTTGTATGGAGGTCTTCATGGGTGCAGAATGAAAGAAACCTGAGCTTTTGGAAACAGATCTTCAAGATGACAAAGGAACACAGGATGCCTGGGTTTGGCAGGAATCTCAGAAGATCATCTGGTTCAATACCCTTGCTCAAGCAGGTCCAGTTAGAACTGGTTGCCCAGTACACTGTTGTGACATTTGGAATATCTCCAGAGCTCGAGACTTCACAAACTCTCTGTTCAACTTATTCCAGTGTTTGATCACCTTCACAGTAAATAAGTGCTCTTTTGTATTCAGATGGAATTTCATATGTGTCAGTTTGTCCCCATTGCCTCTGTTCTGTCTCTGAGATCATTCAACCTGAGCCTTATAAATGCTCTGTTGATCCATACTGAGTTCTGGCTTCATGGAAATCTGCACAGACACAGCAATCAGCCTAATGAAGAAACCTGTGCAGTTACAATTTGTCTGAGGTGAATTGTGTGTTCTTCATTTCTCTCTCCTCCTTTCCAATATCTCCCCTGTCGAGTTTATCATGAAAGCCTAGCGTGGACAACTGCAAAGATGTCATCTTGAATATAATGAAGTGAATGGAAGAAGTGGAACAGGGGTGTTAGATGGGTAGCATGGATGTCAGATAGGGTAGTTATTTAGTGTAGCATGGCAGGGGTGGTACCTGGGGTATCTATGGAGGTGTCAGTGTTTCTTCAGCTGTACATGAAAGGTGAATGTAACCAATACTTCAGACTTTAGCTTGTTTAGCAAGTTCATAACCAAGAATTGGTTTTGTACCAGGATGATTTAAATAATTTGGTAATTTCTTTTTTCATTGGAGGAATAAAAATTAGTATTCTGGCCATTTCCAGATGCTCTATCCTCTTCTTAAAACAATAACATAACTACAACTGACTGCCCTGTTTCAATGAAACCCTGATTCAATTGCTGTTAGTGTGCACCCACTGCCTCTAGCCTTTTGCAATGCAAAACAGTTGTTAGCAATCAGAAAAGAAGCCATAGCCTGGACTAGTATTTCCCAATGTACTTACTGGCACTCTCAGTATCTCATGAGGTAATTAAGAGATGGTGCACAAGTTCCCTGTGATTTCCGCTCCTTTTCCTCACTGTGTCGCATCCATAATTTTTGTGGTATTCAGAAGTGCTACCTAAGTGCCCACGAATCCACAAAAGGTTCACATAACGTGCAAGCTGCACCACACACAGAGAAGACATTATGACACTGATTCAACACAGATGCAGAGACGACTGCTGTGTGCTCCAGCATGCCCACCAGCTCCTGGGCGATTGCTGGAGCTCCCCAGTCCAGCTGCTGATCTTCCAAACTGATATAGGACATGTGGCCCCACAAGATCACGGCCTGAGGTAATATGGCCACAGCCATATGTTCTGTGATTGTTCTGTTTCTCACACCCACCTTCAGTTCACGCTGTGGATACTTTCCTTTAGGACAGTGACACAAACTGAGAGACCTCAGAAATCACCTGTTGCAGTTTCTGCTCTGACTTTCCCTATGGAGGACAGGACATCTTGTATGGGGAGCTCATTCCTCCCCCCTTCTATCCCCACAAATCTGGAAGACTTTCCTGGATAACTTCCAACAAGTATCCCTTATGTCAGAATGGGCTTTTCTTTCTTTGTCTTAGAATATGTTGAAATGAAGTGACAATACCAAATACACAAGTTAGAAAAAAAATGGGGAAACTAAAGAAAGCAGCTGCTAGTGAAGGATACTGCAGGTTGGCCAATGATTAAAGCCAACAGACCAAGTTTTAGTTAGTTTTCAAATATTTAAAAGAACTACATTACAATACTAATATTGTATGGTCAGTAAAATGATTTCTGGAAATTTCTAGACAGATTGGAGAAAAAAAGAAATCATTATCCCTTCCTTGATTTATTAATTCTTAATAACCAGGATGTGTGAATAGGACTGTTTTTAAAGCCATCTGAAAGCATGCAACCAAATTTTAATTAGAATGTAATTGTGTGCTAATTCTGACAAATGTTTTGGTGACTTGTTTTTGAAACAATAGAAAAAGAATATTTTGTTTATTTGAAGTTTTAGTGTTTTGATATAGTTTCTCAGCTTGGTAACTCCAGCTCATGTTTCTGCTCTGTATGTCACCTAGAGATCATAAAAATTAAGTGAACATTCATTTCCAAAGTTATAATTAAAAAATTGTTTGAGAGAGATTTTAGTCACATTAAATAATTTGCCCTTTTTTCAACATAAAACACATCAAAAAAGACAGTCTAATATTTATAATTTTGAAGAAGTATTTGGAGAGGAACCTCATTCAGCAAAAAAAAGCAGTTCTAAGTTTTCTTTGTTAAAGGTCATATCTGCTTCAGTAGGCTAATTTTAAACACATCTGAGACACTATTCAAAGAAACGGGATCAGAGTTACAGAGTTCATTACCTATCATGAAGTTCTCATTTTTTACTGTTCTTAATGGTTGCATGAAAATAAAAAAAATGGATTTTTGTCATCCAGAGAGGAACTAACAATGAAAATGAAAGAATAACTAGTTTTCACAGAGCATCAGGTAATTTGATTTGGTCTAGCTGACTGCTCAAGGCATGAGACATCAGCTAAAGGATGCTCTAGCCTCCACTTGTCACAACACTGCACATCTCCTTTGCAGAGGTGGTTAAGTTTCATATGAGGGCTTAACTGTCAGCAGCCAAGACACCCAGCAGGTGTGAAGCCTCAGCACAAGCAGGGGAGCACCCTGTGCCATTAGAACCTGCCTTTTGCTGGAAAGGGAGAGCAGCTCAGCAAGCGTAAGGCAAAGCTTCTTGGGAAGTTTACACTGTTTATCTCAAAAAGAGCCAGCTAGCCACCATCACTGGAAGCTGAAGCCAAGAAGTGATTTAAATCAGACCACAGGCAGAGGTTTATCTGTGCTCCATCTTTAATAGAGGGATGACATCGAGCTGCGCAACTTTGTGTTTGTGAGGTACCTTGAGACTGGATGGAAGGTCAAAAGGGGGTGCCAAAGATTCTGTTATTATGAAAAGCCATTCAAAGATAAGCAAATATTGATGTTAGCAAAAGCATCCACTTCCAAAGCCTTTTAAAATTCTTCTCTGAAGTAAATTAATTTACATATGAAATACACCAAATGTATTTTCTTTGGTAACAGGAAATTATCTTACTACCAAGTAAGTACAGATTGCAGAACCCTAATTGGACTTTAACAACTTGTGAAAAATTATGGATGTTATATTTTATACATGTAAATGTTTGATTTTGTTTAAAAAACAATCCCCTACCAAAGAACAAAATCAATACATTTTATATAAAAGAAACTAAACATAAGTGGCCCTACTGTACCCTCCATTTGTAGTGTAACTTCCATCGGCAGAAATGGATGCTGTGTACATATCCAACTGAGAGATGTATTGTGTTAGCAAGAATCTCAAAATTACAGACAATTACCTTGGTTTTCTTGCACCTGGTGCCTACAAGAATTCTTTGTTAGTTGGATTTCTTGAGGAAGGAAAGATTTTCTGAATGTAAATCTCTAATCTCTCCTAAGTAAAAAACAACAAACCAACAATAACAACAAAAACAAACCAGCAGAAGAACTACAAAACCCCACAAAACTCTCAAAATACCATCATGACAAAACATTTAAATTTCAAAAATGTAAAGAAGCATTGGCTATGAACATCTCTGTTCAGAAAGAAAAAAAAAATTGAAAAGGAATACCTAAATAAATATCAGTGGTCCGAGTCTTTGGGTTTATGCAGACATGTACTGCAGGGACCTTGGTTCAAGAAATCTTTTTCCACTCAGTCTTCTGCACATGTGCCCCCTGCAGCAGGTTGTAACTAGTCAAGTTTGAGTGCTCTGGTAACACAGGAATTACTCTGGTTCTTCAGAGCATGAAAGAGGAAGGTCCTTCAAGAGCTAGTGACCCTTATTCCCTCATACTGTTACACTGGAAATGGCAGCAGTCTCAACATCCAGGTTGAACGATAATTTCTGTTGCTAGAGAAACTTCTGGTATTTTTTTAAAAGGCTGCAATGCTTCCACTACTTAAGGCAAAATGCTAAAATTTGACAATGACAAAATACCTATTAGAGACATGCTCTTTGCTCAGCCTATATATTCTTTTTCCACTTAGGAAAGTTATTGACTTCTGAACTTTTCCACTTCCTTTAAAGCATCTGCAATGTTCTAGAAATTTTGGATATTCAGCCCAAACCCTAACAAATATTGTAATGTCAGGCTCATGCCTCTGCCAAAGCAGCAGCAGTGCCACATGCTAAACTGGGAACACATGGACACTGATGCAGCAGGGAAAGACAGAGTGAAAAACATAAAATGTCCTCCCACCCCCAAAGCTTCTGCTAGCCTCTGTCTACTCTGACAGAGCTCATCCCGTGGGCTATACGCCTGCTATGATGCAGTTGTCTCTCTCCCTCTATCTGTTCCCCCTCAGAAAATGAGGGCTTTTTGATTTCCTCAATGAGCATTCAACACTTGACACCCAAGCCTGAAAATAACAGATCTCTTCAGAATCACAGTTTCTTCTACTGCAAACCAATTTCAGTTCAACTGAACTAATTGCAAATCAACATCCATCTCTTTTTTTTGGAAGAGAATAAAATTACATACACACAATTATATTTAAAAGAACCTTTCCAAAATAACTTTAGGTACTTGAAATGTACCAAGTGGCAGATCAGTCTGGCACTTGACCTCAACTCAGCCCTCTTGCATGTAGAGAGTATGATGCAGTCTTTAATTATATAGTTACATAATTATATTTCCACAGGAACCCAGATTTCTTCAGTGGAGTGGGATATAGAATGAAAGCATATGGCTTTAAAAATGTATTTATGGTAATCTAAAGAGATTAAAAAACAACCAGTACTGAAAAGATCATTTATCTCAGCAGTAGCAGATGGGGCTCCTGCTGAGATCAGGACTTCATTGTGCTCTGCTCTGTACATGCACATTAGATCAGACAGCAGTTGTTCCAAAGACTTTACAGTCTAAGTAGGGCAGTCAGGCAAAACTACAGGGAAAGGAGTTATTTTCTTCACGTTACTAACGAGGAACTGGACATACTAAAGCACAAATAAGTTAAAGCAAGGTCAAGCAACTGAATTCAGCTTTGCTAAGGTGAAACCTGCTTTAACCCATTACCACTGGCCTCCTGATCTTAAACTAGTTAGAGCTGCTGATCTATGAGACAAATGTAGTTCTAGGTGCTCACAGATTTATTTAGAGGTTGAGAAGTATTCTTACCCTGAGCTAGGTCACTCTTAGTAGTTTCCCAAGGTGCCAAGAGGATGGAGTCAGGCTCTTCTTGGTGGTGCCAAGCAATAGGACAAGAAGCAACTGGCAGAAACTGATGCATAGGAAGTTCCACCCTAATATGAGGAAGAACTTATTTACTGTGCAGGTGACCGCACACTGGAACAGATTGCCCAGAGAGAGTATGGAGTCTCCCTTCCTGGATATTCAAGAACTGTGTGGACACACCTCCCTGCAATCTTTTTCTAGGATAACCCTGCTTAAGAAGAAAGGTTGGACCACATGACCCCACTGTGATCCTTTCCAACCCAACCCATTCTGTGCTAGGTTGCTGTACTTGTGTATCAGTGTTACAACTGTGATAGTTTTGTCTTCTCTTCATGGCCAAGCCAAGCCAAGCTGCTCATTAACATTGCACTAGTAGATATTTTTGTTATATAAAGGTAAAAAAATTATCAACTAATATTTCCTCCTAGGTGAGAAAAGTTCAGAAATGGCTTCACAGAATAAGTTTAGCAGCTTTACAATTAGTAATTTGCCTGGTAAGCATGTGACACAAGTATGACATGTTTTAATTGAATTAGCAAGTTCTTTGCATAGGAGAGGCAAAGCACTGCTAACAAACAGAGTACTGCAGGTCAGAGCCAGGGATAATTTACCTCTGCTAGAATCAATCATGCCTAATTAACACCACAGAGCAGTCTAGACTAGTACGTTGGATTCAAGAATTTCAAGATCTGAAATAAATTTGATGAGAAATGACTACTGAAGTTTTGCTTATCCAGAAAAAGTTTTTTTCAGAGAACAGAGATTTTCACTAAAGGGCCTCTAAAACCCTTCAGCTGATAATGTTTAGACAGCCTGCCAAAAGATTTCTTAGTTCTCCTTTGTCTGCTTTCTCTCACCCAAATAGGCTGTGGAACAGTTAGTTAAAGGAAGTTCTTTAGAAAGCTGTGTGCATATTAGAAAGATTCTGAACAGAAAATCTATTAATAATGTAATGTTACTGCAAAAGAATTAGTCATTATGCTTGGTTGCTTAAGTGGTCATCTGACCTGCAAAATTCAGAGTATTTTTTTCACTTTGGGAATGCTGGAGCAAGTGTATTTTTTTAAGTGTGTGTGTACGTTCCAGGTAAAGTAATAAGATATAACACATTATTCAATTCAATTAGTATGGTAAAAACAATAAAAAAATAAAGTTTTGTAATACAAATCTTGCATTTCCTTTTCAGAAATGAATTTCCAAACAAAATACAATCAACTACAGTGCTTTTCAGGTCTCAACGATAGAGTGAATACATCTAAACTCATTTGTTCAAGCAGAAGAATCAGTCTCCTATTCTCTATGCTTTTAACCATACATATGACATACCTGAAGATATCTTGCCACTGTAATATTCTATAATTTGTAAACATTACTACATATTTCTAAAGAGAAAACCTGATTCAGTGCATAAGGGAAGCCTTTAGTCAAAACAGACTTATTCAGACCTTTCCTAATCATCTCTATCAGACCTTGACTCAGAAAGAGTATTCCTAATATGAATATCTTAATGAAACTGTCAGAAAATCCAGGGTCAGGCCTTTGAATCTACAAGGGAATCTTGAAACTCAACTCTGCTTCATTCTCACAGCTCTTTGTTATAATTGATAGAAGTGGCAATCTTATTTTACACTTACCCTGCACAGCTCTGAAAATGAGACTAGCTGGTTTAAATAGAATAGGAAAGGGTGTGGGGAACTGAGAAATGTATGATGTTGGCATGATCCCAGCCTTATAGGATGGACACATAAAACTGTTACTTCTGGTGCAAACTGTTGCAATCAAAAGCAGATTTCAAGAGATATGAAAGTGACTAAACAATGTCTGACATCCTGTAGTTGGTACGCAAAGTAAGATCAATTCAGAAGAACCAGAAAAGGCATAGACACTTATGATGGCCAGTATTTCAAAGGACTTCCAAAACTGAGTCCTATTCAAGCAGCATGAAAACAAACAAACCAAAAAAACTCCTCACCACCAAATTGTCTGTCTTTTTTTTAAGTTTAAAAAAACCTGAGCCTGGAACTCTTGAAACAACAGGCTTCTGTTGTTACAACAGAAGCTGTAACAGTTTTATTTCTTTGTAAAATTGTTGGTTTGGAAATGTCTATAAAATATCAGAAAACACTATTCAATTGCTAAAAGTCACAGAGCATTACAGCTTAGTATTGTTATGCACAATGAAGTTCTGTTCTACAAGATATTCCTGAGTAAGACTATTTGTCCTCAAAAGTAAGTGAAGCTTGAGTCCTTACTGCAAGCTTGAACAATTTTGGAAGAAAAACATGAACAAGGCCTTCAAGATGAAACAGATACATCACTGTCTGCAAAACTTATTCACATTATTTTACATGGACACTTAAGCTCCCATCCCATAAACACAAAAATGAGACATTTGCACTGGAGGTCAGTGCAGTCGTTGTCTTCAGGTAATTTGGGACTAAGTTTAGTTACATATAGAGTATTGACCTATCTCAGTGAAATCAATATCATCATGGTACTAGTTCAGTTTTTACTCTGAAATTTTTGCTGATTAAAAAACTGGAAAGATTATATTTGTTTTCTCAGAAGCTTCTGTCTTTCAGATTAAAAAAAAAACCAAATAAAATCTGCCTATTATATGCGTTTGATGCACAACTATGTGACTTCTTAGCAGGTAATTAGATGTAAAACAATAAAGGCTGCTCATCTGGCTGAAGTGAGGAAAATATTATCCTAAAAAATAAAAGGATGATGAGCAACTTGAATAGCAATATAAGATAGCAGAGAAAGTTAGTTTTACAAAATGATGCAGACACACAGTATCACCATAATGTATAGTTAAATCTTTAAGTTAAAGAAACAAACCCATATCTAATGTTATCTATTATACTGAATATGGTTTAAAAGGAATTGTTGTCTTTTATCATCAGTGTAACTTTTACCTACTAGATAACCCCCAGCACAGACATTCTCCTTTACAGTGTATTTATTCCATTTCTGTACCATAAGTCCACGTTGCTTTGATCAGTCTCTCTACTAGCCAAATATTTCAGATGATTTAAAATGAACACATCTGCTCACAGGACACAAAGTCACATCTTGTGCTCTTGTGAGGACAGTGGTGTTGTCAGAGTCTGATAAGCAAGTAACAGTCCACAACTGCTGCCAGCAACTCTCCTTTGGGGTGGCCACACCAAATCTCTGAACTTGATGAGATCAACAGATTTGGTTTTTGTTTGTTCTGAGGACAGCAGGAATTTGTAGACTGATATAGTAAACTGGAGAGAAGATAATGTGAGTTGATGCCACAATCCACATTAACTATGTCAACAGCATAAATCTGAATGGAGCGAGTCTTCTTTTAGAGTATCTTCTTCGGTCAGTTTTATATCCTGCTCCATTTGTACTGTGGGATTTTATTCAGCCAGTAGTGTTTTCATGGTTATGCTAGTTTGCTGCCCTTAGCTGTTCATTTCTGTCCCTGTGTTACCCGCCTCTATGCCAGCACAATCATTTCTGCAGCTGACTTTCTCAGCTCACTTTACTGTGCAATCTGGCTTGAAGTGAGCAGGAGAAAATGTAGGGGTTTTGACAAACTAGTTTCCTGAACTTGTTCACTCTGCATATGCAAAGAAGGAAAATGCTATTGAATACCTAAAATCTTCCTGACTTAAAATAGATAGAAAAGCCTTTTCTAGTATTATCCCACAGGAAATATTCCATATTCAAAGTAATAGCCAGCTTTTAGTCACTGACTCCAGAAACAGTACTGCCTTCAAAAGGCACACAAAACTTTCCCCAGAGCAGGCCCATCTAACAGGTAGGGGTTATCACACCAGTTACAAGCTGATAGAGGCAGTCCCCACACTGTGGAGGAGAAGACCAGAGCCTCAGCAGAGCTGGTGGTGCCCTGCACACAGAATGTGATGGGATATCTCAATTTGTACCATTTCTGGATCTGAGTCTGTATAGAGGAAGGGAAAGATTTATCCTAGATTGGTTCTTTTTCTATCTGCATGAGATTTTTCAAGTCTTAGAAGAGCCAGCTAAAGAGTGAAACATGACAAAATGCCTAATTCCAATGTTAGCATTGCTAACCCACTAGGAGAGAACTAGCTAAAGCAATCTGCTGCAGTTAGCTATGCAGACATCCTCATATTTGGAAGACAGGGATACAGGGGGACTTCAACAGTGGAATAAGCCCTTTCTGCATTTTGCCTATGTTTCATCCTCTGCCTTAACTCTAAAGATCTAATTTCTCCTACTAATATAGCTTAAAAACATCTCTGCAATAAGGCAGTGTTTTCCTCCAACTAACATTCATATTAAAAACAATTCCCGGTATGTAAAGTCTAGATAGATTTATTTTTCTATTGAAAACTAAAGTTTACTCTTGGCAGATGATAAAGGAGAAATGGGTTAGTGGAAAGCAAAGATATATTCTTCCCTTGACTTCTTTTGTCTGGTCATCTTTCCTCCATTTGCCAGAAATTACAAAACAATTGAGTTCAAAGGCACCCACACTGAGTCAGAGACTGGATTTCCAGTGTATTTACATTGGATGTATTTGCATACTGGTTGCAGCATGTGCTGTGGCCCCACACCAGAGACAGGCATGCTTGCACTTCCACTAGCAACCTTCCAGCACCTGATGAAACAGAAATTCCTTGCTGGGTGGAACTCCCTTAAACCCTGGGTATTTGGAAGAAAACACTTTCCTATAGGCATAACAGATTCCTCATTAATAACACTTATTGTTAAAACACAAGACCCGGGGCCAGACCCTGGGCTATCGAGCATACAAACCACGAGCCATCTCAGATGGCACAGTTGGTGCAAATGTAAAATGAGCTGTGGTGCTCCTGCTCACCATTCCTGTCCCATCCATGCTGAGAGAGACTGACACTGCACAGCCTCAGTCCAGGGATCAGCACAACTGCTGCCATGGCCTGGGGTAGTGGTGGGGCAGCACAGTGTGCCAACATGCAATTAAACCAGACTAACAAGGAGCCTGATCCTGCTCCCCACCCCCGGCATGTATTTCTGCTATTGTGGCTTGAGCCAAATCTTGCACCTTTCTAACCCCACAGTGAACCTGCTCAGAGAACTACACCAACAAACATCCTAAAAAACAAATGAAAAACCTTGACTTGGTTTCTGTCAGATTTTGTCCCTGCAGCTTTTCAGCCCAGTGCTGGTGCTGCACTAGCCAGACAAGGTGCAAGGAGTACAATGTACTAATCATGAGCTCAGTTCCATTTTGATAGCACTCGTCTTTGAACCATCTTGGTTAAAGTGTCAAACTACATCCTAACAAGACACAGACATTCTTCATAGCCTTGCTGTAGCCTGAATGAGAGGATGGACAAACACAACCTTGATTGGCATTGAGTGATTCTCTTGACTGAGATTTCCAACAGAAAAAGCAGCCCTGACAAGACTTGAACATACAGAGGACATTAAAGCTGGCAGACGAGCGCTGTACACCCTTCCTAAGGAGGCAAAACCAAGATCTTTTAATAACTAGGAGAATTAGAAATAGGAGAGACACTCACATGCAAAAAACCAGGTGCTACAGCAGGGCCATTTTTAAAAGCTTTCAAATGTTAAACTTTTACAATTCTATTTGTGTCCCCACGGATGCTTGAGAGAAACAAGAAAAAACACAAAGAAAGGAATAGTCAGAATTATGACCTCATGGAAAGGCAGTGAGGGAGAGCTCTGTAGCATGAAAGTGGCTGAGAAAGTGAACATGAAAGCTGAGAGCACAAGAGTACCCATCTGGGGCACAAGACACTGTCTTTAGTTTTGATCAATAAACAGAGGCACATGAGAGACATGCACAGTGTGCACTAAGAATGCTTCCCTTCTCCATTTATCAGTCATGCTTAGGTCAGGAGCTCTCTCTGGGCTAGTTGCTTGAGCCTCAAATGGCACTACTGGTGTCTGGGAAACTGTTCCTATTTATTATGACCCTGTATGTTCCCCAGGCTGTAACCAGCACGGGCTCCACAGGCAGAATCAGACCTTTCTGATTCTGACATCACACTGCAGCAGAGGGCAACTGAAGTTGCTGCTTCCTCTGCTTGCCATCCAAGGAAAATTAAGGCTCTTGTTTCAATTTTTCTTATGCAAGCTGCTTGTGCTAACCAGCTGCCACTATTTCAAATGGAAAATGTGATTTGTGGGACTGGTTAGTAAGGGCTTGTCCTGTTTCTGACTGGTATCATGTTATCAGTGCTAGTGCTTTCAAATGATGTGGACACAAATACAGCTTATGCCAAAACACTGTATTAATCTTTAAATTCCTGCATAGTAGTAGTACAGAAAAACAATGCTTCTCTTTCTCTCCATAAAAGAAAGAAGGAAAAAGAAAATCAGTGTGTGGCAAAATCCCCCACCTGTAAGGTCTTTCTTTTCTATCCTGGCAATTTTTGCATGTGTGAACTACAGTAGCTTTTTGTATTCTTGAAAACCAACCACTCCTAACTGATGAGCTCACTGCTGTTTGCATCCTGAAGAGATATTAGGACAGAAACTCAGCAACAGCAAATCAGCATTGCTTCACCAAAGAAAAGCAAGCACTGGTGTTTTATACCAGCTAAGAGTCTAGATTTGTCTTGTTTAAAGGCAGTGCTTATTCCAGTAAGGAACCTCACTCAGCTTACATGGAAGGGAAGAAGCAGCACTGAACCAGGTCAGAGGGTGGATGCAGAACCACAGACATTTCCAAACATACAGAGAAAAAAATCCCCACCACTGGACTTGAAAAATATGTTGTAAAGAAGTCACACCAATGCATTAGTCCTATACATTTTTCAGGAGGAGAGTCACACAGGCCAGGGCAGCATTTGATTGCTTCACAGTGGGAGAGTAAAAAGGCACACCCAGGAGCAGCAGCAACAGCATAGCTCCTCAGACAGCAAAATGCCTTCGGGAGCTCACGGGTACCGGTAGAATGAGCAGTTCAAAGTGGAGCGACTGCAGATTTCTGCATCTACTGGTGAGATATGGTGATACGGGGGAGGGGGGAAAGGAGACTGACTGTACTGGGCAGCTGGCATTTTGCCAGCTCAACCCAAGACACAGCTCCAACTCCCCCCTTCCCAAAATGCATATGCTGCAGTTTGTACAGATGTTTGTACAGATGCCACGTGGCACATGGCATAACATCTTGGGGAAACAATATACTTACTTCTATTCAACTGATATTAGCTATGTGTTCATTGCACTCTAAGAATCCTTTTTTGGATCAATGATGTCATTACTGCAAGAACTATAACACAGGAGAGCTATAATACACTCTATCAGTCTTGCCTGCATTTAAACTTCATCTTGTATTGCTTGGTGCAACTTCTTCCAGAAAGCCATAGTTCCCACTGTTTTAGTCTATACATTCATATTGGTATTTCAAGCTGTTTCAGGACAGCAAAAACTTGTTTGTCTTTATTTCCCTCCCTCACATTTATAGATGTAGTCATTGGTTTGAACGTGCTACAGCTTGTAGTTGACAGCTGAGTAGGTTTCTTTTCTAGTACTCTAGAAATTACAGTTTGCCTTTCAAAACTCCCACTTCATGCCACTCCTACTGCTCAATTGTTAGGCAGCAAAGCACATTAAAAATAAGCAAAAAAGAAGGTCTCTGTTCAGTTAGAAAATAAAATAAAAAAAAACAACCAAAACCCCCACACTGAAAAGCTATATCACTTAATTCTAATTCAGAAAAGGTCATATTCATACCTGGGCAACAGAGCATTTAGTATTTCAAGTATTGTGGCCTACACCACAAGGTAACATTCCCCTGCCATGGTGTTGTGGGGAAATGCAGTGACACACTGTCATACAGTCACAGGAAATGTAACTCTTTGAAAAGTTAGCTTGTCACTGGACTTTAAAAATCTGTTTTGATATTTGTTTAGTTAGTAGGGCTGGTTGAAATATCCTGCAACAGAAAGAGTTAACTATTTGCTACTGCTCTTTAACTGACGTGGAAAGCTTTTTTCTCAGGGACAGTATATATTTCCTAAAAACGAGGCATAACAATAAAAAAGAAAATAAATCAAAGAATTCTTCATTTCCCCCCACATTCTAGAAATGTTTTGCCTTGATGCATTTTATTTAACAGTCATTTAGTAATTATTCAAGTCTGACATAGTTTATACTATGGAATAACTTTATCTCGGGAGGTCAGGTGGAAAAAAAGGATATAATCATGTCTTTGAAATACACTGCTTATGATTCCAAATTAGAACAAAACCACAATTAAAAAGAGAGTTCTCAGAGCAACAATTTTGCCTGCTGACTGATAATTTGCTTTTAAGACCTCTGTGTTCTTTTGCTTCATGAGTGATCTGCTGAATGGCCTTGTACAAGTCACTTATCCTCTTTATGCCTCAGAGCAGATACAGCTGAGAGAGATATACGCCAGCTATAACCATGTGTCATTATGCCAGTACAATGCAGTGTGTCAACCTGAACATTATCTTACTCTACCTACAGAGTGCACCCATGCAGATTTTGCTTACTTAGACAAGTCTCCCAGATGTGATTTCTAATAAATAGGATAAGGAACAAAAATTGTAACTGGTCAAAGTTTAGAGAAATAACCCCTTAGTCTTTGCCCCAAACAACAATCACCATCATTCCATTCATCTCCTGTGATTTGGATTCTTGGAGCCAGAGCTGCATACATGCTGCTAAAGGCAATGGGTAGTTGTTTTCACATATCTCAAGTACTTCTTTCAGCTGCATAAGATCCCTTGTTCCATGACAGCAAGAAAATTCAATAGCTGTTTTTATGCAATAACAGATAGATGTGATTGAAATGGCAAATATGCTTAAAAATGAACAGCCACATCCTAGGAGGGCAGGGGGCACAAGGATGTGGGCAGCTGCCCTGGGGACAGGTCTGAGTGACAAGACCATGTAAATAACCTTTTCAGAATGCTTTGTTTTCAGCTGCCTCTGAGATTGTGAAGTTGCTACACCTCTAGTTGTTGCAGCCAAAATGCACATTCCAGTTATGATGTATACTTTTTGAGGAAGTTGGTTATTTAGATGAGCTTTCCTGCTTGACTGAAGACCTTTCCAGCTAACTAGAGATCTATATACATGTTATCCATTGTGCCACCTTGGAAGCACTTAATCTATTAACAGCAGAATGTTAGAGGATATTACTGTACACAAATTCAAAGTCAGAAAGATTATATTAAGCACACCTTACGGTACCTGACATTAACTACAGCATGTTTACACAGTATATCTTCCCACAGCTTGACTGATTTAAACGCCTTTGCTGAAGTGGCAGGTTTCTATTCCACAGTTACCTGATAGAGATGTGAACAGGAAAAGACTCAAAGCTGCAGCTCTGTGCTAGCCATATGTTACTTGCAGATGCAGAAGACTTACCTATTAAAATTCAGAGCAGCTGTGTTCAATGATAAAATGATAACTAGTATCAGCTTTTTCTCCTGGGAGCTGAGCCACCATCATCTGTATAAGGGAAAAACAGTGAACTGAATGGAAAGTCATAGCCAGAGGAAGGACACAGAACCCCAGGATCCGGTTTTGTTTGCATCATTTATCCAGGTCAGCTCACAAGGTGATGAATCCTTAAAGGACCTGTATGCCTTACAAAAATCAGACTTATTCTAGTACATCCTCAGCACTTTCTTCACCCTGTGTCCATGGAAAGCTCCCTTTTAAAGTTGCCATTCCTATTAGAAGCACTTTTATAATCTTATTGCTTGCAGTTTCAGCTTCTGCTTGGCACCCACTATTTAACTGGCAGCTGATCCTCTCTAGCAGTATGAGCAGCCAACAAAAGTCTTCCTGCTTTTCTTCTGCTGCTCTTTATTACAACTAGACATGAAAAATGAGATGACACATAAAAAGGTTTGGTCTGGATTTCAAATCTCATGGTATTCAGGCTGTTGTTGATCCCCTGGTTTTGGATTCAGACTCATTTCACCTTTGGATATCAAGTTCCCTCATGCAAACTCACAGAATGTTTGACTACACAGTCCATAACCATTTTACTCTGAATCAGGTCTTACATTCTGCCCCTCACCCTGGTGACAGGTCTCTGGTAGCATTTGATAGTTACTTTCAGTATTTGTCCTTGCTTTGCTCTCACAATTGCTGACACCCTTTCCACCGTGGCAACCAGAGGGTGTTGCATGGGCCAGCTGACCCCTTTATGCTGGGCTGCATATGCCTCATTCCCGATCCGTCTTCTCTTGAGTGGTATTTTCATGAAGGAGCCGAATCCATTAGTGGAAGGAGGCTAGGGACATAATGCATCTTCAATGTTTCTTTTTCTGAACACTTACTTTCTTCCTCTCATAATTCTTCAATTTACTTCAATTAAACCCTGAAACAAAACTACTCAGCCTTACTCAGCAAGTGCGACGGGTTCTCAAGCTGAATCCTCTCACCAGTGAAACTAAAAGCATCCACCCTAGAGTGCATGTGTGTCAGTCTTCTGCCGCTGAGTGATAACAGCCTGGTGTGGGCTTTCAGGGTTGGAGGAGTAAGCAACAAACCCTTTTTTTCATACCACTGCACACAGGTGCTCTCTTCCCTCCGAGAATTCTGGTGATTTTCTTATTTCTGCTCCTCTTGGGCAGTGAGTCCAGAGTGGGGTGGCAAGAAGGCAGAATGAGTCCTCATACTTTCTCCCTGCTTTGGGAACACCAATCTATGCAATCTCAGTGTGTAGAGCACCTCCATCTAGTTTTCTCCATGTTCTACACTCTCCTGCTGTGTGACATTTCTGCTGCTTGCACCTCACTGTGAGCTCCAGATCCAAAGATGCTCTCAATCAGTGTCTGGAGAACATTAAGTCATGGCCAACATGCTTTTGATCACTGCTTAATCAACTTCAAATCTAAAGTCTCAGAAATGAAATATTTTCCCCACATGCTGTGTTTTCACAGTCCCTAACACAAATGTGAAGGGTTTCCAGAAACACAAGATGAATGGCTGCAGTAGTCACAAGTCTGTTCCCACAGATACATTTTATATATATACACACACGTGCACATATATATATATACACACATATATATACACACATATATGTCTGTTGTTTTCTATAATTCTCTTCTCATGTGAGGATAGGAGACTCACAAGCCTTTCTTTACTTAAATCTGTGGTTTTGCCACCAGATTTCTAAATGATAACCTAGGCCTTCCCTATTGATATTACTACTTTGATCAAAACATGATGGTGACACGCCACCCTCTGCATCTCTTTATACAATGATATTTTCATTCATTAGCTTTAGATGAAAGCTGGTGTGGTCAGGAACCTTGCTTCACTTGTCAGTCACTGCCTACCAGTAAGCTGGTAGTAATTTGTGACTGGGAATGATGACAGTTTTTCTTAGGAATGCAGACATCAACTGACTCCGTGTAGTCACTGGAATTGCATCATGGCAGTGGCCAGCAGAGATGTATCAGTGCAAATCATAGCCATCACAAGTAGGTGTAAGCCAGAAACTCTACCAGAGCACCCAACACGATCGCAACCATTCTTAGCAATTCTTATATTTGAAGACTGTTCAAGCATCCTATGCCAATTTTGTGCTAGAGTTTGCTAATACGTTGTGGCTGTAATTATTAAGATCAGAAATCTTTCCTTCATATAAGTATATACCCTTAAAGTATTCTCCACTCTTACTGTTCTCACTTTTCTCAAGATCTGGGTGTCAATTATATTTCCTTTTTTTTTTTCCACCCTGGAGACACCCCTAGTTTTCAGTCCTTTAACTGCTCTCTATAGTTTCTTCTGTCCCCCAAGATGCTTTCAATCTACAGACTATTTCACTTAACTTCCTCCCTTCCCTTATAAATCAGGAACATTTTTGGAAGCCTGTCTTTCTTGTATGGTTTTGTGCCAACACACAGCCTGACAATAAAAATTCTATGACTTTTTGGTTTTCACAACAAGCTTTTTCTCTTGACTCTGCCCTTACCAAATAAATAAGCGATGCAAGAATACCTTTCTTTGTGCCTTCTGAACCAGCGCTCAGTATCTCTGTGCAATGAGTCAATATCTGTACAGAGAAGTCATAAAAAAAATTATAGAGCAAAACAGAAGGAACCATAATGTGCATTTAAAACTAAGGGAGCAAGGAAAAGGCCAACAAAGTGAATAGGTAGGACTAGTCAGTATAGAACCTGACTAATTTTTCCATTCAACATACGTTTCATGTATCTCAAAATAAAAAAAGTATTACTTTCTAATAGCCTGACAAAACTCCACTGGCTGCTGAATACTTTGTTCACAAGGTCTTTTGCCTTGCAGGCTTAATGTTATTAATAATCTAAAACCTGAGAAATATCAGATTTTTGCATGTTACTGAATCACTTTGAGACAGAAGCACAATGCATTTGCTTCTGAACAAAGTTATAATAAGTATATAGATAGCAGAATTTAAAACTAACATGTGGAAGAGCAGGCCATTTTTAATACCTTAAATGTATGAATGTATGGGAACTGTTAGTTTTGTGTGGTTTTTGTTTGTTTGTTCGTTTATGTGGGTTTTGGTGTGGGTTTTTTCGTTTGTTTGGGGTTATTTTTGGTTTGAATTTCTCCAATTTTCATTCTGTTTTGGTTTTTTGTGTGTGTATGTAAATTGCTTACCAGTAACAATGGCTGCTTTAAAAAAAACCCAAACCATAAAAAACTCCCTCAAAAGATAAAAACAAACAAACAAAACCCCAAAGCAAATCTCAACAACCAAAAAAAACCCTCAAAAAATCCCACTCAGCTTCCCCAAAAACTGTTTAACATGATCTTGTAAAACAGTCAAGTTTTATAATTACAAATACAGACCTTACTTTTGATTACTGTCTCTTTTCTGCTTTAGAAAGTGCATAGAAGACACATAAAGTCTCTAGGGAGGAGAGAAAAAGAATCAATTGTTTTGTTGATCAGAGAGCTCCGGACATAGTCAAAAGACCTTGCAGTTCAGACAGAGAAGAGTTTGGAGGCTAATGTTTTATTTGCTCCTGGAAACAGTCTGGCTTGTTCAGGAGCAGAAATTTATTCCTGGCAGAGTGAGGATGCAGCTGATTTTCCATTATCTGCTATTACTGGGCAGAGGAAGAGCCACGAGCAAATAAAAGCGTTCAGGTCTGCCCGATCTCAGGCGAGTTAACCTCAACCTAAGTATACAGAATTGCAAGTTCCTGAAAAAGAGCAACAGCCTCGTGGGCTCCCCCAGCCCTGCACCTCCACTTGGTTGCTTGTGTGACAAGGGCAGTAATGAAACAATGCTTCACCACCAAGCAGGGTGAGGTGCTGAGGCTCAGCTACAGAGCAGGAAGGGAGACCCATATTATGAAACTGGGAAGCCACACACAGTGAGCACAGGATGCAGCATGACTAACTTTGTTTTCCTTTTAAGAAGGAAACAAATTATTTCATAAAGAACATTTGCATCAGCCAGCAGTAATAAACTCATAGACCTCGATGCATCACTGGTGCTGCTCTTACTCCCTTACACAACAGTGCCTACTGCAGACGCTCAGATGAAAGCAGAATGGATTTGGAGAAAGGCACAGGGGCCTGTATCAAGTTTCAAGGAAGTAGTCAGACTCCCAAATCTCAGACAAATCATGTACGCCTGGTGTTTTGGACCTTACTCTGCCAGAAGATTCCCTTCTGGATATCTAGTAAAATAAAAGCCCTGAGGACTTAAAGTGGAAGACTAAAAGAATTTTATGCCTCCAAACTTCTGCACAGAAAGGAAAAAAAAGTCTGATGTTTCACAATTTCCAGCCCGTAAGAACGTAAATTACTAAACACACTAGCTTTATGAGTTTAGATAGGAGAATTTTGGCTATAAGGAAGTAAACACTAATGTAACTGAAATCCAAAGGCACACAACATCAAAGTTAGTTTTGTTTATAACACCAACATCTCTGTAAATTACAGTTTGCACAAGTGAAATCCATCTTGTATCACAGCAGAGCTGTTTGAACTGATGGGCACTGATGCCAGGTTAACACAAGCACCGATGTGCACAGGTGCAGCAGAGCTGTTCCATGAGCACTGCAGGCTCATATCTGCAAACAGTGAGGCTAATAGAGAGTGTGCCAGCTCTGGAAAAGAGCTTCGTATCAGAATGACAGCAATCATAAGGCTAAAGATCAGCAGAAGATGCAGTAGCAGTAGCGCACCTGTTTTTCTGTGTGTTCCGGACTCTCCTTTGCACCATCAGTCCTTATGGCTCAAGGCCTGGACAGCTGGACCATCCTGGTGCCCACTCTTGCAGACAGAGCTTGAAGAAGCGACCTGAGATTAGCTCCCCATCAGGCTTAGTATCATATGACTCAGTAATATACCAGCACTTTTATTGATGTCTATAGTTCAACTTGTAGCATTATAACTAAAAGTATGAGATCACCAATAAAATAGAGGTTTAAGTTATTTTTCACTAAGAGTTTAGCCAGCTTCAGCTAAATCTATGATCAACATGTTTTTCTTCACCCACTTCTATTATCACTTGCTTTACAGGTCCTACACTGCTAGACCACATCATGCCTGATGTCAGCAACAATGAAAACAAAAATGTATGCAACAAAACTCTGCACATCAGGCCCTCACCTCTAGCAGAAAAAGCTTGCATGTATTCCCACTGAAATGCATCCACCTTTTGGGGGCAAACAGCAACAGCTCAACAAGCAATGGTTCACAGCCAAGCAACAGTTTAAGACAAGATTTGTAGAGACTTTGAATTTCTACCACCTTCCAGTTTACTCAGCTTGATTCCCCTCATGTTTCAAATAAAAAAAGACATATGACAACTTAAAGTGTTCCACAATAAGTTTCACAGCCAAATATATGACTGATCATACTGGAAGGGCACCAAATAAAACAACAACTGATACAAACAGTTTGATACGATAGAATTGGATTACTTACAGCCCTAGCAGCCTTCCATCATCTTCTATAGCAGAGTGATTTCCAATTGTAATTACATATTTTAGTAAAGCTTGCTGTTTGTGCTAAAAAAGAGCACAGCAAAAAAGAAAACGGGTACAGGGAGAACAGAAATCTGTTTAGGTTTAACCCGTACCTTTGAGGCTGTGGTAACAAAAGTATTCCAACTCTGCCTCACACTACAGGGCTCTGAAGAGTAAATGAGCTGTGTCATTTCTCTCACATGCAGGGCAAACTCACAACATCTGGCTAAGCAATAAGATACTCTCCCACCAGAAACTCATCATGCAAAGCTCTTGCAATTAAGCCAATCTGTTTTACCTCACTACTGCTGTAGCTCAGCCCCACAGTTATAACCCTTTCTTGTTTGTATTCTTTGTGTGGCTCTCATTCATACAATGTAAATATAAATTTTAGATTCAATGAGTACAGCTATTTTTGAAAGGAGATTGCATCAGTTTGTGAGAGTAACAGAAATATAAAATGACCACAGAGGCCGATAAATTGAAATTACATAGCAAAGCATACCTTAGAAAAGTATCCTCAAGGTTCTAAAGACAAGCGCTTTTAAAGTCACAAAATACTGAAATGAAATTTGTTTGTGCAAATTTATGGGGGTCTTCTTGTGGATATATGCTATGATAAAGTCCTTAATTACATGATCACATACAATTGAATCTTTTGGACCCCATCCCTTTCACTGCATGAAATAGACAATGTTCACTTATCAAGAAGCTATTCAATCTTTTGGGCTTTTTTTCCTATATTACTCAGTATCTGGCCCATGGTTTACACAGAGTATAATAGTAAACTCCTGCTATAAGGACAGAATTATTAATTTTTTCCTCAGCTATTTTACTGTCCCATTGGCAAAAATTATTTTAACACATCCCTGGTATGAGAATGGAATAAGCCAGAATGCAAAAGTGTGAAAAGAACTGGTGAAGTACAAAGTCACCCATACTTTTTGGTGTCTGCTTCAAGATGTTTATATTTTGATTTTTTTTTCATTCCTTTCTCTCAATGACTATACACAGGTTAAAAGGTGGTAAGCACAGAAGTCCATTTAACCATCGGAACACTCAAAGTGAAATTTCAGAAGAGCAAAATGTTACTGTTGCATCGTTCTTATTTTGCGGACAGAGAAAGCAAGTTAAAATGTCAATTTAGGTAAACTAGTGCAAACTCCTATGTGGACATTGCCGCAATGGTAAAGTGCCTGTCAGTATTTTTATTACTTCTGCAACTTTCTCTGGCATTTACAATTCAGCTTTTTTTTCAGACCACTATAAAGAAAGTTCAAATTGCTGTAAGAATTTCCATAACCAAAATACATTTTGAAAAATACTGCATAATTAAGCTAGATTGATGTGACTCTGTGTACACTCTGCAAGCTGGTTTACTTTCAGAAGTCTCCATTTAGATCAGTTGCTAGATTCTCACAAAGTACTCAAAGTAAGCTGTTCCACCACTGCTAGTTTTAGTCATTTCTGCCTTAAATCTACCTGAGCCTGTATTTTACTTATTGTTTTCTTAAAGCCAGTTTCTAATTGAAACTGTAACCAATATATCAATCACGGGTTTTGTGTTCTGAGTCCTTTTGGAACAGATGTCACTGGAAGCTCCAGTCTCATGTGATCAGAAGCTCAGGGCAGCACTGCATCATACATTTGCAGACTGGTACACTACAGTTCAGCCAAACCATTAAAGACCTGCATTTGACAGAGCTCTTGATAAATGGGTCACTGCCAGAAACAGCACAGTGAAAATCAGAACACCATCTGAACACAAAAAATGCTGGTGAGGTAGAAGAATGCAGAGGTTTCTGGGGATATTTTCCAACTGAAATATTTTCATGTCCTCTGTGAACCTGGCTCACCTCCCTATCACTGAACATGAAAACTGGCTTTAGTCATCAGTGACTTATGTGTCTTCATATTGATCCAAAACCAGTGTCTTGGAGCTTTTCCTTAAAGATCATTTAAGTATCACAACTAAGTTTTCAGCTCTATTTCAGCCTTGGTTCATCTCAGACAGACAGTAACAGCTTTCAGCAAAATGTCTTTTGGGTAACAGGGAAGAGAGAAAATAACCTCTGTTAGCAAGAGAGTCGTAGAAATCACAGAGTCATACAAAGATTTAGATTGGAAAAGGCCTTTAAGACCATTGAGTCCAACCATGAGTCCAGCACTGCCAAGTCCACCACTAAACCATGTCTGTAAGTGCCACATCTACATGCTTTTTAAATGCTTCCAGGGATGGTGCCTGAACCACTTCCCTGGGCAGTCTATCTCAATGCTTGATAACCCTTTCCACGTGGACATTTTTAAAAATATCCAATCTAAACCTCCTCTGGTGCAACTCAGAGCGACTTCCTCTTGTCCTGTAACTTGTCACTTGGAAGAAGAAGCCAACCCCCACTCCACCACGACCTCCTTTCAGGCAGTTGAACAGAGTAATAAGGTCCTTCTTGAACCTCCTTGTCTCCAGGCTAAACACCCTCAGCTCCCTCAGCCACTCCTCATTAGACTTATCCTGGTTTTTTTGCACTTCTCTGGACTCACTCCAGACCCTCAATGTCCTTCTTGCAGTGAGGGGTCCAGAACTGAACACAGGACTCGAGATGTGGCCAATGACCAGTGGCAAGTACAGAGGAACAATCATCACCCTAGTCCTGCTGGTGACACTATTGCTAGTACAGGTCAGGATGTCCTTGGCCTTCTTGGCCACCTGGGCACATTGCTGGCTCATGTTCAACCAGCTGTCAGTGCCCATAGTCCTTTTCCTTGACCAATTTTCCAGCCACTCTGTCCCCAGCCTGTAGTGCTGCATGGGGTTGTTGTGACTCAAGTGGAGGACTCATCACTTTGCCTTGTTGAACCTCAAAAACTGGTACAGTTTTAAAGTTAATAATAAATAAAGTAGCTCATCCAATACTTCAGAACCAGGAGGCATTTTGTGTTTTCACCTGGTATGTTTATCTAAGCACCATATTGATTATGAAGCATTTTATTTAATTATTTACTTTTAAATGAGGCACTGAGTCATGAGAAGTATAACACACAAACGTATTACTAAAGCAGAAGGAATGGCGAGTAGTTCAAGTACAGGAAAAAGAAAGCAAAACTGTATTGCTACTCACTTCCCAACTATGGGCGCATTACCTTTCCTTCCTGCTGCTTCCTTGCACATCTCTTGTTTGTCCAGGTCCCTGATTCTAAAAGTTCATTTTAAAGTTGAATGACGCTGGACTCTGATGCACTTGAAAATATTTTGCATCCATCACTTGGAGAGTAAACTGCATTTAGGCAATGTATAATCAGGGATCCCACTATGTAAGCCCATAGTAATTACAGGTGATCTTAATTATTTTATCTTGAATTTAATGAGTTATGCACATAAAATATGAAGTTGAACAATTTCCAGTATACTGGTTTATTATCAGAGGCAAGCAAGTCAAAGTCCAATAAATGTCATAACAGCTTATTATTTTGAATATTAAGTGATGACATCCATATCCATCACGAATTCCACATCTGTGTTCAAGCACTCATACGGTAGTGAGATAAAGCTTTTGCACAGGATTTTAAGAAAACTATTTTAAGCGTTCAGACTATGGCAGCTAAAACAGCAAAGAAAATTCACTGCATCTTAGCACAACTTGCTATACAATTAATTTGATCTAAGAACAGAGTATTTACAGGGTAATTTGCAATATGTAAACTGTTAAGCACAGAATGGCACTCTAAGTCATTAAACACAATTCACCTTCATTATAGGCACAGTTGGGATCCAGGGATTTCTTTTTTTTGTGAGTGTGAGCAGAAAAAAAGGTTGTTGTCAGGAAGATGATGCCTGTAGAATTTAATACCAAGTGTAAGTGATCAAAATTATGTTTGATCAACACAAATCACTAAATATTTCTTCTCAACAAGACTCAAATATTGAGCTTATTCATGGACTCAGGAATTCACCTTTAAAGTGAAACTCTAGGAGCACAAAGCAGTTAATGTGATCACAGTCAAATAGTAATTAGGTTTCATCAAGACTGATATAATGGTATTTTCCTTCATGCTAGATAAATTGTTAGTTAAGGGACTATATCATTGTTTCACATGCTCTCTGGTTTTAATAAGCATACAGACTTGAAAAAGTCCAATAGTGGCTGCTTTTTAGCATATTTTAATCATTCCAGGTAGTAATTTCTAAACTGAAGTCTGGGGCCACACACAGATTTAACTGTTTCACTGCATTGTTTTAAAGATTCAAATTCAGGTTTTCTTCCTCCGATTTATACACCTGTAAGAGCAAACAACATTTTCCTAAGGATCTTGGATCTAGTTAACTATAAATTCTTTCCTTATGTGAAATCCATGCTGATTTCTAGCAGCAGAAAGTCTAGATGCAAGTACCAAACACTACAGTCTTGTCTATAATTTTGAAAAAAAGGATGGGCCAATGGTTCATTTGTATGTGCAGTTTCCTGCAAAGCTCTCCCAAACTAGATAATTGCAGCCTATGCATGTGATTTCCCATCTGTGCTCACAATCTAAAGACTAAATTCAATGTCCTTATGACACTGTTGTTTTGTAAATACAGAAATAATTCCAGTGTCAGTACTCATCTAGAAGGCAGTAGGCCCAAGTCTTATTCATGTAGGTGTCAAGAACAAACAGGAAAAGTGTTTCGGACTGTAGGAAACCCTCAAATCCCAGGTCAAGTCAGCGTCCTTTAAGGACTCGAGAGATTCGCACTCTGATGCTCAAAAAGTATAATGAGAAAGCAGAATTTTCTTATCCTGATAGATGTGAATTTGGAATCATGATTGTTATCTTCTTATTTGGAGCAGATATAATCCAGTGAACCTACAGCACACAACTCAGACTCAAAAACCATTATTAGACAAAAAATTACTAGGAGAGAACTTACAAGCGCCAGTTGATTCTGATTAAGAGAAAGAAAGAATGTATTATTCCCCAGCATCCAACTGAAATGCAATTCTTAGCACCTGAACTTTGAGAAATAGCAGTAGGTATTCTGATACTTTCTTCAATTCTTTTTTAATTTTAATGAAACTATATAATGTATCTTGAAAATGCTATTTCTTAGACTGCATGATTATGAAGAGACAATTTTTATAAAGTGTTTGTATCTTAGCATATGGAGTTATTCACATCTCTAACATTTTCATTTGATGTATCAAAAATTAACAGAATGACCCAGATTTTTTAGAGTTCCCTATAAATTAAAATCACAGAAACATAGCACAGAAGGGATCTCAAGAGAGCACTTAGTCAAATCCCGTGCATGAAGGAAGAATCAAGAATACTTAAATCATCCTTACCATATTTAAACTGTTCTTAAAATTGCTGGTTAAGGAGTTTACCAGAATGTTGCTGTGTAAATCACTGCAATCTCTGAACACCCAGAATTCAGAAGTTAAACAAATTTATTTTTGACATCATTGCAGGCCATTGATCATAATTATTTACATGTTAAAAGTATCTGGATAATATATGAAAGACCCATCTATTTTCTGCAAGTCTTCTAACTTTATGAGATAATTAAGCAGTATTATTTCAAACTTTCCTCACGTGCTATGCTTTATAGACCTCTTATCATAGTTGCTGCTTCCCTTACAAGTTTTTCTGTATGTATACACCTTCTGTAGAGTGTGGTGTCCAGAACTATTTACCAGCTAAGGCCTCAGCCATGCTTATCAGAGCAATACAAGTACCTCTGATTTCTAATGTGACATTTGTTAGTACACTCCAAAATAAGACCTGTCTTGTTTTGGTTGGTGTTTTTTTTTTTTCCAACACTATTACACTCCTTGCATATAACCTAAGACTGTAATCCATTGCAACTCCTAGCATGTATTCTGAACTTTGTAACTGCTCTGCTTCTGACTGCACCTATTGATTTTAGTCTTACTGACACTGAGCCATTTCTTCAATTTATCAAGATGTCTTTGAATTACAGTTTTGCCTTTCAAAGTGCTTGCAGCCAAGCCCTTGTGTTCTAGTGTCATCCACAAGTGATGTAACTGTGTTCTCTATTTCACTGTACAAGTTACCAGTGAAAATAATAAAAGAGCTGAGTGTAGAACAGGTCCCTGTAGGTATCCCCAGTGTTTGAGAGAATCTTTTAGCAAGCTGTTCATTCCCATTACAGTCATCATATCAGGACTACCCTTTTCCAACATCTTTTGAGAAAGCAATGCTAGAAAATACCAGATTCTTTATGAAAGATATATCCCATGTACCATTTTCTGCTGAATCACTTATCACAATCTGATGAAGAAGGGAATTGTACTGGTTTGATGTGGCTTATTTCCCATGGACATATCCACATATATTTTAATGGTTTTATTGTCTTCCATGAAGAAAAGACTTCCTTTTAAAAAGATAATTTTAGAATATTTGTGGAGAGTGAATGCATTATAATTATTCATATTGTCATTTTCCTTTCTTTTTTTTTTAATTTTTGAAAGGGAAATTCCATGTTCATTCTTCACCAGTCTTCCACGAGCTTACATAATTACTCAGAGATTACTTTGCTTAGTTTTCTTAAGTACTCTAAACTGAGCAACTTCTGTTTGCTTAAACCTTGCCTAAATATTCTTTAAAGTGCTTGTTCTCTTTTCTTCTTCTCCTCATGTTAAAATAATTTTGTTAAAAATCTGGTCAGAGTAAACCTCAGAGAAGATGTAAAGGCGACACTGAAGGTTTTTATCTGCCGATGCCATAAACTATTTGCTTTCCTATTCTGTTAAAGATGTATCATTCTTTTTTCTTACAGTTCTCTTTATTACCTAATACTTTTTATGCCACTTTCCTTTTGCCTTTTAGATCTGTCAAAATTTACATCCATGCTAACAAGTTAATTAATAATGAAGGCAAGTTCTTCTTAAATAACATATACTATTTTCTGTGTGCATCGGCAAACTTCTCTTAATGCTAATTTTACTTTGTCTGGTCTGATTTAGAACGATTTCTCCTTCTGCAGTTTATATCAAGGTATTTTATAAGATCTCAATATCTGGTGATGGTTTCACTGACTAAAGTGAGGAAGGCTGGCTGACATTCACACTGTTCCACAGCTCAATGACTGCTCTCAGCATCCTGCAGTTGCAATACTAAAAAAACTGGTAGGTTTACACACACAAACTAGTGAATATGAGAGCATCTTTTTATTTTAACACCCATCTTGTCCTCTCTGGTCCTGCAGAAAATCACAGTGTAAATAAGTATGAAACAGCAAATTGTTCAATACCTACATAATAATATGTTTTACACTAATAACTTGTGTGATGTGATGTAGGAACTCATGGAAGCACATTACTCTTCAATCCCTATTGTAATGTTAGAATACCACTTGTCTGGGGGTGAGAGATAGTTCAAAGAAAGATAAACTAGAAGTCAAGACAATGGTGTAGAACAAAAAATGTAGACTTGCACTGCAGCAAGAGCCCAGTTGAAATTTTAAAACATTACTAGTTTTAAGTCCATTTAATTATTTACTAGTAATACTAGTTTTAAGCCCATTTAATTATTTACTAGTAATAAAATTAGTTTCAGCTGATACATCTGCCCTAGAATCCCTTGGTATGTTTTTGTACTGCAGCCATAATTTTCTTCTCTGTTTAAAACCCATTTTGTCCTCCATGCTGCCCCTCTCCCCACCTTCAACAACAGGGAGTGCACTCAGTCATTGAACACAGAGGAAAAAAAAGGGGGAAATTTGTTGTGCAGCAATTGTAAGGGATCTCTTTTGTAACAGCAAACTATAAACTTCATCAAATACTGGAAGAGCAGAATTTCTGGTTTCATTCCCACTTGCAAAAATTCCTATGGAAATTTCTGGACTTTCAGATAAAGGAAAATTATTTTAATTCCTATCCCTTTTTCTCCTGTAAATATACCATTGATAACTGGAAGTTTGGTCTGAATGTTATTACTGTTATATTTGGTTTACAGTTGTTATTAAAAGATGATCAAATTCCCAGAATTTCTTTGCTTGATGAGTAGAGTACAAGTGTGCATAGGTTTGTGCAGTTTTGTACAAAAAGATTTCTTTATAGTAGAGGGGAAGGAAGAGGAAAAGCATGTATGATAAGAAGGTGGACTGACACTCTCTGCATTGTGCCGAATGAAAAGAAAGAGAACTGCACCCTTCTTTTTCTCAAAACTAATCCAAACTAAAAATAAAATCAGAGACAAAGAACGCTGCCAGAAGTGTTTACTAGCAGTTTTTTAGTGATTTTCCAAAAATTATCTGTTCAGTTTTTTACATATCTGATTCAACACTCTCTTCTTATACAGTAAACAACATATGTTTAAATTTAGGCCCATATGTAAAGCCTAGTGATATCAATAGGCTTACATTTCACACAGAATTGCAGTCATACTACACAGACAATAAATTAGGGATGCTTTTCCAAAGTAACCAGAAACTGTTAGCATTTGACATTAATTGTTAGCATTTTCCACAGCCATAAATACAGAGAGTTTAAAGGTCTAGTTCCTCATCTACTCCTATCATACATAATTCCAGTCATGTAATAGCTTGCCCGAGCCAAAATAAAGCCTGTGTAAGCATAAAGTGTGTCTGGTCACATATTCCCTAAAGTTATGAATGGCATGTCCCTTCTTCCAGTCCTGAATAGCTGTGTGATTTGACATAAAACGACAAGTTTCACAAACTAGAAGTGCCTATATTTCAGAGAAAAAAAAAGTTACACAAATATAATTCTGTAAGGAAAGTTGGAATCATGGAAGTTCAGAAAGGGAGATCAATGATAGGAATTATATCAAGGGGCAAAAATCACAGCATCACAGATATTGTACACACTGCAGACTTTATAAATTATTATAACTTCAAAAACCTCTAAATATTTCATGCACTAAATTTTAATATCTGGCCAACTTTTACTGTAAACCAAATAAGTTACTAAGCTTCTCTAATTCAGGGAGCAGAGCCTGATAATAAAACTGCTCTTAAAAATGGGAGTTGTTGTGAATGGCTGCTTTTAACATTTTAATAAGCATCATTAACTTCATATGAAAGGTTTATAAACATTTACTTTGTGAAACTTCTCTATTAGCAATAGGATAGATTTCATTGCTTGTTCTTACAGAGGTTCCTTTCTTAAATGGTGAACTGAAAGTAAGCAATGTGTTAGCCCAAACTTCACTGCAAACCTTCAGACTATATTAAATATAAACCTTCTCCCTTTCCTGAGGTCTCATTCCAACACATGCCATAAGATGGTCACTTATATTCCACAGAGCTCACTTTATTTTGGATATTTTACTTCTTTGTCTCTTGCTCATCAGAGAAACCCTTCCTTTTCCCTGTATTTAATAGAATAAACCTATTAGCAGTCAATCATTAACTCCTAGGGGCTCACTTTAGTAAAGAAAAAATTACCTCCACATTTGTCTGCTGTGAGATCTCCTGATGGCTCTGCAGCTGAAGAGTTTGATCAAAAACAGCTTACGTGAAAATAACAAAAGGAATGCACTGCAGTTTCATGGCACTTTCTTACTTTAGAATCTTTAAGCATTAATTAATTAAATTTCACAACATCCATGTGAAGGAAGTAAAGAATGACTGCTGGATAACTGAGTGGAAAAGTGCTTCCAAGGGAAAACTGTAAATTGTTGCCAGACTCGGGATTAAAGTTGCTCAGGAAGTCATTTGGTCTGTTTATGCAGTTTCTCACATGGCACTGCATTTCTGCAGTTAAAGATTTTAAGCATGCACAATTCTCCTTTTTCCCCCTGTATGATGAACCCTAGTTGTTCACCCTTCTTTCCTATGCCCCTTTCTTGCCCATGCCCACCTCAGGGTGGGTGCAATGCCTCTGATGAGCAGAGGAATGTCACCGAGTATGCTCGGTACAGAAGTCTATATATCATATACCCAGCATTTCCTGACGAGTGTTCTGGAAACAGGAAATTTCAAGGAACACTGAGTGCTTTGTGTGCTGGACTGGACTGAAAATAACTAAGTTTACTGTCACAGAATTTCTAATGAAGTCATTGGTCTTATTTGTTTTTTGCAGCATGGTCTGTTGCTACTTGGGAGGCATTTTATCTGCTAATCAAAATTAGGCCAGGAGAGGTTTAAGAAAGAAGGGCAAAAGTCTTATTGCAGACAAACAAGCATCAAATAAAGGTACTTTTGTTGGCATTGCTTATTTTGCTCACAAACCCCTGTATTAATTATACTGTCAAACACACTTTTTTTCAGCCTGGTTTCTAAGGAAAGGAATAAAGTAATCATACTACCAGCCTGTCTGTCAGTCCTAACCCTAATGATCTTGAACCTGCCAGCCAATTTCAGCCACATCTGACAATGCCTTCGGGATACAGGTCTTGAAAATCTTCCTCTCCTAGGAGTTTAATGAAAATCAGGAGCTGGTAGAGGAGAGCAAATGACTGTATTAATCCTTTCTCTGAGGAAAAGCCATGGCGAAAGGAGTCTTTCTCTATTCAGCTGGCAGCAGCTCGTTGGGCAGTTGCATGTGTGTGTGGACTGCCTGATCAGCACAGCTTGCCAGTCAGCACAAATATATGTACTCTGGGTTTGCTGAGCAGAAAGCCAAAATGTATATAGAGGGAGGGCAGGGAGGAGGTGGGAGGGGGGCACAGAACTGCAGGGAGCATAAGAAAAACGTGTGACATTGCAGTGCTGGGAGATTTTAGGAAAATGAGATGGGGGCAGGGAATGACAGGGATTCAGGAAATGGAGGGNAGGCACTGCTGTCATGGCCTGACTTACTGAGTGGAGGAGATGTCGGTTAATTAAACCTGCAGTTTCTGGAATCATTTATTAAATTACCTGCAGCTTCTCCACTATAAAGGTTGGCTGCTATATGCCCGTCTGGCATATTGTGTAGGACAGGCTTTACACAGGAGTGGCTTTGAAATACAAGAGGGGCATTAAAAGGAATGTGCTTTTTGCTTTTTTCATGGTGAGCAAATAGGCAATGAGTCAGTTCAGCTAAGGAGAATGATTTAGTGATTGATCTAAGTGTCAGGTCTGAAATCGCTGCTGTAGATTCCTTGAAGTTACAAGGTCATCTCAGCCCTTCATTGTTCCAAGGAAGAAAAATTAAGCGCCATGCAGTTACTACATCTGGTCCTGGCCTTTAAAAATGAAGGCCTATTTGTTCTGCACAGATTTGAAAGAATCTGAGGAACCTGCTCACATTTCACCCCCCCTAGCGCTATGTAGCAACCTGTACAACACAGATTTGTGTGTTTAGCTACATCCAGCTGATAAAATATATTACAGACAGATAGAAAATATACAGACATATATTACAGATAGATCTGTAATTACAGATAGATCTGTAATATAGCTTACAATAAGAATGTGTATATGCTTTACACTGAAAAGTGAGAGAATACTGTTAATACCAGTGTTAAACATTAGTTTTCTACACTCTGTGTGAACAGATTTTTATACCATTGACAATTCACCCCTGCCCTGATATATACATGAAATTCTCTCCTTCTCTTACTTTACTAACACTAACAGTATAATGTTCAAGTCAAATGTCAGTAAAAATTAATTTATGACAATCTGCACCACAATGGCCACCATAGAGATTCAGTGAAGCTAGCACAATCACATGGAGTTTTATCTGAATCTCATCCAAATCCATTTGGGTTTTCATGAACTGCCATGTTCAGAGAGAATACTTTGACTGAAAACCCCCAACCAGCATTGTTCATCAGCTCGGCTCTCTGTGTGTCAAAGTGAGCTGCACAAGTCTTATTACAGAAGGTTACCTTGCCACTGTTTATGCTCTCTTCGTGTTAACAGAAGGGAGAGTAAACCAAGTAATAGCTACCTGTGTTTCCTGTAAGCTACTTTGACAAGAAATCAAAGCACGCCAGGAAAGCATGTTTCTCCAATATTGAGAATGTAGCTATAATAACTTGCATTAGCCAACGCAAATTGAGAAAGCCTCCGAATTTGTGACTTATCTCCACATGTCAAAAGGAGCATCTGGTCCTGTGATTCGCTGAGAATGAGAAATACAGCTTAATTTAGGGGAGGGCTGTAACTGAATTGTGAACAAAGGACACAGCTGAGTGCTGAAGGTGTCTGTTTTAAGTTCAGTTTAATCTTTGTTCTTGCACCTTCTTTGAATATACCCCTGCAGATGGTGGAGACAGAAAAAAGTCTAAGAGTAAGAAACATCAGGTATCATTGAAACTTATTCAAATTGCAATCTGCAATGGGTATGAACTTAGATTGCTGACATAGTTATAGCATCCAAGGAGACTGTGGAGAGAGGGCTTAGCAAAAATGTGTGTGCTTTCGATTACAGATAAGGCTTCATACTCTGTGTGAAGGCATTGCTTCTGAAAGAGAGAAACTAATAACAGTGAGTTGGGCAAGGCACAGAGCAGATGCGGAATGTGCAAATTCTGCACACAGAGCCCTACAGGAAAACTGCACTGCTCCTGCTCTCTTCTAATCCAAAGACTTACTGACCTGGCCTGAGTTTCCTAGCTCTCTCTCTAAGAGGATGGGCAAAAACACCTTAAGAGAACTTTCACACAGAACTTTGCTCATGAATAGCTAAAGTACTTCAAGGTACTGCTAGTTTATTCACAGTTTACTTATTGTGTCTGTGTTTCCAAAACTCATCTTGAATCATCTCTGCATAACCTTCCCAGTTTTCTATTACTTCAAAATCCCATGTTAATGTTGACCTGTAGTTTCTTTGCCTTTATAGGACTCCCATGGATAATGGTTATAGTTTGTTCTTATCCTGCTTTTCCCACTTATCTGCAAAACACCTTGTCATCTTCCTACTCCAGAGCACTGAACTAGTTCTCATGTAAAGCTTTCCTCTTTGCTTCAACCAAGGACTGACCCTATTCATCTTTTCCTTTCCTTTAGCTTGCAAAAATCCTGCTTGCTTGCACTTCTTGCTCTTTGAAAACCAAGTTTTCTTTCCTTGTCTTAGACTTAAGTATTCTTTTGAGATGTTTCTCTACTTGCGCAGAGTTGAGCTAGGACATGACCAGATCTGCAGAGGTGGTTTTATTCACTCACTTATTTTGTGACAGAATAAGAAATCTATCCCTTACAAAGCTGATGGGATAAAAGGCAAAAAATCAAGGGAAATGAAGAAACATCCCGTATGGAATACGAAGGAGGAATACACCTTGCAAGAAAAAGGAATCTGGAGAGTCCTTCTGCCAAGAAGTCAGAACATGTGCAAAGGGCTAAAAAGATTGATGCAGTTGGTTTCTTCAGTAAACTTACAACACCTATGTTATTTTCTATGATGGGACAAAACAGAAAAATGTGGCAAAGTATGCACATGATTTTCAATACCCTCTAAACATACAGCTATCCTAAACCACACCCCTCTCTATCCCTGCATTTTCCAGCATATCCATTCTCTTCTACTTTCATGTGGTTTTGACCCAGACCCAAATTCCAAATAAAATAAATGTATGTTATTTTTCTGCTGTCCTCATCTGACTATCTCTCTTTTCATAAGCTCTTGGAGGTAAACTCCAAGACTTCAAAGTTTAGCTGTATCATCTTGTGATAAGTACTTATTCCCTGCAGCACATGCAAGAGCTGATACTGAAAAACTTTTAGACTGAGAGAGACTTGGAAGAGGCTATAAACTCTTCAGTGATCTGTAGGTATTTTTCACTCAACTTTGCTCTCAGTATCCATAATCTTAAACATGCAACTGTTTTTATTAAAAGTGTTTCCATATGGTTTACCCCTGTTGCAATTCACACTGATTTCAAGCAAGAAACTATCCAAAAAAGGGGAGAGAAAGGAATACACATTAGATCTTTAGCTGGTGTAAATAGCTATTGATTTATTGAAGCTTTACTGAGGCTGACAAAGCCAGGCTAATTTACTCCACATCAGGATCTAGACCAAAACCATTCTGGGCATTCTCAAGCTGAATGGCACTGAAGTCCAGGTGTTTCTGGATGTGTCTTGATATGGACAGAAAAATACTTTATGTGCACTAAAGATACTGTGACTAAGCAAAAACGACACATAAGGCTTTTGAATTTACATGTGAAAACACTTTGTGGCCTCATTTAGTTAGATTTATTTCACCTCTGACTCCTTTCCTATACATTCAGACTAATACTATAAAAATTATCCAACCTGTCTTATTGAAAGAGTCGATGTCCTCCAAAAATACCTGAAAAGACATACAATTAAAAAGGTCTTCCTTGCTCCTAAAGCAAAATACAAAATGGAACCAACACTTTAAATTACTTTTCAGGTAGTTCAACTGATTGTTTTTATAGCATCCTGTGTGAATAGTAAATTTTATAACAACAGATGCTTGTTAGCCTGCCTCTATTTTAAGGAGAAAAGATAGTGCAATCTAACTTCCACTAAGTTAGTGAACTTTTCTATGCAGAGAAATCAGACAATTGATAGTAGAAAAACTTAATGGACTAATGCTTCTTGGTTCGTTTTAGACATGTATTACTTTGATTGCCTTGAAACAGGGCATGAACAACTATCCTATGTAGTACAAGGCACTATGAACTATTTGAACTCAGCATCACTTTTAAATAGGTTTTGAGACACTTAGTTTCATTATTTCAATAAAAATTGAGTGTTTTTATATTGCATTTTTTATGCAGAAAACCCTACTTGTGTTCTTAAACTAGTTAATGCTAAAACCATATGAATTCAGAAAATCTCAGTGAGCTGTGCTCTGTAGTTTTCAATGCAAAACTGATGAAGTTCACTGGAGATTGTTCTTGCCAGCCCACAAAACTTGTCTCCAGTTAGCCAGTTGTCTTTACAATATGGCTAAGAACAAAGACTGCTCTTTGAAAAAGTCTTAACTTTAAAGATGTCCAAGATTTTGAAATAATATTTTTTATTCTTCTTATTAAATCTGTGTATTTACAGAACCCAACCTTTTCACATAATTCCAGGTTCAAACAGCTCTATCCCCCAGTATACATATATATGAGCCTAAAGACTTCCTCCTGAGAACAGCTTGAGGCTATTGTTGTCTGTACAATTGACTGAAGTCAATCAGAGGTTGTGTGATTACCATTTTTTTTCCTAGCAACTGTATTTAATTTCTGTGAAAAACAACAAAGATTTTAATTTTATATCTTCTAGTCTGTTGCCACCAGTTTGTCAGCAGAATGGAATGAAAAACACTATCAGGCTTTGGCAACTGAACTGCAGTGGTGATGAAAGGTTGCCCTGCTTTTACTCTTTATGACACCACTTACTACTTTTCCAATGATGATTTGTCTGCACTATTATTTTTACTAGCTTTGGTGCAAAACACAAGAATACTGTTCTTAGGTCCTAGTTAGAATGGAGGAAAAGGTGTTTCTTTTGATTCCATCACAGAGTTTCCATATTAAAAATAGCTGAGCAGGAAAATCTTTCCAATTTCATTTCTATGGAATATCTTGTCTGGCTATACAACTCAACCTATGAATAATAGATAAGGTTATGGATAAATGAAGCCAGGTGAAAACAGGAGACAGAGGCAAAAAGAAGCAACTCACCAGGGTGTTTTTATCAGGATGTTCTGTGCATAAACATTGTAACTATCCCTCAAAATGTTATCAATTTTCAATAAAAGAAAAACTCCCATATCCTGAAACGCTCAGTGATAGAACATATGTCTATTTTCCACACAACAGTAGCAGGAGAAAGAGTTAGGAATCATGCATAGTTGTTGCAAGTAGTCCATGTCCATAGGGATCAGCGATAGTCTCACTGCCTAGAGCCTGAGCCAAAGTTGTTTTTTATTTCATTCTGCATCTTCTTCAAATCAGAGTCTCTTACCAAGCACTTGAGGAATGTAACAAAGACATAGGGTTTGGATTGATTTGTAGTCTAAAATTGCTTCCAACTCTGAAAAGGTCTTTATTTCTTACTATATTTATGGAATTTTAGGGAATCGGCAGGAACATTGTGCTAAGTATGAGGAGGAAAGTTGGAAAAAAGCGCACCACATGGAGGAGATATTAAGAAAACTTTCTGACTCAAGGAGTCTGTTGGCTGGGTGTTTACTGATGCTGTGAAAAAAAGACACAGACATATGGGTTTAAGGTCTACTAGGCTAACATAGCCAATCACTCAATCTTGTCAGGATGAACTCACTGGAAATTTTACTTGAGAGAAATCCCAGTGAATGCAACGGACCCGCTCAGAGGAGTAAAGCTACCACAACACTGTAGTTTGGTTCAGACCGATGTAACAATAGGAGTCCCATGTAAAATTAGGTGATAGAACAGAGCACACATGTGGAGCAACAACTGATAGTACTTAATGAAGACCATGTGTATTAATGGTCCTGAGTACAGGAAATGAGAGATTTCCCCCTGCTCTTCTAATGATGTCTAAGAGCAAGTTCTGTGTAAAGAAACACTTCTTTAGGAATAGCTGACTGACTGGAATCTTTAAGGAAAAACATACAGATTTCCATTACTCTTTTGTCTTGAATTAGATTTAGTCTTGGGCTGCCTTTCCAGAGTTCTTAAAATTGTTTTCCAGACATTCCCACGATGCAAACATCATACCAGTATCTAAATAACTTTTTGCTGAATGGCTGATATTCTAACACAGTATCTTTCAGTTCAAAGAGCATAAACCAATTATGTAAATTTAGGACTTGGGACACACAGAAAAGCCTTCCTGCTTCTGAATAGTAGCAGATACAGGTCTTATAATGGATTGAGACAAAAGTTTCCAACTGCTAACAAGTTTCTGTGATACACTACTGATGTATATGTTTAAGCTACAGGGCCTAACCCATGCAATTATGTTATAATGTAAATTCAGCAGTCCAGATTTAGAAGTACAGAAAATTACATTAGCTGCTATTAATAGTTGATTACTGAACACAAGCTGGAATGTTTATTCTTGTACAATTACCTACTGTCACAAGTAAAACTTCAAGTGTAGTCATATTTTTTTTACTGTTAGTATTGCATTGCTCTATCAACATAACTGGATTTTCTTGAGATGTGACATTGCACTACCAGGGATTAGATATAATTTTATAAGGAAAAAACCACTAGTTATTCCCAACAGCTTGTTTATGAGACAACACATCAAATTTCACTAGCAAATAAGACAACTTGTTTTGGTTAAGTAAGGCTGTACACAATATTTATAACCCCGCTATATATGCAATTTTAGCATACTTGCTAGTAAAGAGATCTTGAGGGAATCCAAAAGCCTGTGTAGCACAATCTCACCTATAAATTGCCCCCTATCTTGGAATACTATTATCTGTATTAAGATAAAGACTGATATTTGTTACCTGCATTTCATACCAGATTAACTAAGCTTTGTCTCAGAATATTTCTAAGAGGTTCAAGAATTTCATATATGATCCTAGCCTAAATAAGGAGTAATGTGGCTTTGCTCTTCAGACTGTTTTTATGGCTCTTTATACTTTACGTGTTTAGTACATTGCTAATAGCATGAGACAACTTCTGTGAAAAAGAGTATCTTATCACATGACTCTTCATAGAAATTATATTGTAAATCCAACTACTCCTTAAAGAAGATGATTTATGTTATCTTCAGGGGGCAGAATAGACATAAAATGTTTTTAGCAAAAATAATGGAATGCCCTTTATTTTAAAATCTGTTAAAAAGCTAAAAACTGTCACAAAAAAAGCTAAATGAAACATGGTGATACTCAGTTTTGTTTCCAGCCTTTAGAAAAAGGTAGAAGCATATAAAACCAGATAAATGAATGTGAAATAATGAATACCAACTGTACTACGTGTTTGACATGGAACCACTAGCATAATCACTTAAGAGGCAACAGCTTTCTTTGATACCACCAAGTGTTTCACTGTAGCAAAAAGGAGGAGTGAAAGGCTGACAGGTTAGACAGGAATCCAATCCCTATGAATGACCTGACAATTTTGGTGGTTGCCTTTGGGATCTACCTCTCACAGTCTCCACCCACTTCCAATAGAGTGGCTAACTGAGAGACATGGTTTTGCTGTTTTAGCACTTCTGAAAAAATGTGAAGGACCAGAGTTCAGTGAACAACATTTCAGCTGACGCTTCAACCCATGTTGGCCTTACTTTACAGTAGGACCTCGCTTTTCAGACAGGGCTGCCTGCTGATTACACACACTGTCTGTCTAATCCTGGGGGCAGGAGTCCAATTTAGTGCTGAGAATCAGGCCTGTCTCCTTAACTGCCTTGATCAGAAAGAGAGAATCTTAAAATCATGCTGTAATTTAAGCCTAAATCCTCTAAAATCATAGCAAAGAAAAGTTTCAAATTCATTATTCAAGAATGAATGTGATTTCTTTTACGGTTTTTTTAACCCTCTTGGTACGTAGTATCTGATTTTGAAGTTTTGACTGTATGGGATCAACCATATATTGAAATTTTATTAATAAACTATCATGGATTTCCCCAGCCATACTCAGCAATAAAACTGTTAATTTTCTTTCGCTTAAAATGTACTACTTATTAAAGAAACTTAACTGCTGCTTCACAATTTTTATCTTTTCAAAGAATTATGGTTGCCAGACATCAAAAAAACCTGAGCAAACATCAGAACTGGTGCTGCAGTGCACACAGTCCTGGGGAGAGCACCATTTCTGATCCCTGTGCTTGATTCCAGTAGCCTCCAGCCGTGTTTGGGAGGGTTACCTGGTTTCCAGCTGCACAAACACTCTACCTGGCCCTTCCAGCCAGCAAAACTCAGCCTTTGCAAACCTAAAAGCTTTCTGTGTAAACATCACAAATAAATACCAAAGCGAGACTGTCCCAATTAAACAGCTGTAAAAATAAAAATTAAAAAGGTTTGCCTTATGACCAAGCTGTGAAACCACAAGGAAAGCATCTGCAAGCAGCAGTTAGAACAAATAATACTTTCCATTCAACTGTACAGGCAAAGTCACTTGGAGGCAAGTCTCTAGGATGCTGGTTGTTACATTTAATGGCTGCTGATAGAAAAAGTAAAAACAAGCAATCTTTTGGGCTCACTTGCAAACAACAGGCCATCTTAGTTTGCAACATCACTGAAAATACAATTTTTGGGGGTAAGCAGCCTAATTAATTAGTTTAGAACCATAACAAACTGAAAGGTGAAATTTCTTTCTTTGCTCCCTCCTTTGAATCTCTTAGAAGACATTCGCTCCCAGAATTACTTGGAAGGGGTGGTGTGGGTGCATGCTCTTAAGGAAAAAATGTTGAGATTTTCAGGCAGTCACATGCTTTCAAAAGCTGCAAATGTAAAAGAACATCTCTCACCCTAGTTGCCTCTAAGTAGGCTTGAAATTGGTTAAGCAACAGGTTTATTTGGAACCACAGGGAAGAAAATAAAGGCAAACAACATTTTCTTTTGTAATTTATAACAATGAGGAAATAACAAGACAGCAGAATGCACAGTGCCTCTTGTTTTTAACTTTGGTATGATTCTGCATTTCTTTGTGCTTGACATGTTTATATTTTGTACTGCATGTGTAGTATTTCTAGTCATCCCTCTCTGAAAACTGAATTGTTATAATCACACTGCAATTCTGTACTAAGTGCAAGATAGCCATTCTGCATGTGGGCTTAAAGCAGAATTTACTTATTGAACATGTTTGTGGGCATGTGTGAGAAAACAAAACAGCAGAAAGACCCTGTTGTTAAGGAATACACCAGTCAGACTCCTCACTCTGAATAACCTAAATGGCAAATGTTATTAGGTCTAAATTTCTATTTCCTTTTACCTGGATCAATCACTCAGAGTCTTTTTCCCTTTTATCTTATAGTCACCTTCTGTGTTTTTGTCCAGACATAACTTCAAATAATGGTTTTCATCAGGCATTTTTTTCTTTCTACTTTTCAACATGGAGAAAGAAGTTAAACAACAAAAAAAGGCTCTGAGCAAATCAATGGAGTTGAGGTTAGTAGCTTAAAAACAAAACCCCCTGTAGTACTGATACTAGTGGGCAATGGTAACTTACCAATTTGTTTTCATTTCCATGGTTACTAGTCTAGGAACCATGGTAACAAACCTAAACAAACATAAATATTATCTTTCCTTCTGGTCTCAAAATTTTCACATTTAATGCTGTCTTAATAAATAGCTACAATAATAGTTCCTCAACTATTGCTCAAAAAGACACACTACAGTAAATAGATTCTCAGTGTGCCTACTGGAACATGCAAACAGTTGCAGTGCTTAATAAATAATATGTGATAATGCACACAGAATTGGTTTTATTTAGCCATATACGTACATGTAACAGTAAGAAGGCATATGTCAATGAAACAGCATTTTAAGTAAGACAGGTTTCATGAACTGACTGGCATGGCTTATCAGTTTGTTTGACAGTCTGAAAAACTAAAACAATTTTCCATGTTTGCAATACCTGTCATAAATATATTATGTGGTTAACTTCTGATTGTAAGGAAAATAGATGCATTTCAAAATTATTTTCCTAGTGGAAATTCATCTCAGAGCTCATGTAGGCACTTGGCTATCTTCTTGATCTGCTGCACAATGTTATATACTTCATCATTTACTCAGAGTTCAATTTTTGTTTGGTAGTTGGATCATTTCAAATCTTAACTTTCTAATACAAATATACCCTGCTGCTCTCTGCCAAGTGAGCTTTGCAGTATATGCACCACCCCACCTGGGGGTGCTGCACTGCCCTTCTCTAAGGACCTGGATGGTCACTGCCAACTTCCTGTAGCTGTAAACAAAATATAGACACAGCTCATCTCATCTCACACGTGTTTTGCAAGGATTCTGATCAGACAATTTGTGATTTAAGTAAAGAAGATGATGCTTCAGAACAGTGACTCTCTAGAAAAGCAGTTGAAATGCAATAGTTCTCCCACTTATCTTTCCCTTAGAAATCCAGAGAGCCTGACTGTGTTCAAGAAGACAGGGATACACCCCGTTTTATGAGGGTCCTGGAGTATCTCCACTATAACAACAGTAAAACTGTGTCCAGAGCCAAGAGGCTCTTGCCCTTCACTCTGCTATCACAGAAGCTTGCTCAGCACCTCAAAGCATGCACAGACCAGCCCTAAATGCACAACCTTGTTCATAAGTGAAGTCTTCCCATACAGATCTATTTTCCATTGTAAGAGTTTGTCTGATCTTTAAATTGATTGGATTCAATGGTAGCCATCAAGTCAATGGTATGAATTTTCTGTCTCTGGACTTTAGTACTTCATCTCAGAGAATGAAGAGCTGATCTGATTAAAACGGGGGTCTGATTACAACACATGCAGAGAGCTCACAGGCTCAGACAGGTTTACATTCTCTGAGGAAAATAGTTCCTAATCTGTGCAAAGGGCAGAAGACACTAGCTTAAAGTACATAATGGTAAGCTCATATCTGCAATATTTCCAACAGGATAGCTGAAATTATACAAAACATATCAGCCCTTGACCCTAGGCTTGCTTGGGTTGGAGGTGTAATGCAAAATCTGTTCTCAGCTCCAGTCAGCTTCTCCTTGGCTTTGGGCATGAGCACAGCTTTGCATGACTTCATATTATCTGGAAAACATTTTGAGTTCTACACAAATATAGTTAGTCTTGAAATGACAGATTTTCTCCTTTATATTTAAAAATTTTTTGCAATGTCTGCTTCACCAAATATCAACAGGGAAAACGGATCACCAGAAAAACTGATTTTGTTGCCTGTTTTTCTTGAGCCAGTTCATAGCTGTTGGAGTTGCAAAGCGAAAAAATTTCCAGTGAGGTAAACTGTTAGCTGATAGTCAGTGACTGATAGTCAATAGTCAGTGGTGCTCACAGACACAAGACAATGGGCACAAAGTGAAACACATGAATTTCTATCTCAATAAAAACTCCAAACCCTCAACTTGACTATAGGGCAGATTGTTTAGAGAGGTTCATCTTTGGAGATCCTTAAATCCTGACTGGTCAAAGTTACGGGCAACCTGCTGGAACCAAGTGACTCTACTTGAACAGGGGGATTGGACCAAGGTCTCCGAAGGTCCCTGCCACCCTCAACCATTCTGTCATCTCTATTTCTGTGCCAGACACTGAAAAGGTAAAATCAACCCTCAGAGAGACTTTCTCTCTTCAGTTTTCTGTAGTCAAAAGTGAGTCTCAGTGTAGCACTTCTTAAACTTATTCTTAATTTGTTTATAATCAACATCCACTGGGATTTCGAAGAGAGATGTTTGCACTGAAGGCCATATTAGCATCCCAAGACAATGATTTTCTTTCAAAATTTTCCTAAATTCTTTGCCCTGCAAGACAGGTACAATCACCTAAAGACATCTGTTCTTTGCAGATGTTTTCAGACTTAGAACCAGAAGTATGTCTGGAATGCAAAAATTTCTCAATAGTGGATTCCATCCCAGAGGGATACAAATGGAGGCTCTATTTGCTTTTCTTTGAAGCCTGAAGCTGAGTTACTTCCATCAATACTTAGATCGCATTTGGGAAACTTTCCCTTATTTTGCCAGCTTTTGTTTGTATTACCATTTGTCCTTGCTGCTCTTTGTCAGCTAATACTTCAAGAAAGTTTCAACAACCCAAGATAAAATTATCCTTTTCTCAAATCACAGTTAATAGGTGCAAAGAAAAAATCCTAGGCAGACAAACAGTCGATGATTAATCCGTATAAGTCATGTGAATCATTTGTAACCTTTTTCCCCCTTTAATTTGAAAACGTAAAAAGCCATTTTTAAGTCCCCTAGCTAATGCATCCACACATTTGGTAGAAAAATGCATTTGTTTGATTCATCTCTAATGCCAGTAGTCCTTTTCTTCTGGATTCTAGACTATATATGCACAAGAGTGTGCTCTGAGGAGAACAAAAACAGGAAGTAAAATATAACAAAACTCTTTAAAAGAAAGCAGGAAATCTGGCATACATGTACATAAGTTTATTCTCCAAGTGTATCATTCAGGTTCTTAATGAAGAAAATTATTGTTACAAAGGTGTGTAAGTGTCAGTTTGAAGAAAAGAAGAATGTTTTATGGAATGGGATACTGCAAAGAATTAAGAGTATTTGATTTTTTTCATATTAGAAACAATGCACATTTTACACAACTTAGCTATAAAGAATTAATTTTAATTAGATTCTAATGTATTGTCACATTATTTAAGTGCAGTTTATTCAGATAATTTACAAACCCCTGACCAAATTCACATTATTTTGAGACAGCAAGTAGTACAAGGTTCAGTTCCACTGAGGTTGTAAGTGCGTGTTGCATAGAAAACAGCCACACAGTTCTAAAGCCTTGCAGCGTGTTAACAGTACTAACACTAACCTCATAACTCCCAGACAATGCCCCAAATTCTCTTATTTTTCTTAATAGCCTGGTGAACATATTAGAGCTGGCTCTGAGCAATATACACCACTGTTTGCACTACCCTTAGCTCTTTGCAGATCTATTAGCCATTAATATTTTTACCTAAACCCAGTGATACTTGACAAATCAATAACCATCCTCATGAATAATACTAAATGTGAAACCGAAAAAAATAGCAAATTGTACTTTATACGAAGTATATAGGTTATTGAAGAATTAAGGTATTTTGAACAAAGAGAACCCGAGAGTAAGCAAACCGAGAAATGTTAGAAAATTTGAGACCAATGTTGTAGTTGACTTACAGAGAAATTAAGACACTTTTCACAATCAGAAATCTTAGGACAGAAATTTACCCCAGACAGGAAATTTGTATGGCTTTATTTCAAGGCATACTCTGTTGTTCTTGAAATTCCTAGCTCTGATATTTTTACTTTCAATCTCCTACTAACTAAAGTTCAGCTAAGGAGGGTAGCTTTTCCTGTGCACCATTATTGCCATTAGTGTGGATTTCTATCCATTACCAGGAAATCTGAACCCTGAAAGAGCAAAACCTGGACCCTGGAGAAAGATCTGTGCTCTGGCAGCAGCATCCTGCCCCTTGGCACTGAGGGTTCTGTTTTTGCATTCCTCCCTTCCAGATTCTCTTAATTCACGGTTTATTTCTGTTGCTTTGGCATCTATATAATATTACCTTCTTTTGAAATGTTTTGGTGAGGGTTCACAGACACAAAGATTCAATGCCTTGTTTTGAATGGTGGTTTGTATTTTATGTACAAATATTACCAGAAGATGCTATCTCTTTGTGCCCACCATACCGCTGAGAACAAAAAGAACGGTACAATCTCTTAAGAACTGGATGTATAAACAGAGCCCTGTTAGTGGGAGCAGGTTTCACTGAAGCATGTTTCTGCTGACAAGGTACGAGGTAGTACAGTCTGACCCCTCATAGGAGCACATTTTCACAGCAAATAAACTGTTTACAATGGCAGTGACAAAGGATTTCATGCTCATCTCCTGCCTTCTTGCTTAGACCAGAAGCCAAGAGAAAAGCAGAGGCTCCTGGATATTGGGATAGTCTGGAGAAAAGTGACCATAGGAGACAGAGGTCCACTTTAATAAGCTGAGTCGAAGGCTGCGCTGGACACTTTTGTCCTTACCAAGGGTGCACTTCTTTATAGTTCAGGGATTTGGGTTATTCCAGGAAGTATTTATTCCTGGTGATAACTGCAGTCACTCTAATTGATGCTGCTGGAGGGGGGCAGAAAACATCACCTACTTGAGCCCTAGTTTCATTGCTGGAGGCACAATGACAGGCACAGGGCAAGAGCAAGCTCTGCCTTGGAGATTTAGCCAGACAGGTCTGGGAATGAGAACGCTGAAGCACAGAGTAAAACAATGTTTTGCCTACAGTGAGCCAAACACAGAGCCTTGCAAATAGTAAATAAGAAAATGGATAATGTAAGCCCTGGCAGTAGCTCTCTCTGCTGCTCAGGCAGCAGCCACAGGTTTACATTTACATGTTTGTTACTTGAATGAATGCAAAGGAAAAAGCAGTTTTCATAATTATGAGGCAAACTCTCCCAACTCAGATAGCTGCCTTCTCTTATCCTGGCATGGTACCCCAGCTTATCACATCCATAAATACAAAAAAAAAAAAATGGAACAGTAGATGTAGCTGAACATATTCATATATATTGGAAACTTTCAGCCTAGCTTCTTTTTCTTTATTTTACATCATTGCAACAACCACATCCCTGCTGGGCTTTGATTGCAGCTTTAGCTAATTATATTAGTTGAGCCATTTTGTCATACAGTGAATCAGATCCTCAGCTGATCTAAATGAATGCAGCTGCACTGGTGTTAGTGAAAATTTGCCTGTTCTTACCAATTATTCATTATCTCCACCAAAATGAAAATGCAAACTACCACACTCTAAAAGACAGTTTTTAAAGCAAAGGGATATGCCCTTAGTAGCTCTTTACAATTTATTTTCTAGAACACATTGAGAACTCTATTTACACTCTAGAAAGCAGCAAAATAGCATGTTGACTAACAGAGAAGAAACAAACTATGCCTTCAGTACATTCTCCAGATGTATCTTCCCATAGAAATAAAACTTTAAGATTATTGCAACATCCAAATCTATTACATATATCCAAGCAACCAACAAGCATGGGAGTCTACTAGATGACTATTTTTATACAGAGGATAAGAGAAACCAGAATAGGGCAGATTGCCTCACAGTTATCCCCCTGACATGGATTGTCACATAGGAACAACCACAAAAATATTATTTATCTTATACCAGTTCTATTTGGTCTGAAAATGGTTGTACATTCTAGCATGTCAAAAGCTTTACAAAGCTAATGAATAAATCCAGCTAGAAGCACACTAGCTTTGAAAGGCTCCAGTGTTCTGCAGCTATTGGTGTTTAGGGCACTAGATTTGCTTTTTCAAATGGTGTGGCATGAGATAAAAGCAGATGACTTTCCTCAACCAGCCACATATTTTTTCAGACTTTTTGCACAAATGACTGTACACGTTCTTTAGCTATCAGCACCTAAACATTCAAATTCTTTCTGGCAACAGGAGCTCAGGTTAAATTTCAGCTGACATTCTGCCTTGTCCCTTATACCTAAAGATACGTCTTTATAGACCCAATCATTTTCCATAGCCTTAAACCTTCAGGGAAAAATTAAAAAACAAACAAAAAAAGCAGTCTAACGGAGGTTTATTTCTGCTTTGGCATCTAGCTTAAACTTCATATATCAGATATTTAATGACTTGTTTTCCACAGCACGGCTGGCAGCTGCTGTGCCGCTGCTGCCGCCTGTGTGTTTGTGCAGAGGTTCATGGCTGCTTTGTATCTGGCAAAGTTGCAGGAGGTGGCACATGAATCTTGCAGAGGGAACGCAACTCCCGCCCCGCACGGAGCCCAAGCTGGGCCCGCCCTTGGCATGAACACAGGTTCAGCGTGTGTGTTCTCCCGCTGGGAACACAGAAACAGCTTGGAGAGATGCTGTGGCTTTTCCAGCTGTGGCACTGACACCACAGTTTGCTCCTCCAGGCTGCTGCTGCCTGCCATTTCTGAGGGAGTTCCCGGCCCTCGCCCTCCTTGGAGGCACAGCCCCCGCTCCTCGGTCACCTGCGCTGTGAGAGCCCAGGGAGAAGGTGCCTTCTCTCCGGCACAGGGGCCTTAGGGAGAGGCAGCTGCACACCTGCTGCGTCAGCCACTGCTTCATTAGCACACAAGATTATCAAATGTTTGGGAATTAATCCTTCTGCCTGTGCTGGCTCTGGCACTTGCTAGATACAAATAAAAAAAAATGCTCATTATTCAGGTGAATAGTGCAATTTTTTCCCCTTTCCTTTCAATTTTGTCAAGCCTAGTGTTCAAAGCTCTTCTCAGGCATAACAAATAAATTATTGACAACCCATAATAGTCATCTATACCTTTTCCATTTCTCAAGGGAAACCATTAAAACCAATCCTTCCTGTTATATAAAAACTGAGAAAATGTTTCCTCTATTCTTTCCTCTGACATTCTAAGACTCTTAACCCCTGCTGAGAAAGACTATATTTATGAGACTGTTATTCTTTTAATGGTTATTCTGCTGACTTTTCCATCGTAAGTGCAGATGATTTTAAACAGTGCAGTGTTCAAATGCTTGATTGTGAAACTCTAATGTTAATAGGATTATTCATGCAAGCACTCTCCATATTACGCAACAATTGCATAATCACTGTCTGAATATTGCCTTAGGTTCCAGCTCCAGATTCTCCAAAATCTCATCCTCCTACCCTGTTACAAGTTTTTATGCTGCATGCAGCTACAACAAAGATTCCCTCAAATAAGTGCTGAAGATAAAGCACTTAAATTTGGAATCTTTCAGCTTTCTAATGCACTTCTTAGCTCTACAGCTCTAGAGAGGGCTTGATGGGATTTGGGGGGTTTTCTCATTTGATTGTGTGGCTGCAGTTTTTTTGGTCCTTTATTGTTGCTGTTTGCTGAAAGGAATAGAAATGTCAAAACCAGAATAGTTTTCCCCAGTTTCTTCCTACAAGTGAAACAGTTTTGTTTTACTGCAAACACAAATGGAAGTGCAGCTGTTCAAAACGGATTTCTAGATTTTACCATTAAGAAATGGAAAGAGGAAAGTGAGGTGATCGTTGCTGCCTTTTCTCAGCTTCCCCACTCCGACTTTCCCTTTAGCTACTGCTCTAATAATTTTACTACTCTTCTAATAATTACATTATTTCTGTGTGGTCAAAAGGTGGATAAAAACGTTCAGCATTTAGAAGGCACATTGTTCTGTAGGGACCAAGGCTCATCATCTGTACTAGAAACAGTAGTAAAATTAGAGACCATCTGGCCTATTTACCTGCTGATGGAGAAGCCACAGTCCCCAGGCCAGCTGGAACTGTGTTTGCCAACATTTTGGAACTCCCCAAAGCTGAAATTAATGACCAGATGTTAGTGGAAACTCAGCAACACCACCTCCACTTTGCACATCCTACACCTTTCAGTCACAGTTTCAGCTGCCTTTGGGTGCAGAAAGCATGGAAAGGCTGGCCTTAGATACTCTCCGAGCCCTGCTTCAAGGCTTAGAGAAAGCTGATTTTGTACAGTAGTACAGAACAGGTGGAGTGTGTCCATGTGTCCTGGTTTTGGCTGGGATAGTGCTGTGTTTTAGATTCAGTGTGAGAATAAGGTTGATATTACCCTGATTATTTTTTCCCAGCTATCTCTAAGTGGTACTGACTATAAGTCAAGGACTTTTCAGTTTCCCCTGCTTTGCCATCGAAGACGTGCTCATGAAACTGGGAGGGACCACAGCCAGGACAGCTGACCTGAACAGGCCAAAGGGATATTCCATATTACAGAGCATCATGCCCAGTATATAAACTGGGACAGTTAGCCAAGAGGTGCCAATTGCTGCTGGGGGTGGGTTGAGCACTGCTGAGCAGGTTGTGAGCAATTGCATCATGCATTACTTTTCTTTCTTGGGTTTCATTTTTCTCTCCCCTTTTGTTACCTGCTTATGTAATTACAAATATTTTACCTCAATTAGTATTATTTTTTTTTATCTCAACCCATGAGTTTTGTCATTTTTTCTATTCTCTTCGCCACCCCACCAGGGGGTCTGTGTGTGAGCAAGGAACTGCATGGTCCTTAGTTGCCAGCTGGGGTTAAATCACAACACCATGAAACAATGTCTGACAGTAAATCCAGTTTGAATCTCATAAATATGCTTGCTACTTTGAGAGCTCCATGTATGAAAAGCTGATGAAAATTCAAATGCTATATACTCTTATGCTCTATCTGTACTAACATATTTTCAGTTTTTCTGTACAGTATCATTAGCAAGTGCCCTGAGTCTAGGCACTCTGCTTTTTTATATTTCTATGCCTGTCTTTTTTTTTTATTTTTTTTCCTTCTCTTCTGTCTTTATATCACAGAGCTAGGAAAACACAGAGTATTGCAGTGTGTGCAATCCCTATGTGCTGGCTCAGTGACACAGATTCGTTCAAAAGACAATATCATCAAATTTATCGCAGCACTCTGTAAATGCACTTGGCATGCAGCATGAACTGTTGAGATATGGAACTTGAAAGATATTGGAGTCAAACACCTCAAATCTGCTGGTCTTTGGGGAACAGGATGGCAATTGATGCCTGATGTATCAGAAGGCTGCAACTACTGCACATACACTTATGGGTAATCTCCATGGCACAGGGAGAACTTGAAGCTGCATGGCATTACCTTCCCCCAGTCAGACTCTTCTGCCACCTGACATCCAGGTAAAGGATGAGGAAATCTTGACTACTAATAGGTACTGCACACAACAACAGGGACTACAGTTTAACATTAAAGAAATTTTCCATATTATTTTCTGAATTAACAGTAGATTTCAACTATTCAGTAATGTTAATTTAACCTCTTTTCAGAATGGTTTTCCCGTTATATTTTTATCAGAGTCAGGATAAAAGACTCTTCTCTCCTAGTCCACAGAACCACTTGTTTTAGCCTAGCAGGTAGACTATCAGATTGTTCAGGCACAGTTTGCTCTGGTAAATCTATTCTGAATGTTCTCAACCATCATCTTGTCCTAGATGTAACTGAAGATGGAAAATACAAAATGGTGACGGATTACAGTCCACACAGACTCCTGAAGACTACACATAATTATTACAATGACAAGAATAAGGCAACAAATGCAAGACATGAAATCACATGCATGACAGTATTAGTGTCCATTAACTTTCCCCAACACACACAAATTCTGGGAAACTGTCAGTATGAATGCCTTTTCTGTATATGTAGAATAATACAGATGATCATATATTTCCTATAGCAACCACTGTTTGTTACAGTCATACATTCCCAATCTCAGAAATTCCACCCTAATATAAACCAGACCATATCAGTCAATGCCAATAGAAACTCTGCTTTCTCTCCAGTTCAATTACTACCAAATGCACATGGTTTATCTGAAGGGACATGGGGCACCTCTGCATCTCCCCATTTGGGTAGTACTGATGCAAGAAAAACGCGAAATGCTGGCAGCTACATCATTTGAATAGGAAAAACACATTAGTAACTCCAAAGCAGCCTGTATGCCTGTGTTTAGGCCTTGACTTCACTCCTTTCTTGATGCTTACAGCTTCCTTTGCTCAGGCACACACCCTGTTAGATTAAGCGTGAGAGTATTCATAAAACAGCCCATATATAACTCAACAAGCTGGAAAGCATTCTATGCATCAAGTCACACTGTCCCTTTTTCTTCGTAACCAACCTGGGACACTTAAAAATATTAAAGCTGGTAGATGTGGTTACCTAAGGACTGATCTAAAGTTCTTTGAAATGAGTGACAAGGATTCCATCAATAGGCCTTGGACTAAAATTCTCCTGCACAAGTGGTGACTTCTGCGCATCACAGCATTTAGACACGCCCCAACTGTGTGTATGAAAGAAATGCATGCAAAACCTTCAACTGGCTCAAACAGAGAGGCCCCATGTGGAGAGCAAGTCTGTAACAGGGTAGGTGAATGACTTTTCCCCATCTTCTGATTCCCTACTCTAGATAAGATAATTCCTAATAAAGAAATGGGAATGGGTTTATTCTCTAAATGTTCAGAAGCTTTCAAAGGTATTTTCCTCTCTTATTGGTTTTGTGTCTTCTGGAAATATTCCAATCTATACTTAGTCAAAGATGACTCTGTTCTAAAGGGACTTTAGTTCTGAGAAAAAGCCCCCAACCATACTGAGCTGGAAAAGTGAAGTAGGACAGCAAAAAATCATATTGGGGGGAGATGGGAAGTAATGGCTATAGTTATAAGGGAAACTAGCCAAAAGTAGTTTCCTATTCCCAGGAAATATGCCTGTTCTAGAGTTTGGATTTGGACAAATTTGGGTTGACAGCAAGACATTGTCAAAACCACATTTTTTCCAAAGAATGTTCTCATGACCCTGCAGCTGCACTGAGTGACTCATTTTCCCTAAGCCTAATGATTCTCAAAGCTGATGGATTCTAGACAGACCTGCCAGGAGTTCAGCCCTGAAGTCACAGGCACTGGACAACTACTCCTGCATTTTCATCCAAGTCTTCATCCATGGTTTGCTACAGGAAGCTGCAGAGTGGCAGAGCCAGGCTCCAGCTACATGTGCTGACCACCAGACATTGTGCTACAGGGCAGAATCTTGTGGGGCTGATATGGGGTCTTCCCACTCAGGACAGACCTTGGGGTTTCTGCCACGATGTCAGAGAGAAATGTTACAAACCTATGCGCAGCTTTGGGGCAACTTGCCTAAACTCCAGACCTCACTTTTGGGGCAAAATCTTGTGACAGGCAGTTTTACCAAGGTTTTCAGGTTCTCCCAAGACTTTCAGGTTACCCGGATTGGATGCTTCAGCTGTTTTGGTTCTTAGTTTGGAGAGGTTTCATGAGGCTTAAAATCAAATGGGCAACCTTGGTGAAGATGAGAAATATTTTAGTTTCCACAAACTGTCTTCTGGCATTTACACATATAAGGAAATTCCTTTGCCTGAAAGACCTCTAGATTTATTTCCTACCTTCCTCTATGAACCAGGTACCAACAAGCTTTGCCTATCATCCATGTCAGTTCATGGAGCACAAAGAAAAATAACATACAACTAATTTAAAATCTATTCCATCAGTTCTAGTAAAATAGTTTAGTCTTTTACGTATGTATTGTACTGCATTTATATTAAATTTATGTCATTTCATGAAATGACTTAATGAGACACCTACAGCTCCCAAGATTTAATTAAGACCTGATCGGATAGCGGGTTGTACCTTCCACACAAATATAACTACCGACCAGCAACCTAATTTATGAATATAAATACTTCTTTCTACTGAAAACATAGGTCTCTGAAAGCCAATTAATAAATATGCCACTAGATTCTATCTCCACTATACACATTCAAGTATGTGAAGGTACTCTAGTGTACTAGTAGCAAAGCTATAAAAGCAGAACATCAGAAAGTTTATACATGTATGAAATACCAGGAACAGATGAGAAAATGGAGTCAGAAGGAAAGATTTCAGCAATAAGAAAATACTTGCAGGAAAAAAAAATTGAAGTGGAATGTTTAATTGTTTCTGCTGAAAAAATACTTGGTCCTGTGCAAAACGTGGTATGTATTGTAAATAATAATTTGAAAGTGTACAAATATTTCCAGTTTCTCAAGATTTCATCTTTGATGCTTGTTCCTCATTTTTAGTTCACACAAAAACTTTATGAATTTTAAAATTGGTGAAACTTTAAGTTGTCTCATTAGGATATTCTTTTTCTAGAGTAAATACAAATATAAAAATTCCATAGGCTGTAAAAGCTTTAATGAAACTATTGTAGCATTAGCATGCTTGTTTTGCAGACATACATAGAGATTATGCTGCAACCAAATAAAGCTGAAAAAATGGGTGAAAAATACTAGAAGCCTTGAAAGCAGCACTGGTTTACTAAAGTGACCAGAGCACCACACTACTGCAGAACTATTTTCCAAAGTACACTGTGAGCAACTTTCTATGATACTAAAAATACTATGTGGCTCCAAGCTCCCCTACTCCCACAAAAGGGCCAAGTTTGTTTCCAGATTCTTAGTTTATTTTTAAAATAGTTCTAGTTCTTTTAAAAGTTAAAATACCACAACAGTAATATACACCTATTCTGCTCAATTTATTTGCAAACAGTTATTTTCTGTTCATTACTGTTTCTTTTTTCAGAATTGCATAAACCAAACCCCATAATATAACCACAGCTACTTCTCTTAGTCTTTGTAACTGAATGGAGAGCACAGAGAAGAAACATGAAGTGCTGAGGCTGACTGCACATCCCAACTACAAGTAGTTTACAAACTGCTTTAACAGCACTGATTAAAGGACTTGAAGATACTGCCTGCCTGCCTTCTAAAGTATACAGCTGAGAGAGTTTACAGTAATGAGTATCTCAGATAAGGTTAATTTTTTTTAAGTATAAAGTAGAGAGAGAATCTGATCCAATGTCTATCCACAGCAAAAATAAATTTAATTGGTACCTGCTCTGCTACATAAACACTCATAGTTTTACACTTTAATTTTTAATTTTGACTAGATATTTTTGGTATTCCCTTGTTGCCACTGATTTGAAACCTCTAGGAGGGATATAGTAGTTCCAGCTCTGCCTTTTGTCAGCTATCAAACTAGCTGAACCATCAACTAGTGGTGCAAGTTAATAGTCTGACAGATTTCCAGAGTGTACAGAGTCACACAGAAAAATGGATTAAAATTCAGCTTTGCCATATAGGCCATCTTGCATTCATCAGTTTCTATACAATTGTGGGGGGCAAAAACAGCCAGAGAGGAGCCTAAATATATAAAGTTCTGATGTACTTTACCTTGACAACGTATCCTTATATCCAATACGCAACATTGGTCCTAGTGCCTCAAAGTTATGGCTTAGTCTGATATATATGTACTACCTTAGAAGATGGCCAGTCTGGACAAAAAAAGGTCTGTTCGTTTCTTTAAGTAAATAAACATAAAAACAGTGGATTGACTTCAAGCAACGGAGTCATGATATACAGTCATCTACAGAAAGCTAGTGAACCTGGTAAATGTTTGGTCACTAAGAGGATGGACATTAAAAATTGAACCATATGGACAAAATGAAATAAAAAAGCTTTTACTTTTAATGGAATACCCTTTTACCAATTATATAAGCAAGGTCAGCATGTAATGGGATAAAACCTTAGATACACAGGAAAGAATAAAATTTTTTACCATCAGGATAACAGTTACGTACTTCAATTTAACAAAATTGAATGAATGTTTAAAGTGTAATTCTGACCTTCCTAGGGTGTGGCCACTATTGACTTCAGCCCACAGTATATGGCTTGTAAAAGGCTTTTTTCCTTTTTACCCACCTGGTTTTGATCAATGAGATTGCAGTGACATACTGCAGGTTCTACTACAGCATCAGGCATAGGTTATGGAACTGCACTGGGACTCCCATTGTCTCTGTTGCAGTTTACTCAAAACGGAGTTTTCTTTCTTGCCTATGTCTGGCATTTTCTTCTAGTCCCACAGTGATTGATATTCAGCTTAATTATCTGAATCAATGGTAAAATGTAGTAAGTCCCATCAAAAATAAAAACCAAACTAGAACCACCACCCCTCCCCCCTACCTGGATATCCTCCAGAAAATACATTATCCTCTTTTTTGTTCATCAAGACCTTATTCCCCACCAGCACTATTACAATTCATTGTACTGTTTAGCATCTCTGCAAGAACTGCTTAAAGCTTTCTGTTTATATAAGCACAGGAAAGTCCATTTTTTTTCTAGTTTGTGAAGTGAAAACAAATTGGTTTGAGGTTGAAATATTTTATACCCACTGTCACTTATATTTTCTTGACCCCAAACAAAAGAAAACCCAACAGGTTTCATCCAGATCACTTCAAAGAGTGAAAGAGGAACCTCATCAAGTTTACAAAGTGCAACCTCCTGGCTTTAAAAAAATCATAGAATAGTTTCTTGGGATTTGTTACAAGTGCTTTGCACAAAGGAGTGTTAATTATCTGATCTAAGTTTACATTTGTTTTATCTTCCTTTCGTGCAGAACTGTAGCATATTCATTTCATGCTGCTGTCTCAAAAATGCAATTTCAGCAGCAATTGGTGCTCAAACCAATTCAAGTCAACTTTACAGTGGACAAATGCCTCAATAGCACAGCACTGTCCACTACACTCATATGAAAGAAAGATGAACCCAATGATAAAGAAGGAGAAAGAAAGCAACTCATCCAGTGTTGGAGATTTCTTTTAGTGTAACTGCTAATACAAGTCTGCAGTAATTGTCCAAGGAGAGAATTTTCTACCCAGTAAAAATCTTGTTGATTTGCAGTAAGATTATGTATAGCTCTCTGTTGGTTGGGTTTTGTTTTTTCCTTTTTTTTTTTTATTTTCATTCCAGTGCCAGTAAAAATCTTTGCACATTTACTGTTAGCTTAAATAGTGAGCTATGAGCTTCCTTAAAGGGGTACTGGGCTTAATGGAAATCTGCAGAGATCATACTTGTACTTCCAGTGTCCAGACATTACAGTACCATGGAAGGCAAGTGGCCTTGTCAGCAGGTTTTTGGATATTAGTCTACCTCTGAGAAAAATTATTGCATTGCAGGACACTAGAGACAGCTGTGAATGTTTTCCTTCATATGAGGTAAGGACAACTGAGGAAAATGGATGAGATTTTTCTTCATTTCTGTCAAATTCCATACACAAAGAAAACATTTCATCTCTGAAAAGGGTATGAAACAACCTGTCTAAAATAAACAAGTCTGGCTTAAGAAAAAATCAGGTATGAGATGGCAAGGACGGCTGCCAGCATCTGTAAGAAGTGATTCCATAGAGTGGGGTAAGGTACATTTGAAATGACAGGACAAGATAAATATAGCTGTGTGTTACCAACTTCCAGTGACTCACAGAATATCAAATCTAAGTGTAATGTTTTCTTCTGCTGCAGCTGGTCTAAAACAAGCCCTTCTATGACCAAATATTTAAAGGAAAGGGCTGGGAAAGGTATAACTCTACTTGTGAATAACTTGCTTGTTTTTCAGCCTTGGTGATCTCAATTAAAATTCCTGCCTCATGAACGACTTAATTGTTTTAACTTTCATGACCAAAAAGCCCAAGCCTTTGCCTTAAGACTTCTATGGCAAGGAACTCTTATTTCAGCATTAACAGCAAGTACACACAAAAATATGTTCTCTTTGCACAGCAGGAGGACAGCAGATTTCTTCTAGGAATACTTGAGATGCTGTTGCATACACGTGCTCCCTCATGAAACCAGTGTTTTTGTTGTAGTTGCCTTCCTGTTCTGACAATACCAAACATTTTGCACATTTTCAAGAGAGGTGCATATCCAAATGCCAACAGTTACGACCTTGAACTTTGCAGCTCAAGAGCAGATCTCAAGCACAAAATCTACTTCGGGGGTAGCGAACCACCTAGGCTAAAAGCTCGCTGGCAGCGCAGCACAATTCACCTTCTGTCTGGCTATAGCACAGCCACATGTAAAGAGCTTATGAAGAGGAACAAGCCTGATAATTAGTTACAGAAGCATTTAATTAGTTATAGAAGCACTATTAATTGTCTTGTAACAATTGTATTGTCTATTTTATGAACCATACCAGAAATCCCTGAAAATGAGTTGATATTTCAGCTGGAAAGGAATTTCTAGACAGATGTTCTACAGCTCTTGGAACTCCAGGTTTAGGCAGGCAGCTTGGAAAACTGAAAACATGACTAAATTGATCTAAGTACCTACACAGATAAAAGTCTCTCTGAGGCAACAAACAAAACCACAATAAAATCTGCTGCAAAATATCCTGGGGACAGAGTCATTTGTCAGGAAATGGAACTTATTTCCCAGAAAGGTGGCAAAAATGAAGGGTACTGAAAGAGATCATAGAATGGGTAAGGTTGGAAGGGATCAACCAACCTGTTCAAGCAGTCATCCTAGAGCACATTGGATAGGATTTCGTCCAGATGGTTCTGGAACATCTCCAATGAGGGCGACTCCACACTCTCTCTGGGAAATCTGTTCCAGTGTGTGGTCACCTGCACAGTAAAGCAGTTGTTCCTCATGTTCAGGTGGAGCTTCCTATGCATCAGTTTCCGTCTGTGTCATGAGAAGACTCTTCTAGCAAATAGCAGCACACCAGCTTCAGACTAATAACAACTAAATGAAAGAGATATTCCATTTTGAGGCTCTTTTCTAAGTTGCAATTTAAGAAATAGTTCAATCCTTATTTATTTCAAACTTGAGGATTATTTACTTTGTACAAGAATTGCTTGGAAGTCTGTGTAGTGCATGAACAAGTTGTTTGAAACAGCACAATGATCAAAGGGGACAGCTTACATCTGGGGAAGAAATTACAAGGAATCTGCAGAGAAGTTGTTCCACGAGCAGTGGAGCTAACTACATGTGGTTTCCACTGGACTAGTCTCTTCTGGTGGATCAACTTCTAACTGAATATGTGTGAGGTCACCCTAATTAAATATCCAGTAGGTATTAGAAGGAGGAAAAAAAAGATTTTTTTTTGTATTGCTCCTTGTTTGCAATCAAATAATTCATACAATATTTTTTTCCAAGCAGCTAAGCATTCATAATGTACTATCCCATGTACTTTTTTTCACTTTAATAAGAATTTAAGTGATCCTTATTTTTCACTCCCTCCAGTAGACATTCTGCTAAGATATTTGTTTTTCAGGAGAGTTTTTTTATTACTTATTAGGAACTCAATATGATTAAGAACTCCATTCACAAACATGCCCGGTTTAAAAAGAGAAGACAGGTAAAGATGCTTTCATAGGCTTTATTTCCTTAGGAAATGAGGATTCAAATAAGTCAGATACGGAGAGGGTGGAAACAACCTGAGGGACTGAGTAAATTTGGAATTCATAGTGTTTTCCCAGCTGATTAGTGAATCTTATTTCAACATTCCTCCTGGTGGAAGAACAAATGTCCTGAGAAAACACAAGTACTTCTGGGATTACCAGACCACCATCTACTCCTTAAGGAGTCTGTGATCCAGGCAAACGAAGAAAGGAGGAAATATTGATATTTTGCAAACAGGCAAATCTGACACTGGCCATTTATTATACTGATTTCTCTGCATGTTTGGGGACACGTGGCTTAATGCCTAAGTTCGGATTTCCAGATTGCCATGTTAATAATGCCTTAAGCACAGAACTGCTTATGCTCCTGGACATGCTCAGGGATATGTGAACTCTTCCATATGAGTAATCTCAGCAGGGAAAGGCAATACGTCTGTGCAGTGGAACACAGTATCTGGCAGACTGCCAGCAAACACAGCACTGGAGATTCTCGATGCCATTTATAAAAAAGAATTTAGGCTGTCGTACTGGGTTCCAGATTTTTCTCATTGTGGACTGCAACAAGATAGAGAGGCACTAAGCAAAGACACTGCTATGGCAAAATCAAGAACATTGGGTGACAGATAAAGGCACAAACACCCTTTGCATGATTGAAACAGTGGTCCAGTACATTGATAATGACAATGAAAAATTACTGGGGGGAAAAATCGGCTATATTCACTTTTTAATTTAAGAAACCGTCAACAGAATAAACTTGAGGTTTTATTGTGAGTATATTCAGTGTGCCAGAGTGGCCTTTTTTTTCCCCTTGACATGTGGGACAACTACCAGGATCTATTTTAGGGAATGACTTGGCTCAGAGAAAAAGTGAGTGTGCCTTCTAACTTCTGCCACTTTCTTGAAGTAAAACCCTTCTTAGTATAGATTCCTGGTCAGATACCATTTCCATGATGCTTGGGTTTGGTTCTTTTTGCCCAGCTCAAAAGTGGTTTTGTTTCTTTTAAAGTGAGTACAAATGATTAATCTACTAACAAACTACAAAGCATACTGAATGACTTGTATTGATTTCACAGGGATCCAAAACAGACCTTGTTTGGCTACCAGGCAAAACATACTTCACTATTTGCATGAGAAAATACAAATTTAAAAAGACTAACCAGTAGAAAAAATGAAAAGTTTCCTGTCCTGCCTTTAATACAGTCAGAAAATGTGTAAACAGTAGAGTAAAAGAAAGATGTTACCTCATTCAGAATTGAAAAAAGACATAATTCAATCAGGGTGTCTCTACTAATTATCTGCTTCAAAAGGAGTGGGAATTCTATGTAGCCCTAGGAACTTTCCAAGGTATGAGCTCTAGAAAAAGTAGGAGTTCATTAGACAGTCACACAAGCTGGAACCAACAGTTAGTTGAGACTCTAGACTTAAGGCTAATGGTTGATTTCATTGCTTCTGTCTTTTTAGTCACTTAATTGCATTAACATTAAGGTGTTTGTAAGTAATCATATCCTAAAATATCTCATTTTGTAGCTTAAATGGCTTCTAACTGCTGTCAAAGCTCAGAACAGCCCAACAACATCAGGCACCTGGAGACGGAGTAGCTCCACCTTTCCAATTCTGTGCATCCTGCCTCAAGGCACAAGGAAGAAGGAAAAATATCTCAGTAATTCTCTTCTGTGCTTCACAGGCAGCTTTAGAGATTACAGACAGTACTGGACATTAGCTTGGATCTACTTGTTGGGTGATGGTGAGGATACTTCCCCAAAATCACAAGCACAATCCAAACGGCATGAAAACACTGCAGTGCCCTCATCTTTCCCTGAGGGGGAATAAGCAACTTCCCAAAGAAACTACTCAAGTGCAAAAGGAGTCCTCTGTTTCCCAGTACTGCTGCTGTGATTGGAAACAGGAAACTTCTTATTACAAAGGAATATCAATTATATAGAGCACATGCAGAGATTCAAGAACAGTCCCAAATAGTATAGGGAACAAGGAACATGCAAGGAAGTCACATTTACTGCTAGCCCTGATTATAGAGTAATTTCTAGTCCCTTTTTCCTCATGAAAAATGTTCTAAGCAGAATGAACCAATAATTTTTAGAAAAATATTAAGAACTATATGAAGATAACGCAGATTCAGATACTACCTCCTGGACCTTAAATATGTTACTTTGTAATGAGGAAGAGTGAAGTCAGACATCTGGCCCTATTAGGACCACCAGTGGAGACTGCAGAGCAAAAATGAAGGAAATCCTTTATGTGCTTTTTCCATTCCTGAAGCTGCATTGGCCATTTTCCATCACATTAGTAACAGCAAAAAGTGATGTCATTTAGCACTGCCCCTGCCTTTCTATCCCAGTTCTTCAGGGAGGATGCTCTGCTACTTGGAATTCAGATCAGTTTTAGAAACCTGCCATTCCCAAGAACTAAACCCTACAATTTTCAGTTTTTCTCTTTTTTTTTGTGTCTGGACGAAGAGAAAGATTCAGATGCACTCAGTATTTAAAAATGTCTTTTCCATTCAGTCTGTCAAAACTGTCAGGATCAAATCCTCCCTGACACAAATAGCTTCCATAGGTCCAGAAGGAGGCTGATGCACATTTTCTATCTGTTCCACACAATCACTGCAACAGCTGCTGCTTTTACCGGAAACACAAATGTATTAGGTACCTCTAAGTACAATAGACAGGGAAATCCCAGAGCCCATCTTTAACAAGCTACATTAGACACAGCTAATCATGCTTTCTGAAAGCTATATAAGCAAGTATATATATGCAAAACAACAGGCTGATCATTTAATCCTTATTCCATACATCTGCTTTTACACATTTCGGGGAAAAATCCAGAAAATATCTATGTGAGTCACTCTCTTGAATCCTTTCTTACTTTGTAAGACTGTATATTGCTTTTGAATTGGTTGTTATTCAGTTTTAGAGGACCCTAAAAGAAATTACTGTTGTGTGGTACCACTATGCAATATGGAGACAATACAGTTGCACTTGGTCCAGGCATGAGCATATCAAAAGACTTTGCAAACTCATTTAAACCCTCAAATGCAAGTTCTTTCTTTGCAGTCACACCTAGGACGTGTGATTTCTGTCAGAGATGTGTTCTGTGACAGAGTTTTACATGAAGACATCCAGTTTTAGGTCCATCTGAAACAGATGCCTGTCCTTTTAAAATAAGATCACCTCATCCTGCCTCAGGACGTGTGTCACCTACTGACAGCAAGAGCTGCTTCTATTTGCTTAATTAAATTCAACAAGAATTCCAGCTTGACTTCCTGTTATTTCAGACAGCTTTGCTTCAAGTCCAAATGGTGAAAATCAGCCTCAGAGATAAAGGAGTATTTAAAAAATCTGGAAGGGCCAGATCCCTTTTAAAACCCACCTCTCTGTGATGCTGATGATTGATGAAGAATTCCCTAACAGCAGTACCAACAGTCACTCTACTAACCTTTTCTGAAATAAACCAAATGAAATTAAAAAAAAAGTCACTTTCTATGGATAATCAAGTATTTAATTCAAAGGGCAAATTAGAAAGAAAAGAAATCAAAAGAGGCAAAAATATATTGAAATATGTCTAAACCTAGGCAAAGAAAATAAACCTCTATATGGAGGAGACTGAGTATTACAGGAATAATAAAAATACCACTGCATTGTAAAAAGTCAGATGCATGGCTTCATCCAAAAGTCTTCTGGAAAAGATTTACTATCAATTACACCTCTGCTCCACATACAAGCTTCATAAATGAAGTATAGGATTTTAGGAGACATTTTCTCTTTCTTTTGTCAGGTCTGGAGTCATTAAACAGAGATTAGCTGGATAAATAGAGGAAGTGATTTTTAAACTGTTTGCAAACTTAATGTGAAGAGCCCAGCCTTGTAAATTATCACGTCTAATCAGAGATGCACGCTTCGCTGCTCCAGTAATTGTACTAGTATTAGTCAAATTCTTGTTGTCTCCTCATTAGCCATGAAAAGGAGACTCAAGATGTACTTCATTAGGGTATCCTGAATATAAATTGTTAGTGTAAGGAGGAAGAGATGTATTACATACCATACTGTATAAAGGAAAAAATATTAAGAACATAAAACATATTGAATCATTCTGGTGTTACTTTGAATATATGACTTTAACAATCAAACTCCTCTTTTCTCTTTTCATTTTTACTGTCTTGATCTCTTCTTTTATTTGCAGTGAGACCATAGTACTTGAAAATGTAATTTACTAGCAGTGTCATGAAAAAAAAAAGGAACGTGCTATATTATGCAGCCTTTCCTATCTCCATAGGCAGAAAAACACAGCTTAATCAAGAATTGTGTCTTTAGCGGAGATGTTTGGTAAATTCTTGACTACTAGATAGGTGATCTAACTTACATTAAATGTAGATCAAATCAAAAGGTTTGTTCCTTTGATCAGCAAAGCATTTAAGTACATGCTGATGCCCTTCTTTATTCAGCAATGCCCACAAGTACCTGACTCTAAATCAAGAGAATTTAAACACATGCCTAACATATGAAGCATGTGCTTAAGGGAATTAGGGTTTTGAAAAATTCAGCTTGAGTAGGATTTCCAAAAGATCTATTAGAAGGGTAAAAGTAAAAACATTTCCAAGAATTTCAGTAGAAGGAGAGGCAAAGCAAATTTTCACATTTGTTTTTTCACAGCTATTTTTGTTGGTGCAAATCCAAGTCTGAAATATTTGTATTACTCAATAACAGTTAAGGGAAGCTGGAAATGAACTAGGTAGGTCACCAAAATGTTACCAGTAGATGTCTTCTACCGCTCTACTTTATGACAGATTAAAAGAAACCAAAGAGCAACTAACACAAAAATATACCCTTTCACCCCTTGAACTACAACACTAGATGGTCAGGAAATCAGATGTGTGGAAACTAAAATCTAAGACTAATGTGGGTCTAGCATTTACTTGTGTGGAAGACTAGGAATGGGGACAGTAAGCAATTCAAAAGGGGAGTTAAGTCCACAATGTATTGTCCTGCAACTCTGTGTACTGTAGGCAAGTGAACTGGATTTCTAGGCCTGAAGTTTACTCCCCATTCAGTTGTGTCTTCTCAGAACATATCCTCACCCAACTTCAGCTCAATCCCTCAATAAAATAGTAGAATCTTCAGTTTATTTTTTACTATAATTTATATAGCATTCAGGAGCTCATCATGGAAAGGACTGCATCTTGCTTGGTCAAGGTATTTTGGACAAAAACCCTCAAATTAAATACTTTCTGATGGTGCTTCAAAAAATATTAAAACACTTGAGCAACCTTTCATACAAAATTAATTAACATAAAAACCAGCCTCCACAATACAGCAGAGCCCTAAAGTGGTTTGTGGAATTTAATTAGGCTAACCTTCTTTTCTCTACATTGCTACCAGTCTGTAAGAAGTGCAAATCATTATTAATTCCTTTGGTGCCCACTGTAATAACATTAATCATGATGAACTCTTTTGGTAGTAAAGTGTATGCAATATGTATTTCCATAATAATTTAGCTTTAACTTGAAATTAATTTATAAAATATACTATTTGTCACCCCACATCAAGCACTTATAAAATTCCTCCTACCATTAGTATTAGAAAAATGAGATAATTTTGAAGGTCCTCTCAAACCCCAACTGTTCTATGAGTAGTTTGGTATTATATGATTTTGGAAAGAGTCGTGAAGAGGAGAAACAGAAAATGAAAGCCATCAGTGTTTGTTGGTATTGGATACCAAAAAGAACTGTGATACAGAGGGTTTTTTGGGCTAGCGCTAGTTAAAAAAAAAAAAAAACCAAAACCAAAAACCAGAAGTAAAAAAAAAATACCAATTTATTAAGCTTTTCTGGAATTTGAAATAAATCCAGAAGTTGTGTATTGTTTGCAAAGAAAATTTGCTGTCACAAAACTTCACCTGCTTATCAATTGCATCACCGTGTGAAAAATACAGCACAGACCTTGGAGCTTTGCAGGGCACCGGGGGGTGGGAAAGGAAGAGAAGAGAAAGTTACAAAATGCAAGCACTTGTCAAGTGACATATCTTGTTGCTACAAACAGCAAAGCGATTAAGTTTAAGATGCTATCAGACACTGAACACATATAAACATCCTCACTGAATGATACAAATAGAAAACCAGTTTTGTCTTTCCACAGATAATTTGTTTTTATCACTGGACGATGCACAATCTTTTTATTAAAAATTCACAAAGGATGCATTTGGAATCCTTTTATCTGTCTGTCTAAAGTATTTCTAACATGCCAATCACTATATTACCTAAACACAATAACTGAGTAGTTGGGTTTTGCTAAATATGAAAAGAGACTCCAAAAGAATTCAAGATGAAAACACCTTCTTATCCAGCTATAGAAAGCCCTTCTTGGTGCTTGGAAAAGCACAACAGCTCTGAGGAGCTCTGGGGCAGAGACCAGACATGAGCAGCTCCTGCCCTCCATTTGCAGGGCCCAGAAGCTGATGAGGACACACTCACTCAGCCTACAGCTCTACATACATCCTGAATTGCCCATATTATGGTTTTTGGACTGTGCTATAGCTGACATAAACTGCGTGCCATCGTGAAGCAATAGCACATGTAAGCATATGCTGTGAGTGGGAATGAGTTCAAGCATGTGTTTATATACTTGGCTGAATCAGGCCCCTCCCCACTTGGGCAGATCTTCAGTGTATTTTATATCAGCATTACCTCAGCAGAATTGCCTCTCTCTTAAACTGGTGCGGGTGAAACACAAGAATTATGTCCCATAAATTTAAGGGGTATTGACAGGTATTTCCTACCTTAAGTGAAAAATACCAGGCATGTCTTTTATTCTATATAATTACTTCCCCATAATATTAGGTATTTTTAAAAAATGGTTCTTTGAACAATTTCTTCTAGTCTTATATTTTAAAGTGCATTTTTCTAAAAAATTATTAACTAACTTTACACAAAAGAAGACTGCTCTGGAAAAAGTCAAGGATTTTTGCCCCATCTATTTCCTGCAATGATTTAACGATGGATAATACAGACAAGAAGGATCAGATCTCCTAGTATAAGTTAGCTGCAGACCTTTCATCATAAATACCATCCTCTTCTATATTACTGATAATGTTAACTACAGGAGGCCCTGTAAGGAATAATCAGCCATGATCCTGTGGTTCAGCCTGCATTAAGCTTCGTATTTAAAATGTACATTCAGCTATTTAGTTACATACCAAGAATTCAGTTTATTTCTCCCCAAATCATAACATTTATTTTTTAATGCAGTAAAAAGCTTAATAATATATATTCATACCCAAATAACTTACAGTTAAGACGTGTTCTCAGACCTGCTGTTTAAAGTTGGAACTTGATTGAATTCCATTCATGTTCAATGCCAGTGATAATTCACTCTGTGCTGGAAACCAAGAAAAACAGTTTGGAAAAATTACATTCTTCTCCTTGTATATTTGCTATTTAAATGTGTTTCTAGTCATGCTGGAGAGCACTTTCTCATTCTGCTTTTCTCTATGTGTTTCCCTCATCACTGCTGGAACTTAACCATCAGAACTGGAGAGGGACAAATTTCAATTAGTCTGACCCTCATTACAAGAGCTATCAGGGTTCTTCTGTGAACTACCGCAGCACATCACCGGCCTAATTCCAGCACTGCTTCCAATGCTTTTTCTGCTCTTTTTCTTATCTCACTCTCCGTTTTTTGACATACTGTTTGCTGCATCAATTACCCTTTTCAATTTGCATCATATTGGTATCTTTCCTCTATCCTCTTTCCTCCTTGACACAGTATCTAGCCTTCAAAATTCAAACAGCTCCCCTTTTACTTTTCTCTTCGAGTTCCCCCCTTTGATGAAGACCCTTCTTGTCTTGAAATCAGCATTTAAAAAAGAAACTCCAGCAAATTTCCACTCTTCACAAACTGAGATTTTCTTTAAAGAAGCCACTTTTATTGCAGCTCAAAATATGCCCCTGCTAAGACTACAACCTCACTCAACTCAAGGTCAAAGCAGAGCTCATATGTTTTACCAGCCTAGTGATTTTACGTGTTTATTCTGAACAGATGTGAGCCCGAATTACATTTCCAGCAGGTGCCAGAAATCTCAGGTATTGCTCCAAACAAAGTACTACTCAAATGACTTCATGACACTGTCATTCCAGGAAAAGGATATTTCTAGGTATTCTATCAAAGTCCCAGTCAAGCAGCATTTGAAGACTCAGACATATTTATGCACTCTGTGAAGTACCTTTCACCCCCAAGTGTTTTTATTTTTTGTTTTTGTTTTTCTGAACTATCACTATGTAGGTGCCTTTGAGCTGGATTTGTTGGACAAAAGTATTCCAAGAAGAAATTTTAGTCAAGTATATAGGTTTAGATTCTTATAGAACAAATTATGTAGGACCTCTGACATTTCTGCAATAAACAAAAAGCTTGTGACTTGAAGGCTCAGTAGGAAAATATCATATTGCTTATTTAAAAATTTTACAATTGTATAATGTGGGAATAAGAGAAAACAGAAGTATTTAGGATTTTTTTTCTTTTTATAAAAGATGGAAATGTTCTCAACAACTTGCTGTGATATAAAACATCCTTTTGTGTGTGGAATTGCATGCAGAGAAAAAAGCTAAGTCAATTAATTATACACAGAAATTGGGCCAGGTAACATTCATGCCACAGTCTCTTTACATAATACAGAACTTGTTGTGAACATGAAAGAAACAGGAAGCTTCCCAAAATTATTATATCAAATTCTTGGCTGGAGTAAATGAGCACAGCTCTTTTGTGTATTGAAAGTGGAAAGAATTTATATGGCTAAAGTGTTATTTAATCCCTGATTAATAACAAGAACCAAGCCTCAACGTAAGATATTATACTCCTGTCTAATTTGCCCAGCAGTTTATAGCTCTGCCTTCAAAGCAGAGGCTGGCCAGCCATTTTCTGCAGTTTCCACCTCTCATCCATGCTCAGAAGTGGCAAACTCTCCAACCAGCACCTAAGTTATTGGAGCTGGGACCATTTGTTTCACTAGGGAAAAAGCAGTTGAATGCCTTCTACATTAATGAAATATTTACACAAGCTCCTTTTCCTCCATTTCCCTGTTGCACAGCAGAGGGGCAATTAGGCTCTGTATTTTCTGTACTTCGGCCTCAGGTCCTCTTCTCTGAGATCAAGGGGGCACTTGCCAGACTATGCATATATGTAACACACTGGCTTGGATCTACAGAGCAATGCAGTCCTTCAGGAAACCATGACTTGCTGCTATTTGTGCCCTAAAGATAGTTCCCACAGCAAGGCTATGCCCCACACCTGCACTGCTAGATGAATTTGCCTGGGAAACTGCAGTTTTACTGCTGGCAAGGTGAATACTCCTGCCAGTAAGCCTGCATGGTGTGATTTCATAAGCACAGATTGCTCCTTGCTCTTAATCAACCTGTGGATTTTCCTTTCCAGAACTGTTTGTCTGCTTAAGCTTTTTTGAGCATTCATTAGCAGCATTTTCAGGTAATCCCCATCTATTTATATGTTCCCAGCTACACCAAAAGGAAACTTGGCAGGTTGTTAGCTAAAAATCATCTAAAAAAGGTAAATGGGTTGTTCTCAGTGGCAGATAGATGAGGGAGGAGAGATCAGTAGAGGTTTTTCCCAATCTTGGCTCATCTTTGAATAATAAACTAATTCAACTAGTGAACATACTGAGATTACCAATGAAGTTGTAGTACAAAGTGCATAACAAAGATTAATGTAAGTCAGTTTGATGTTGTCAATTCACATCTTGTAAAGAGAGATGATGGAACCAAGGGCTTAGAGCCACCTGCAGTTCACTCATCCAAAACAAACATGAAACCTTGTGGATGCTGCAGAGGTCTCTTCATGGTAGCTCTTTTAGATGGGGAACACAAACTGAAAGATAAGCTTCACCTCTATTTTAGTGAAGCATCACCCACATCTCCTGCAAAGTTCATGGCAAGTCTACTGTGCCTTTACAACACAATGAAAAAAATATTACCCTCTTGCACCAGAAAAACCTTGTATAAAGCCTTGGGTTGATTCACCAAATCTAGTATTGCCTTGCCGGAGGGAAGGCTGGTTCTGCCCTTCCATTAGATTTGTCTGTTGCATCCAAGGACCTTAAAATCATGGTCTTACCTAAGTTTCTCAGTGTGCTTTTGAGGGTGAAGCTAACAGTTTACTGCATTTTTCAAAAGCATTTGGTTAAGTGAATATTGCTACTCCCTGAGCAGATTCAAGGAAATTGTCTAGATAGGAGGACATTTTATTCAGTATTTTGGGCTCATATGAGTTTACAGGATCTCAATACACTATTTTAAACTAAGCCAAAGTTCAAATACAACCACACTTTTCACAATGAAAGAAAAATCTTCACTTCCCAGACGCTCATCTGTTCATCAAATCCCAGCTCCCCCTCTTCCTGCTATAGAGAAACCACACATTTACAACTGCAGGTATGTGAATAGTTGTTTTTTTAAATTTAGCAAACTTACCTTGTGCATTCAAATCACTACTGCAGAAGAGCATACAAAACCTATTTATATTATTCTGTTAAGGATAACACACAACCAGTTTGCTGTCAGTACTGAGTCTGACAGTAAAAAAATACAAGGTGCAAACTAGCATTTCTTGGATATGGAGCAACAGATCTGACAGAAATTGCCAGAGTAGTTCTGACCAATAGCCTGTCTGACATAGCCTATCATGAAAATCACCATTTTCCCTCCTACCAAAGCTTTTATTCTTCTCCAAAACATTAGAGGTTAGCTTACACCCAAAGCTTCTTTCTTATTGATATTTGTCAACACTCTACCTACATCCATAGCTCATGCCTGTTGGAACATATTAAACTACAGCAGTGCCATGTGTGATTACTCCTGTTTCCAGTCGCAAAAGTGAGCTACACAGACCAAGAGAAAATAGAAGTGCTTACTAAAGGAAAGCAAAAAACAATCTGAAATTAATGCAAGCCAATAGCTTGGGAAAAAGTATGAAAAATGTTTAGAATTTTATCCCATAGTTTAAAAAACAAACCAAACAAAAAAAGAAACAAACCAAAGATTTAGAAAGAACTTTTCAAGCGCCCCTGCTTACCTGAATTCTGAAGAAAGTTGTGAAGAGCTCGTTTTCCCCTTTCATTGCTTTTATAACCTCTTGTGCCTGCTCAGCACAGGTGTCATGTGTTCCTTTTTAGCACAGGTGTGAACACTCACTCAATGATTAAAGAAGGAGCTTGTGTGAGGGAAGTTTTGTTAGCTCCAAGAGACTCCTAGATTGCTTTCTAGAGACAGTCTTTCTTTGCATTTATAACAAAACCTGACTCAGCAGGCAAGTTGTTCAGACTGGAACCCTAGCTCTGAACTCCTGACACAAATGATTTGGAAGAAATTAAAAAAACCTTCATAGTAGTCTCAAAATTACTAAACAGATTCCTTCTCACTCTTTCAGACAGGGAACACAGAACTATTCCCTCCTAAAAGAACAGTTCGTGCTTGGTAGCCGCTATTATGTGTTTGTAAGATAATAGCATTACTAATACAAAGGTTGAGCTGGATGCCAGAGAAAGGACTAAAGCAAATTAGTCAGTGAAACTCAGTTTCAATCCTCTTTGTTTCTTTTAAGTTGCACCTTCCTAGTCCCTTCTCACTGCTGCTGAGGATTTCCCAGCCCCTTGATCTGCTCACTCTTTTTCCCCTCTGCTGTTTCCTGCCCTACCTGTCTTAGTGGCAGCTGTCCCACCGCCCCATCTGCCATACTGCTCTTGCCTTCTGAAGCTGCATGCGTCTCTCTCCACTCTGTAGAGAGCCTGAGCAGCACTGTAGGAATAAACTCCAGTGTATAATAAATAATCTAATCTAGAGGGTAAAATGATTAAACCTTCATCTTAATGCTTTTATATAGGTATTTTTGAACAGGGAAGAGAGGACATAGGAAGATATTTCCTTCATTTTGTTGCAGGTTTTTTTATTCTAGTACTATCCTTCAGACAAATTATTTCCCACAGTGAGACAAAAAAACCCCTCCTAAACCAACACAGCTACCCTACAGTAAAATCATACGTAGTGCCTTTCTTTTTAATCAGATAAATTATCACCAGCTGACTGATGAATCCACTCTGGGCAACATGACATGGTTTACAACCTTAAGGATTACAGTAGTCCAGATGCTATCATCTTAATTGGAAAGACACAGTATTGCCAACTGTCCATGTTAGAAAATGGAAGGTTGCATTATTTTTCCTTTTCCTTCTCCCTCCCCACCCCCCCACGCCTCAATTCTTTTCCTCTAAATATACCAGAACTATTAGATCCTTTCTATGGTTTTCTGTATTGAAATCTTTTATGACCTCATAAAGACAGCCTTTTTGAGACAACTTAAGTCCCACTGCAGGAGAGATCAGCATTTCCATTCCCAGCACTCTCATTTTCCTATCAAAAAGGTGAAAATAGAGAAAAGCCTTTTCAAACATCAGGTTCACACTCAGGAACTGCCTGAGCGTAAGTCTCTATGTCAATAAAACAGTAGTTCCATCATATGTGATAGGTCACAACCAGTTATTACAGGGAGAGAAGGGAATAAGGTTAACTAAGTAGCTACAGTAATCATCCATGAGTCAGGAACTTCCTGGTCTGACTTCTCTTGCTCTCCTTAGCTGTGTGTCCAGAACAACAGTCCAGAGCAACGCTAATTTTTTTATGCAATTACCTCGTACTACTCTGAAAAATAGAATTATCTATTTTAAGCACATAGGGACTTTCAGAAGCATCTGACAAGGCACTGAGTTTTACTGGCAAAGCTCAAGCTAATGTTCTAGTCATTGTTCCTTCTTTCTGTCCTTGGGTGAATCACTTAAATCACAGTGTCACAATTTCCCATCTGCAAAGAACTCTCTTAGACTGTACACTATGTATCACCAGGTTTGATCCTTCTGTGGGAAAGGTACATTCACAGAGCTCATTTACATTATGTAAAATAATTCCAATTGCTTTTATGCATGTGAATCAGCTGGCTAAAACATTCCTCAGCTCTGTCCTTCCTCAGCTCTGTCCTTCCTCAAAGTACCCAGCAATATTCCCTTGTGAGTGACCAGTTTGGCAAGGAACGGGGAGGAGGAAGAGGGAGTCTTCAGCTAGTCTTTAGATGCAGGCAGTGATTAAGGGAGACTGTTCACATGCAGTTCAGATGTGGCTCTCTCCCACACGATTGCTGAACAGAGCAACACACTCCTGCTGCTGGGTTGGGCTTATATTCCTGCTTCAGGGGGCTGGCAGGTAGGACAAGCTTTGAGGATGGGAGATTCAGAAGCATCCACAGGGATTAAGGACAAACCTCTTTGGTGTCTTAGTGGTATTTGTGTTCCTAAATTCCCTCCATACAGTGAAAACCCCCTGTGCTTTATGTTTTTAGCTTCTTCTAGAATGTGTGGAAGGTTGCTTCTAGTGCATCTTCCATGAGATCAGAAAAATCTCACAGTGTTTCCTAAAGGGAGACCTGTTAATTGCAACTGCCTAATTCCAGCCAATGGAATTGTACAGGTTTCTATGTTGAGAAGCCAGTAAGACTAGGGACAAACAGCAAGATGATCTGGGGGTCAGGGAGCCTTTATGGGCTGGTAGGATATTTACTATTTCTCATAGGAAAAGAAGGAGACAAAGTTCTCTGTACTGGAGAAATTCTAGAGCTCTGCCTGTAGGGTAAAATGAGCTCAAAATATACATAAAAATAGTAAAAATGGTACTAGAGCTATTAAAATGAGATATGAGCCATTAGAGGGTAGAAAAAGGCTTAGTTTAAACAGCATAAAATTACACAAATAGCATAGCATGAAAAAAAAAATTAGCAAATCCAAGTTATAACAGTCTCTGGGTTATTCCAGAAGTTATAACAGCAGATTACTCATGCCTACTGCAACCTTCACACCTGATTTTGTATTATGGTTGTTATAGTTTGTATGTAATATGACTCTGGACGTAAAATAAGACACAAAGTGACTTTCTAACTTTTCAAGTACTCAGATCCTCATCTCAAAACCAGACACAGAGTAGAACTGAAGAAGAGGGAAAGATCATTTAAGGGATAGAATGATTTTTATACAGGTAATGACTACAGCTCTTCACCTGGAAGAAAGACAGATGGCTGGGTGTATGATAGAGATATTCAGAACATGAGTCGAATGAAAACAGTAAATAGAGAATCAATAGTAATTTTTATTTCCAAAAGAAGGACTACAGTATATCAAATGAAACCAGCAGATAGAGGGTTTAGAAGAAAAGATACTACTTTGCCAAGCAACACAGTTGTGGAAGTCATAACAGGGCACTGTTATCATTTGTTCAACAAATGATAAACTTTTGGAAGAAGAAAAATTGCAAATTGCTGAAGGCTGTGAATATGTGGACAGTATGCTTGTTCTGTTCTTACAAACTTCTGTGGATGACAACTGTGGGTGTCACGGGTGAAGACTGTAAATCCTGCCTAGCCCTGACTAGTATCCTTTCTCAGCAAGGCTTTTCTCAGGTCTCAGTTTCTGAGGTTTCAGCATATGAAGTCATTTGACCACCCTAGAGTCAGGGGTGATAGGTCATATTTGCTGCTGCTTAGAGGAAGCCTTTGGCACCAGCTCGGAGACCTGCCTTCAGCTGCAGGTCAGTGCTGCGGCCCATCCCTCCTGTAGTCTCTGTCCCACTTGTCTGGTGTCAGGTTGCTGAGCTGCATCTAGCTCATGAACCCCTGAGGCGAGATATGCCACAAATGGTCTAGCAAATGCCCTGAGACACCCATGTAGCACCAGAGAAACACAAGATATGGAAGTGAAACTTGAAACTGAAACAGAGACTCTGAGATTTGACAGAAATGCTGTCCCAAATGCAGAAGTGGGGTTTGGGTCAGAAGGATGAGCCATGCAGCTGCAGACACAAGTGTCTGTATAGAAAACATTTTTAAAGTTAATAAAAAAGATGAATATCATAGATGATTATGCTCTATTCCTCATCTTATTGAGGGACTTAGAAGTGAATAAACTCTATTACTCCTTAATATTTCCATGTATGTAGAAATGTAGCTAGCATTATTGAAGTTTTCGTGGTTCTTTTTCCTTTAATTCTCCACATCCCTCCAATATGTGGCCCAAAGAAATACTGTATTTTTGCTTAATTACTGTAAATATATTATAAAATTTCACTCCTGTTGGCACTACAAAATGGGACAGAAAAGTCACTGAGTGGCAATGCTGAAAACAAGGAGTTGGTATGAAATGGAATGAGGGACAAATGGGAGAAGATGAACTCACAATAACACAATCAGTTCTGTGTGACTGTTTGGCTAGGAGGTACAGTCCAATCAACAGCCTATCTTCCAGCCAAACAATTTTCCCTTTTTTTGCTGTATTGTGTTGCCAAGTAAATCATACTACAGCATGTTGGTTCTCTTCACAAGATGTCTGACATCTGTGGATACATTAAAGATGCCAGCTTAGTTTTCTGTGAATATGAAAAACCACAATAAATAACAACACTTCATACCTTTGCTTGTTGAATGCTGTATAACTACATGGATTTCTTCCCTTTATTATAAAATACTGTAAGTGAAATTAGAAAAAAAAAGAGCGGAGCCTCCTTGTGCAGATGTAAAATAAAACCCAAACTTTAATTAATTTGAGATAGGTAGATGATTATGAAGACCAATCAGAGGTCACATACTCATTTTGTCATGAGCTGGAATGGGAAATATTCTAATCAAAACTTGTAGAAGAAAGCTTTTTGCAAGTTTTCAAAGTTCAGCAGGCTTGGGATCTTAGAAAGTGCTTAATAACGAAAAAATTCTATGGAGAATTTTAAGTCAAGGAAGAAGAAACATACCATTTCTTAATTAGTCTGCAGCCTGTTTCCCCATTGGGCAACTCTGCCTCTCAAAGCACTTTAAGTAAAGCAATCTGCAAGCAGCTGCTTCTGCTACAGACACGTCTTTGCATATTCACTGACGCGTCTTTGATTTGGCATTTCAAAACCAGTCAGAGTCAAGAAACAAAGAGGAAGAAATCACCCATCACCATTAAACCCTAAGAATATCCAGCAGATATTTTCACTTTACTACAGTCAGTAAACATAACCAGTAGTCTTTGACTCATTGCAGTGTTTTCTTAAGAACTTCTCCACTTACTGAGAGATGAATATAAGGTCTTAACTATTGATTTCAAAGTGGAGCTGTACAGATCTCTTTGCCTGGAGAAACATACCTAAGAGAAAACACAGATACCTGCTATTTACCTTCAAAGAAAAAGTGAGAGATAAGCAAACCATGAAAAATGTGGGAAAATGGAAACTGAAACAATCAAGACAGAAAAAAAAGTACGTTTAGGGAATGGGAAAGATGTAAGTCTAGAGAGACAAATGAAAAGGTAATGTCTTCAATTTTATTTTTTGAAGCAGCTATGTTTCCCAACTTTCCAACCATCCAAATAAGTTACCATGTTATTATTTGTATTTTCTGTTTTCTTGTGTAGTCCCTTCCACCCACCATCCCTGGATCAGAATTAACTGCAAAAGGCAATCAAAACAGATATGGCTTTGTTCAGGCTTAGCAAGAGCAATCCAAATGAAAACTAAGCCACTTTCCATAATCAAAGTGAGATCTCTGACTAAATCCTCGTGATCTCAGTATCATTTATCTTTGAGACGTTTATTCCACCATTTCTTTGTTCTCATTGTCTAACTTGTTTTTCCTTATACATTCTTATTTTGCCTTGCTTTTCTTCCTTCATGTTCAACGTGCAAATATGAAGTAAAAATGGCAAAAACATAATCTGGAGCAATCATTACTAAAAGGCATTTAAGAGCTATTAACTAATTCACTGGAAATGGGACCAGCAGCACACAACCATGGTAGACTCTAAGAAAGAGCAGGAGACCTGTGCCACTGTGACAGTGCTCCTTTACTGATGGCAGTCCGGTCAGGGCTTTTCCATCTGACGGCTGTGTCCAGATGATTGCTGAATCATAGAATCAGAGAACGGTTTGAGTTGGAGGGAACCTTACAGATCATATGGTTCCAACACCCTACCATGGACAGGGACACCTTTCATTAGATCAGGTTGCTCAAAGGCGCATCTAACCTGGCCTTTAACACTTCCAGGGATGGAACAGCCAAAACTTCTGTGGGCAACCTGTTCCAGTGCCTCACCACCCTCACAGTAAAGAATTTCTTCCTAATACCTAATCTAAACATATAATCTTTCAATTTGAAGCCATTACCATTTGTCCTTTTCCTGTGTCAAAAGACCCTGCCCAGCTTTTCTGTAGACTCCCTTTAGGTACTGGAAGGCTGGAAGGTGTTAGGAGCCTTCTCTTCTCCAGGCTGAACAACTTCCAACTCAGTCTGTTTCTGTAGGAGAGGATAAATAAAAACTTTAGCATATAGAGGCCTAAAAACTTAGAGCCTTTTAACTTTTCTTATACCTAAGACCAGGTCTACAGCTGCTGTAAAGTGGTGGCTTTAGTGAACTCCATACAGTGTTCAGAGATGCATGGAAAGAGCAATCTAATGGTATATGGAAACATGAAGCCGTATGCCTTCTACCAGAAACAGGAATGATGACATATATTCTTCAATGCCATCTGCTGGCACTTCATTTAATAGTGATTTTTTTCACAAATATCTACATTTAACATTCCTATACAACCAGGTGCTTGAAGTTTCATATTGTTTAGCTTTCAATGGCTGGACATAGAGAAACATGAATCTAGATTGCTTGTGGCCACTGCTCCAATTCCCCCTGTTATCTTATGAGTTATCTGAGGGATGTCATGGATGTTTTTCAGTGGCAGGAATGACTGAGCTATTTAAAAGGCCTATTGCATCTCAGGTGATCTAACCATTTTCATTTTATTCACAAAACTTTAATTCTATTAACCATTTCATACACTAACCATACAGTAATAGCATTTTTTTTGACTGGTGAGAAAGGTGTCTGAAATACTCAAATTTACCAGGTATTTCCTGAGTCTATATATAGATATATAATCTACATCTATGAAAATCTATATATAATAGATAGATAATATATATATAGATATATAATCTGTATCTATCATTCTATAAAAATAATGAGTACTAATAATTGGAATTAATGCGCTTTCAAACAATGTTTCACACATAGACATTAACTAGAGCTTTTCCTTGCTCTTTCCTGAGTCTGTAAGAACAGTGCACCCAGCAAACACTGTGGCATTACAAAGCAGAGATATATTTATAACCAGACCAACAGCTGAAAAATCAGAAGACTTGTAAGAAGCTTAATGTGCAAAAGAGCTTGATGCTAGGGGTGAAAGTGAGGGCACTGGGACAACTTGTGCTTCTGATCTCTGCCTAGTCTCCTTTTAATATAATGATAAATGATCCTCAGTGATTTCTACATTATGGATTCCTGATTACACTTAAATTATTTTGAAAGCTTAGATTTATGCTACATTTACACTTTCTCATGGATTCTAGAATAAGGCTGTCCAGTGCTGTCACACACTGTAAATGAGCTTTTGCAGCATTCTGGGTTAGTCTTGAGTGGTCCATATTCTTTAAGAAATTTATCAAGTACTTATGTATTTAAGATTATTTTCATACTTCTTCCATTTGAGAGAAGAAGCAAGGAGATTCCTTGATTTTATTGGCATTTATTGTATTCATCCTTTTGTGTATTATTTTAATTAATCCTGGACAGACATAATTCAGAAGACCTTCAAAGTAAATGGACTATAAATCAATGCGAATTATTAACCTATTAATATTTTAAATTTTACTGAAACACTTCAAACACTATATATCAAATTCTGCATTCACTCACCATCCTAGCACAGCAAATCGAGGAGGAAGATGTGGCCCACTGTCACAAGGGACAAAACCAGACTGAAATTGCTTAAATAGCACAAGATTGGAATAGTTTGTGACATGTAACATGTCATTCCACATTGTCTTGCACCTTTTGTAGTCATTTATGTCAATACATTTATAGCAATGCTGCAAATTGCAGCCCCATACATGGTTGTATTCCCACAAAACCCTGTGATACGAGACCCTGTTTTTACAGATACCGCATGAAGAAATGGACTACAATTTCTATCCTGTTGTTCATCTATAAATGACTAATTTGAGGTTCGGATTTAAGAAAATTCATATCCTTTTAAATTATGTGAAAGCTTGTCCTTTTAAATAATAGTGCCTCTTACCCATATTAATATAGGAGAAAATTACTTGCATTTTAAAAATTCTATATTGTCTTTCTCTGCAATGACTTCCTTAATTTTGTGAAGATGCATTGACTCTTTAATTTCAGGGCTGCATTCAGTGTGGAACTAATGCATAAATTTTTCAGGAAATAGGCAGGTTAAAAGGTTCTGTAAGTAAGACTGTAGAGGCAATCATTTAGATCTGGAACAAACAAAAGAAAAAGAAAAAGAGAATAAATGTGAAGATAAAGTAAAATTCTTGTTTGTCAGCCTACCAATGACCCCATCCTTGCTACATTTTACAAGCTCAATTTCTCCAGTTAAAATTAAAAAAAGCCAACAACACCCCTATATTTTATAAATGCATTGAATATATTTTCTGTGCTTCCCAGTGAGACCTGCAGAAGCTCAGTTAGTGAGTTTCAGAAGAAAGAGCACAGACACTTGTTGTTTGGAAAGGCTGAAATTTATATACATGGATTTGTATCACAGAGAAAACTGTCAGGCTTTGGTACAGTGTTCCATGATATGAGTCAAGCTGGACCAGACTCAAGCTGTGGTGTAGCTATTATTTAAAAAATGAGAACTGAATAACTCCTTATCTGGCTATCTAATAAGCTCAAAAATAAAATCAATCAAAGTTCAAGCTATAGGAAAATGAGCTCCTGTTACGTAACCTCTGATTAAGAAACTTTTTGCAACTACTTTCAGAAATGAAGCTTTCAAGAGGGAGCAGGAGAGGTTGTATCCTGCCCTAAAGATAACAATAGAAAATGAAGCAGAACTGATGAGTCTCCCAACAGAACCACCAAGGGAAAGTACGAGATGAGGCCGCTGATAGGAACAGTGTATTATCTGACACACTACTGTATCATCTACAACTTGGCATGACTTTATTTTGTTCTATCAAACGCTCTTTGTGATGGGAAGCGAATTGTTTCTCTAGAATTAAAAGCAGGTTAAATAAAGGGGAAAAAGAGGAAAAATATAGTGTTCCTTATGACTAAAGTGATTAACTGATCTACTACAGTGGGTGGGAGAGAATCAGATGGGCAAAAGTGAGAAAATTTGTACATTGAAATAAAGACAGTTTAATAGAGAAAGCAGGAGCTGTCTATGCAAGCAAAGCAGAACAGGGAATTAATTTACCACTTCCCATAGGCAGGCAGGTGTTCAGCCACACCCAGGAGAGCAGGACTCCATCATGCATAATGCTGACTTGGGAAGATAAATGCCATCACTTTGAACCTTCCCCCTTCTTCCTTCTCCCCACAGCTTTATATGTTGAGCAAGACACCATATGGTACAGAATATCTCTTGGGCCAGCTGGGGTCAGCTGGCTGTGTCCCCTCCCAACCCCTTGTGCACCCCCAGCCTCTTCACTGGTGGGATGGGGGGAGAAGAAGAAAGGCCTTGACTCTGTTCAGTGCTGCTCAGCAGTAAGGAAAACATACCTAAAATATCAATAGAGCTTCAAGCACAAATCCAAAACAAAGCCCTTACCAGCTACTATGGAGAAAATTAGCTCTACCCCAGCCAAAACCAGCACACAAAACCATGTCATGACACACTGCAGGGACATGGCTGGCAGCTGATGTGTGCAGGTGCAGTATGCTGTCCTGGCACCTCATGGACACAGGCAAAAGTGACCGGTGCTTCTGAACCAGCCAAGCCTGCTAACTGGGCCAAACTGAGAAGGAAAGGCTGTGGTTTTCGGAGGGCGATGTTCGGCAAGACAACTATAGAATTCTTTGAGCAGTTGAGAGAGATATTACTAGAAATAATTTGATGGAATTGATAAAGGAGAAATATCAGTCTAATATTGCGACACTCTCATCAGTGTCACCAGGACTGGTGAGACTTGTTCAACTGTTTAATAATCATCCAGAAAAACAGATGAAGTTTTCTCCCAGGAAAAATGGAGAATAATTTGACATGTTCAGACATGTATTTGCTGCAAGTGTTCTGTACCACCAGGTGGGTAGGACAAACCAGCTCTTTTCTAGGTCTGGGGCCAGCTTCCTATGAGCATCTCCTCTCTGAAATTAGGAAAGCAATCCTACCTTACATCTGACAACCTGACATTGAATTTCTGTGAGGCTTAATGTCTACCTGCAAAGCACCTCCACTGAAGCCTCATAGGGATTTCTACTCTGCAATAGTGTGACATGAAAATTTCCAAACTGGTAATAGAAAACTCAAATACATTGTGGGAATAAGTGATTATTTCTTACTAAAATATCTCCATGACAGTGCAAGAGACCTGATGCCTGTGACAACTCCATGGAGTTGTGACAGGCAGAACACAATCTACTCCTTTATGGAGGAGGAGGGATGTTTAAAATAATGTTGAAACACTACTTTTCTTAAATGCAAAGCAGATTTAAAAAAAATGTTTCCCATTTCAAAGTATTTTACCTGTGAGCTGAATTCTTTTAGCTTTAAGAGAATAGACAGCTCTGTGCAAAAGGAGTTATTAGGATACTCATTACAGGGCAATTACAATCTATAGCAAAGGCAGTTCTGGAACTTCCATAAAAATCTTCTGCCACTTTTCCACTGGCCATAGATCACATTTTCCAGGCTCAGACATCAGAAGCCTGATAAGTGAGTAATCCTTAAAGAGTTTGCCTTCATCTTTTGCAGCCTGCAGGGAAAGGACTTCTCTGAGATCCAAAAGCTCACTGATGGTAAACGGTTCAGGTGAGACCATTTTCTCCGGTAGTTTTATCCTCACTGAAGTTAAACCCACTGCACTGAGTACTCAGTTGCTGTTTGAAAAGGAAGGGAATTAAGAAAAAGGAATAAACCCCAATCTTTCTCCAGCTCAATCCAAATGCCTTTTCTGTAGACCTTGGAAACTGATTGCAATTTCAGTCAAAATGGCTTATCTAGTGGGGGCTACCTTTTGCTTGCAAAGTATCCTGGCCAAGGAACTGTACACAAAATACACCCTGGGAGGATTAAATCCAAGTGGGAGGCTCATTTCTCTGTTACTGTCAGGGAGTAGTATGTTATCAGCAAGGGCAGGATCCACCATCTTAAAACCTTGCTTCATCTGGACTGTGAGAGGTGAGAAATGAGCCTGGAACGCTCACCATTTCCCTGCTTAGGCATATGCTTGACAGCTCAGTGAAGCGTTTCACCCATGGCGTTTCATCAAAGCTTCCACATTCCCTGCAACTCCAAACACACACACAAACATCCAGAGACTTCAGGAAGTAACAGCAACGTGCTGACAAATGTTCATTGCGAAGGATATTGTCATAGCAGCAAAAGCCTTTCTAAAGCTACACAAATGTTTTTCATTATTGAGATCTAACTGATTATGTTCTTTTATAGGGGGCAAAATTGACACTTAAGAAAGCCAAAACAAAAAGATGAGCTCATGGTTAGACTATGGGATATTGCAGAAGGAGAATGGGATCACCTTCTATTTGGGAGTAACGATATATTTATGTATTTGGGTAAATTGTTTTTGCATCACTATGTTTCTACCTGACTATGGAAGAAAGGAGGCAGACATCTGTCAGTCTTTGCATTGTACTTTTCTAACAGCAGGACTTATGGAATAAGAGATGTTTATTTTACTTGTCACTTATTTATCACCTCAACTAGAAATATTCCTAAAAATAGCACTTGCATTGTAGCAGTTGATTACAGATTTTCCTCAGAAGAGCTCTGAAGAGCAGCTGTCAGTCAGGAGCTGTGTGTAGCACACCTGCATGGAAGGGAGGAATGCCTTAATCAGAGCCACGGGAGGCCTTTTCACCCTCCTGCATATAAGAGAAGCAGGATGGGGAGCTGGGACACAGGTCCTAACTTAAGGACCAAATGTATGAATTTCAAATACTTCTTTTCCTAGAGCCCTTCAGAGAGACTAGAAGGACAGCTTGAGGGAGAATTAAATGTCTCTTCCATAAATTCAGACAAAATAATAAGAAAAAAATACATGGCTACTCCTTGCAGGATACAGGACACATGTCTGGCTGTACAGTGGCTCTGAGGCTGTGTGGTTTTTGCTTTTCAATATATGTCCTGACAGGTATTAAAATGTATGCCTTCTCACAGCTAGGGAAGGCAACCTCTCAATTTTTGTTTCATTGTAAACAGACCAAATAAATTTTTTGTCATTCATTAACTCTCTAATATTTTCTTAATTTAATCTCTTCCACTTTCAATTATGAAAGCCTTTGAGATCTGAGTTGTTAGTCAGGCATGGGAGTGCTTCATTTAAGGGCTTTTTGCAATGGTTTAATTAGCAATCAGAGGCTTAGCTGCTTTGCTCAGAGACACTGTCAGAAGACATAGTGATCCTTTGATATTAAGTTTGGAGAAGCAGATTTCTACTGATGTTTGATGAACTGGGATAGTTCTGATTTTTTTTCTTTATTCGCAACAATACTATAATAAATATCTCAATTTTCTAGTTATCCTCCAGACAGGTAGTCCTTCTCCCTAATCTTGGATAACTAGAGCTTGAAATTTTCCTCACTTAAACAACAAAATTCATTAATTCCTGAGGTCAGATACAATCATTTGATCATGTAATACAATGCTGTAGGAGACATTCACAGTCAGGTCTGCATAAAAAAATATGTTCCAAACTTACATTGCAACAACCAGAGACATATTTTACAGCCTCATGGCACCAGAATGTGCAGTGGGCTGCTTAGATGCTTGTGATGAACTGCACATGCCTATTACCTGCACATGCCTATTACCTGCACGTGCATTTTTCTGCCTAGATTTTGAAAGACATATGTAGCTGACACACTTTAAAGCACCTTTTCCTCAGTTGTAAAAACCAATTTTCATTATGTAAAAACCTTTATATTTTGAACCCTTAATTTTAACATATAAAGCCCTTTCCCTATGAGAGGATAGACATCAAAGTACATCCACAGACTGGATGAAGTTGCTTTTTTTCAAAGCATATAGTGTTATTGTGGAAGAGCTGGCAGTATATATATAGCAATTGAATACTGTAGTTTTTAATACAGGCCACATGCATATTTTGAATTCTAAACAAAGCTCTACATACTATGAAAATGTAATTCATCCAGCTAGTTAATGAATTCTTAGAGATGGCTGAAAAAGAACTGCTAACTTACTTTCTGCAGTAGTGTTGGCATTCAGAATAATTTTCTTCAGTAGGATCTTTAGTGCAAAGGAATAATATGGAAGGCTGTTAGCAAATATTTTAAGCAAATTCCAGAAAGCTCTTACTAAGAAGTTTTGAATTACCTCATTGCAATATTTAGTTTCTGTGTTTTCTTATGGAAAACTATTTTAGGGAATCCTTATTTGCTACTGGGAAAATCGCCTAAAATATTTTAAACTGTGATATTTCTGATTATTTAAAGTTTAGATGTGGTACAGATGCTAAGAAGTATCGTATATAGAGCAGACAAAAATGTATAATTCACATTATATATCTTTAAGGCCTTTTTTGTCATGTACTACTAAAGCTGTTAAAAACTGCTTTACTTCACTGGAAGTCAAGCCTCTTGGATAGCACAGTAGTTTGTGCCTAAGTGGCCCAGAGGGAATTGTCACTAGGATTTACGATGGAGTTAAGATAGCTTAAGGCCATTACAGATCACTTTTCTAGACAGGCCAGGATGCTTTCAGTGTCACAAACATCATGTGGTACCAGGTACTGAACTAACCCTTCCCTTGGCTTGTTTTGGCCAGATGGCTGAAGGAGGAATGAGAGGGGAAAATTAGGTGCTGTTCTTCCTTACATCTTGTAGCTGGGCAGGAGACACTAGCTGTACATCAGTTATTTTCCTCAGGACAACTTGATGAAGAGGAGGATAAATGAAGTGAGAAATACCTACAAGATGGCCAGATATTCAGGTGCAGGACATCAGTATGCTCCCACCAAAATCTGAATTACTCTGCATGATACTAGCTAAGCATCTGTGTTCTTCTGCTCAGCTTAAGGAAGCTACATTGATGGATTTAAAGTACATTATAAGAGCAAAAGTAGAAGATGGCGGCAGTGATTAAAACCACAATGACCCACATTGTGACTACATATTTTAAATAAAGTGAACTAAGTCAAAAGTTTAAGAACCCTTTGTCTATAAAACAGAAAAAAGTTTTAAGGCAACATGACAGAATTCCACAGGAGAGACTCTTTTAGACCCAGGAGAAATACAAGCAATGTAAAAGGAATGATTATATACATTACTGCAATTGAGTCTTTGGGCTCCCCGCTAGGAATGCTTGAAAGAGTGGCAGTGATGGTCAGTTGCTGATTTATACACTAGAAGCATGCTCTCAGGAGAAAAAAAAAGGTATATTCTGCCCATTGTATAATGCCTCAGCATTACATCAAGGTATTTTTAATACAAATTATGCTGACAGGATTACAGGAGAGGTTAATATCAAGAGTTCTTCTAACAGAGGCAAAGTAGATGTCTGGGCATCTGAGCTAGATTATGGCTGGTTACTGTGTGTGCATGTGTGAATGTGCATGTGTGTGACTAAAATGACCAGTTTCCCCTGCAGAAAGCACCACTGGGGATAGAATCATACAGGGAATGGCTTATGGTCTGTGTGTCTGCTGGTAAAAATCAATGACTCGCCTTATTGAAAGGTGCCCTCAGGGGCAAAAAGCAGTGAATAGCTTATTAGTTTGTGTGTGCATGCTGGCAGATGATAAAGCAGCATTGAGATCAGTCATAGACCATAATAAATACCCATCCCCATCTTAAAGCCAGTGTGTACTTCTGTCTCAGGGGAGTATGCCTCCATTAACCCAAACTGTGCAGTAACTCATCTTTAACCACAGAACAAACAGGCAGTAGAAGAGGAACCAATAATGATTTCTTATGGTTACCGATGCAAAAAGTATAGCGGATAAATTCCTGATGTGTGGGGCAAAATTCTTTTTGGTGCAATACTCTGTAATTGCATTATATTGCTGTTTGGAATGGTGTGGATAGAGTTCCACTGAGTATCTGGCCTGATACCAGAAATATTTTATTCATTTCCAAAATAAAAGAGGAAATCATAGAATCATGCAACAAAGAAATGATGCAAGAAACAGAATGTTCTGATCTTTTTTTCCTGTCAGTGAACTCTGTTTTGGAGCATATTCAAGTCATCCATTCAGATACATAAAACCAACATACAACTAGGTTGTCACTGAAGTATTTATTGACCTTAAGCTATTGTCATGCTAGGCATTACGTGCATTTGTTGGCATATATCCAATTAATGCCCATAATGCCTTCAGCAAACATAATACTCATTTAATGTGAAGCTTTCCCATAGGAACACTAGGATAGATCTAGCCTAAGAAGTAGAGTTGATGAATTCTGTTAATTCTAAGGTGAAAGTACCAACTTCACTAAGTATTTTCATACTTTATTTATTTTTTAAGAGATGCTCGTGGCCTCTGGGCTTGCAACCACGGATATCCAAAACTAGTACAAAGTGTGCCTTTTTTAAAGGACTGGACACTTCAAATATGCCTTGAAAAATGTCATAGTGATGTCCATGTGGGGCAGAATAATTCCCTTAGCTGGAGCAACTGCTGTGTAGCATTTATTAAATAGATGGATAGATATGTGTATACTCACACACAGATCTGCTAACATTATGTTAGTTGTGGCACTCCCTAAAGGACATGCCTCTGGAAACCACAGGCAGAAATCCCGTCATCATATCTTTATGAAGAAAGGTGCTAATGGCTTCCATAATGGAGCTTCTAATAAAATTCTATAGAAAGACTTAATCATATAGTACAGCAGTTGCACTCAGAAAGTCAGTAAGACTCTCACACCACTTAAACACATGTTCTTGTCTTAGAAATTTCTGAACTTCTCACAGTAGCGGTTGCTGAAGGAAAAGCAATGGGGCTATCTTTACAACTCTGCTCGTCCCAAAAAAGCCTTGCAGCAGGGAGTTTCCCAGATGTAAATTCAAGAACAGCAAGAGGGAAAGTCTGACTAAGCAGCTGGATTCGACTGAGATTTGTGCTCTGGAAAGAAGTGATGGAAGTATTGGTCGGTAGGATAGAGATACCCAAGTTGAGAAATCTACAGCTAGAAGTTGTCCCCTCTTCTCAAGAACCCAATCCTCAGCAGGTACAAAACATACGCCTCTTAGAATAATTCTTCACACTTCAGCACAGTGTAAAAGACTATTCCTTTTCTACAGTGACAGATGTACAGGCCTTTACTGACTCTACAGAGAAATTCAACAGCAAAACTAGAAACAGAAAAAAAAACCCCATCAAACTCATCATCGATGAATTTACGAAAAATGGTGATCTTTCTGTGTTCGCTGCTCACAAATTTGAATTCAGGAGAAGACAACATAGCATGGTGTACCTTGAAAAACTTTTGCATAATAAAGCAGCAGTTGTGAAACAAAAATGATGCATCAGATGGAAGGGAGTGGTCAAAAATTTTCATTCTGTTCTGTAGAATAAGAGTTGCACAATCTGATGCAAATGTTATCTTTTTGTTTGTTCCACAGGTACACATGTACAATGCTGCAAAGTACTGCTAAAAAAATAAAGCACTTGTGCTCTTCTCTTACTTTGTCTTCAGAAGAAGTCATATGTGACATTAAGGTGTAACATTTTCAGTTATTCATTATTTCATTCCACCATATAAAGCACTATTTTGAGGGTGGTCTGCATGTGTGAACTTGGACAAGCCAGTCCTTGTATGGCATTTTCTCACCAGCTATGTAGGGATAAAGGCATTTACAGCAGTAGCATGTTGTGAGAACTCACTGTGAAGAAATATTGTGAGATGGAAATATCTTTGGTAATATGGAGCACATATGTATCTAAGACAGATTAATAATGGCAGGCTTTATATGATATATTATATAAAGCATGTTCGAGATTTGTCAACATTCGACTGCTCCATAATGGATCAATCTTTTACTTATCCTTGTATTTTGGGCTTTCAACACAATCATGAAAGGATTTCAAATATCACTAAGAGAATAGGCATGTCAATGGAAACAAAGGAACGAGGATGGCACTTGGAAAAGGAAGTAGGCCTTCTGTAAAGACTGTCTTTTATCTCCTCACAGCCCATATGCTGGGGAGGGCAGTCTATTTGCCAGCTAAATGTGCAGAAGGCAGGAGCAGATAGAAATGAATCTATTATTACTGCTAATTTTTTTAGAGAGGAAACACAACCTTCCTTGTACAGGTTTCCTCCCATTCTTCAGTAGCTGCAGACTGGTTTTGGACCTGTTGCACCACAGAGAGAGAGGATGAAAATGACTGTGTTCCCAGTGTGGACAATTTCTCAGAAGGCTTTTCGCAAAGAAGAGTAACTTGAAATCAAGATCAGTCACTGTACACTTGGTTATAATGCTTCATCTACAGAAAGCTCACACCAGTACTTCTGCTTGGTGTCACAGTCTCTCCTAACTCTGACAGCCTCACCTGAGGACTGATCTGAGGGCTGCTGAATTGAGTGTCTACATTCATGTTAGCATTTCAGATGAGACAAGACTTGTCCTTCTGGAACAAATCCTCCAATTTTCCCTATTTACTGTGCTTTGGTTTGCTCTTGGAGAGCACTGGGTTCCTTTTAAATGAAACTAAATGGGAAATGCAGTCTGGAGGCATATCTATGTATGCCAGTTCATGGTAGGAGGTTGGGAGGTCACTCTATGAAACTAGACTAGAATGCAACTTAAGTTACCCTCCTTTCCCAAACACAGACACTGTAGGTTACCAGGTCCTTGGCAGCCACTGGTTCAAGCTGCAGATAAACATCTATTATGCTGCCCCTTTTGTGAGTAAAGATGTAGCCAAAGAGAATCCCTTCTGGATAGCTGATCAAATTGACAAAATTGAAGAGAACCCTGCAAAAAAGAAGGGGAAAATTGGGTCGCATTTTGAGTCATGACATAGATTACCAGCTAAAATGGGAAAATATATTTTGGGTTTTTTTTTCTAGTTGGGTCTTTCCTCAGGAGCCACAATTTTACACACAGAAAAGACAATAAATGCAAAAATTACTGAATAACTGTGAACAGTACTTTTTTTTAGATTTTTTTTTCTTCCTTCCTAAGAACCTTATAATAAGACTATTCTCATTCCCTAAGGAGATAAATTTGATATTTCTCCAGTGTGAATCCAGACCCCTTCTGGATATTAATCCATTTCACAAAGTCATTACGAATAATTTACTATACGAGCTGCCGTTTTTCCTCACAAGACAAAGTACTGAGACTGAAGTATTTGTAAAGCAGTGTGAAAAACATACTGTAGCTGCCTTGGCTCCATTTGGATGAAGTATAAATAAGGAATTTTGGCTGCAAATCCTGTCAGTCTCATAGTCATATTTAGGACAAATATTCAGGAAAACCAATGATAATATCATTTGCCTTCTTTTTGTGTCTTTTTTTTTCCACAGTGCTAAGTCAATGCATAATTACTGGAAAGCATTTCTGACTGAATTTTAGATGAGCGTTATGACAAAATATAATATTGGAAACAATCTTTATCAAACATTCATGTGTAGTGTGAGATAAAAACAGGAATCCATAATTCATACAGCAGAGTGTATTACCAAGTGTGAATAAGAGGCTGAATTTAAATGAGGGGTTCTGAACAATATTTTCTGTGAGGCATCTGCTTTAATCATTTACATTATTCACTAGGTTTTCCAGAACTGTAAATCTTAAATATATATTTGTGTTAGTGAGAATGTGTATGTAAATACACACATATATGCACACATACACAAAGCATTATACACATCCACACATTAGCACATGTTCACACAGATACAGAAATGTGTTTGTATACAGAGACACAACAGCGTAGGACCTGATTCTGAAATCATTCTACATGAATGCAGAATTGACAATGATGGATTTGGGGATCAAGACCTTGGTTTTTCACCTCTTCCCCTGAGTTTGCAGCAATATCAATCAGATTAAGGTAAAAGGAAAGACAAGTCTTTATTTATCCTAAAATAATAGAAACACTCATTGGCACACATTACAGGAAAGAGAAAAACCCACAGTGAATCCCTCTTCACTGAGATGAAACCCTTGACACTTTTCTGTTGTATCTGACTGACATTCTCACACAAGCTTTTAGGACTGGCTCCCTGTGCTGCAGGTTGCAATGCCAAGAAAGACCTTGAGCCGTGCAGGGCTTGGTCACAGCCTGCATGGGGCTCCATCCAAGCCAGACGCTTCCCCTACTCCACTGAGCCACCTTTAATGTGGATGGAAGGAGTTTTAATCCTCCTCCCCATGGTTGTCTCTGCCTAGTTTGACTCTGGCAATGCACTTAGATGTTAACTCTTGCCAAGGTAGCAAAAGGAGTCACCTATTGATTGCTGAATGTTTTACTAAGTCCTAGGGAGGTTTTTTGATCCTTCACAATTAAAGCCCTCTTATTGTGCTTTCAAAACCCAGTGGGTTGTTTTTTGGGGGGGGTTGGGTGTTTGGGTTTTTTTTTAATTTTTTAATTTTTGTGTGTGTTTTTGTTGTTGTTTTTGGTTTGGTTTGGTATTTTTTGTTCATGACATAAGAATGCCTAGATTTCACATAAACTTACCTACTTGCTAATAATACTAAACACTTTCATGTATGAGTTTTGCACACAGCAGCTACTGCCTCATTTTTTAACTTGTATAAAGGTAAGTGAGGCTGATAATGATTTTGAGGGCTTGCTGTTCCCCACCCCTGTTTTGGAGGGACATCAAGATAGTCTTTCATTTCCCAGTTGTGTTTACAGTGTACAGTTCAGCCCTCTTACCAAGAATCCCTTTTCTGAGACTTCCTTAGGACTGTGTAGTACCGAATGAAGATTCATGATGGCAAATAACAGAAGACAAAGGCCAGCATCAGCCTCAGAGCCTGATGCTCACGTATTGATTCTGACATTATATCGCACGTAAGGAGCATCCGCTGTGCCAGCTTCTGTGTAACTATGTCATCTGCATAACTAATCCTTTTATTTCCATGTCCCAGTTTAGTGCCTGGTAAAGCAATGTCTCAAAGCAGTAGCTGTCGCTTTGTTTCAGGAGAAGGGCAGAGGACTAGAAATAGCTGAGTTCTACAGCAGGGACAAGATCCACATCTGACTGAGCTCAGGGATTGCTTGTTTAAAAGAATTCTGTCTCTGCTCCCTCCACTACTGTTCATTTGTTACAAACAAGACACTTTTTTCCTTTGGGAGAGGGTTGTTTCAGTAGAGCTCTGGATGTTGCTTTTTTATGCCTTTCACTTCTGACTTCCTTTCTGTTTCATAATAATGTGTTTCTTGATTCTACAAGATCTGTTTACCAGGTCAGGAACAGCTGGTATTGCTGCACAGCAGGTTGTCTTATTTTGGCATCTCTGCATTTATTTCAATAATTGTTACTTTCTTGGAGGGTAACAGTGAACAATTTATAGAAGAAAAATATTCAAATAGTGCAAATCTTTCTCAATACAGCATTCACTGAGTTATATAGGGCACATTAAAAAAAAATCACAGTTTTTAATTATGTACAGCAGACAAGTCGATGAAGAATCATGCATGAAATCCATGCACTCTGAAGACCAATGAAAAGGAATTTCACCTCTTTTTATGAAGCTGAGACCAAGTGATTAAAACGATTGTGCCTTATCATTTTAATTCTCTTTCCTCTAAGCTTTCTTTAATGGTGCCCTCTTCCATGCTTAAGCAAAATGATGAATTAATCCAGTTTCTCCCCTGTGGGGCAGAAGAAAAGCAAGATTCAACACATCCCATTCTGCCTATATTTCATTCACAAGGCACATTACATTTACCCATTTTTCCCTCCTTGGTTGTTTTATATTGTTATCCTGAGGAATAGACACAGATCATAGAATTTGTGACTGTGAGACATTCTAATAAGACAAGAAATCAGATGCAAGTCAAAATTGTGCAATGCAATTTGGAACAAAGCACTGCTGAGAGGATGGGAAAGAGGGACAGGGACATATCTGCTGGAAGAGAAAAAGGGGGTGGCCTGTTCAGGATGTATACTCTTGAAGCAGTTACACAGCCTTAACAGCTTCATGACCTTTAACTAGTCACTTGGGAGTACTGACACTGCCCATTTTCTGAGCTGGGAACTCAGGTTCTGGCTGTGCCCCAGCTGCCACCTTAGAGCACTTGTGATGGTGTCTTCAAGGCCAAATCCCTGATCCCTAGTCTGTGGAATGCTCTCCAGGAGTCTTGTGAGCTTCCTGGCTGGATATCCAGGAAATGTAACTCAGGGCCTTTAAGAAATGCTCCACGGTTTGGATGAACTATATCCCAAAGTGTCCCCGGTGGGGGTTGCCTAAATTCCCCAGTCTGTGTCCCCCAGGGCACTGTGACATAACCCTCCCCACTAGGCCTTCACAAAATGTCCTGCCACTCTAAAGCACACAATGTCTTCCCAATGGCTCTATGGCACAGGCAGAACATGCATCATTTTTACACATCTGATCCACTTGTCCAAGGGATGGGAGGCAGTTTTGAGGTGGGAGGCAATATAGGTACTTCTCTTTAACAAAGAGTATTATTCCTGAGAACATATTTTGGAAAGGTTTTCTGAAACAGCACTTTCATTCACAGACTTACCTGTCTCAGAGTCTTAGGTGAAAAGCAGTTTTTTAGCATGGTTATAAACAGAGTAAAATTGAAAATAAGGCTCCGATTAGTCACTCCTACTTAGATTTGGATATATTCTTGCCTCAGGAATGAGGAACCACTCTAGATCCTTATCGGAGAAGTTGCTGTGGTACATGATCCCAAGAGAGGAGGACAGGTATCCTGTATTTTGACCCTAATATTTCCAAGGAAGAGAATACTGAAACATCTGGTTTACTGATGGGACTGTGGGCCTTCTTCAGCCAAATAATGGCCACCAGCCAAAGAAAATTTTGGATAGCCTGGCCCATGCCTAGTTTATGCACTCTCTGTGATACCTCTGTCATCCCAAGGCTGATGATAGACCTCAGTCTAGTAAGAGTTGCTATTTAAGGCTATGTATTTGGTCAGTCAACCTCTGCTTCATTTAATGACTCCTTTTGGTAGAAATGGGTCATCTCTTATAAGAAGGCATGCCAACTCTTTCTTGCATCAGCTGTAGCCTGCAAGTCTTGATTAAGGAACTTCTGATGTCTTTTCTCTGAGTAATATTTTCCTAGTAGAAAACTCCTTCCATCTTCTTGGTAAAACCTTAGTAACAAATAAGAAGTAATGCAGGATGCCTGTGAAATTCCTGGGCTATTCTGCTGTCAAAAGGGGAAAGATTAGAAAAGGGATTTGGTATGGAATGAAATCTTTGTTACAAGAATGTAGATTAGGTAAGAGACCTCTGTGTTTGGGTCTACACTGCAGGATCATCCATTATTGAGACTCTTGGCACAGGGCAAAATATTTCCACTTGATGTAGCCTTTGTCATGGTAATTGATTACTATATTGTCACATCTTTTCAGTTAATCACATCTTTTCAGAAACTGCCAAGGTCTGGGTTGACTGCAGAAGGGTCATGGAAGTTATCATGCAGGGAGAGAATATATTGTGACAGTAGCACAGGGCACCCATATGTTTCTGAAAAACATCGGTTTGAGTGCCCTTTTTGGGAGGCCAAAACAGTGTGAAAAAAAGGGTAGAAATGGCCAGGGATTTTTAGGTGTCACAAAGCAAGTATTAGGCAGATCAGTGAAGTAAAGGTAAATACTCCCTCTTGCTGAGGGAGCTTAAAGACCTTAGCCTCTGAAAGGTTTGTAGGTTTGTCTACCCATGTGATATGCAGATGAGACTCACTTTCAGTAAGTAGCTGTCCTAAAAATTTGAAGGGTGAATTTGCAAGGGTGCTGCAGCTCAGGGAACAATCACTGCTAGAGAGCCACAGTCAGTGTCAGCAAAACAATTAGGACTAAATTATGACCCAAAAACTTGAGATAGCCAGTGGACCTCTTTTACTGACCTGCCACTTTTACTTTGGAGATGAGAGATTGTTTGTGGGCAGCAAGGAAACCCTCCTTTCATGCTGCAAGACTCAGCTAGGCAACAAGGAAGTAAAATGAACAATACCTCCATATGTTGACAAAAAAACCAAAGGAGATGCCCTTAAATATGGTCTCTAGCCTTAGCAGTAGCACCTTAAAAGAAAGCAATTTTAATGTTAGAGCAACTGAAAAATGACCCAGCACAACTAAATCCATAACAAAGCAAAGATTAAAGAAAGTGCATGCCACTTTTTTTGTATGGTCAATTTCTCCCTAAGGAAGAAATTAAGCCTGTGTGTGTGCGTATGTGTGTATATATATATACACACACATATATACATACATACACACAGAGGCTTAAATAATATATATATATATCACTGAAAGAAAGGATTTAGATGAAATATTCTGCTACAACTTGACAAAGAGCAATGTTAAAAGGTAGTTTTCTAATAAAGATTCCATCCACATAAATAATGGCTTACTGCAGCCTAATAAACCTAGCCCTCCCACATAATTATGTAGGAAGTGTAATACTGTGTTGCCCTGGTCCAACAGTCTCCTCCCCATCACACACACACAGATTCCATTTGTAATTAACAGGAAAATTCTCTGTATTAGTTTTCTTTGCACTTTATAGAATAACAGAGAGATTAATTAAGAGGTCTGTATTTCTATTTCAAGGTTCAAGTACTTTCATTGGGCACATTGTGCTTTCAAAATCTGTAGCATCAGCAGAATTCCTTAATTCAAAACACAGACATTTCTCTTCCTTAAGTTCTACTTTTATATATGCAATTACTAAATGATTGCAAGTAGATAGGAAGCCCAGACCACAATGTAACCCATATAAATCTAAGGCCAGAGTGTGCTTTGCTGTGGATGTGTGCAAGGGAGGCTGCATAAACATCATAAGACCAGGTGATGCTAATTGAAGGGGCCCTTAGATCTTAGCTAAGACCTCCAAGATGTCCTGGAAAATCTGAGCTTGGCAATACCAACTATATCCTCATTGAAACCAATGGAACATCCTCACACCGGCTCATATATCTGTGCTTCCCATGGACAGTACATTCTTCAGGAGTACTACTACCATTTAATTGTGTGCTGTATCAGAGACATAACTCCCTCTGTAGCCCATGATGTTAATCGTCTTCGCATCCTTTACTTGCAGACATAGACTTGGACAAGGTAGTGAAACCTTCTGCTCTAACCTAAAACCTGACATGTTTCTGTTTCCTTTTTTTAAAATTTAAAATAATTAATTCTAGTTGATATTGAGGATCACTGACACATCTAAAATATTATCATGTTTTGCTCTAATGACCCAAATCAATCATATCATAAATTTTAGAAACTGTTTGAAAACACTCATACGCAGTTAAAATTTGCTTGGTGCACACACACACACATAGAGAAAAAAAAAGCTTTAAATGATGCTCATGACTGACTGTTGTCCTTAAATATAGCTTTTTATTAGCAAACCAGGCAAATGGAAAACCACCTCTCTTTCTGTTATCTTCTGTGACAACTTTTTCGCTCTCCCTTTTTTATTTTCTGTGGGTGAACTGTTCTATTGAGAGGACTATTCATGTAGGTTCTAATCATACAAACTCTCTACTTTTGTGTCTAATTTCTGTATGGGTGTAGTGCCCCTAGGCATGAGAGGGAGACTGCCTAACAAGGGCTCTAATATAAGCCATGTAGTCCTGTTCAGCAGAAATCTTTGTGTTTTGCTGACTAAGTTTACATCTTTCCTTAAAGACCAACAGAGATTTGAATGGCCGCCTTGAAGAGGAGACTTGGTGTCTACAAATAAATATCCAAAAAGCAGGAAACAGCAAAATTATACTCTCTCCCACTTGTGCCCATAAAAATATTTCAGTGCTGTTGTGCCATATCTCTAGCTCTGTGAAATGGGAAGTGATCCCTCTGGAACGAGAGAAATGTTATCTCGTGACAGAACTGGATGGAGACCATGGGCCTGACTCCTGCTTGTTTAGTTCCTAAGCAGCTGAATATTTTCAGTAACTCCCATGGAGATCTGTAGGCATCAAGTAAACTCACTCACTAATAAAGGAATTGGCAATTGGGCATTTAAGGTAAATACTTTTTTCTGGACTCTTGTAACCAATAATTAAAACTTAAGGACAGAGTTAAAATGAAGAAAGGAAGAGAACAATTTTTCAGCAAGGCAGGGGCCAAGGCTTTGCACTTTGAAGCTGCAGCGATTCTTTCATGAGGACTTAATTGTTAACATCATAAACATACAAAATTCTTATGAGTGAGAAAAAACACTATCATTCAAATAAGGGAAGTGCCAGAGGCAACTGATCATTCTGGAATGTGTTTGCAAGGGCACTGCTTTGTCCATCAAGGTTATCTATGGTTTACTTTATATGATCTTTCATAATGTTTAATATATAGTTATTGCAAAGAAAAGACCAAGCAACACATCACAACTGACAGACCTAAACCCAACCATTTACTTTCTAATGTGACCCTGAAAAGTTATTTAGAAATAAGGTATGTTTGTATTTTTAAAATACATTGCAGTGAAGTGGAATAAAGTCAGTATAAACTGTGAAGACAGTTGTAGCTAATATGCAGCATATAAAAACCTTTGGGACCAGACTCTGAGATGAGTTCAGTACCCACCCACCTTTGTTTCATGGCCATATATGGCATTGCTTAAAAGCTGAGAAAAGGAATGTGGTTGACAGGTATTAGCAAATAAATTCTAAAAATGTTTTGAAGGCCTAAGGCAACTGAGTGAAGGATAAAATATTCACTGACTGCTCCACATTAGGTGGTGTGAATATATTGGAATACATTGATTAACATATCATAACACCATACTTTTAGACAAAGCTTGGATGGTAAAGATAACCCAACAGCCCAGCTCTCATTCAGAAAATGCAGTGGATGTTATTTCTCAATAATTTGAAAAATAGCTAAAAAGTTTTGAGCATTTTTTTTAAAGTTCTGTACACCAGAAAAATTAAAAGACAAGAGATTTCAGGATCACAGAACTGAGGCACTGTGGTAGAAAACTCTTGCCTCTGTGACAGAAGCAGTCACAATGCTGACACGTTGCCCTCCTTGCCCTCCTCTACCCCTCGCCCTGGACCATTTGCTTAAATATTTTGCAATGCGAAACAATTTTGAAACAAAATTTTTTTTATCATTTTTATCTGATATCCATTGGAAAAGTGTGAGTATTGTGTCAAGAAATAGTCTGCTTGAAGCTTACTTGCACCACTTGAAAAAGGTCCCAATGAGACAATGTTCTGCAGGCTTTTTTCCAACTTCCAGTTGTCTTCTCAAAAATTGGGGAGCCACTTGGCAGTGCTTGTCCTCCTTATTGAGAGAGGGAGTTGAAATACACTACTATGTAAATATTATTTTTTTAAAATCAGTAATAAATATTCCCATTGTTCATGTCGGTTAACTTTAGATAAACGTATATTCAGATAAGATTGTATGCCTACACCAAAGAACTGTTACAATGTATATAATTTACAGACAATTGTTCATGATAATTTAATTAGCTCTTTGTTTCCCCTTGATTCACCACTGAACTGTGAGACATTTTGTCACGAATCTGCAGAGAATGAAAAAAAACCAGAGATGTAACGAAGCATGTATTTTGGTAAGTAATGAAAATTTTACACTTTCTAGGTAGTCTTTAACAGCCTGTCATCCAAGGGAAAATCCCCACGGGTCTTCTAATCCCAAACAATATTTTTGGAAAATCCTGTCATCTCTTCCTGCTACAACCTTCTATAATTGAGACTGAGAACTGGCTTCAGTTAATCTTTGCGCCCACCTAAGTATTTATCACCCTTCAAGTCTGTCTCTCAAGGTGCCTATGTAAAGCTCACTTTTTTGAAGAGTAGACTGTTAAATCATGCTGTGCTGAAGATTTTCTCATGCAAACAAAGTCTGTCTTTAAAAGTGAAAATAAAACAGAAACCAGAACTATTTATTCCAAGTAAGGGAAATTCCATCTGCTTTTAATCAGTACACGGACAACAAAGAGATGGTGCAGATTTTCAGACGTGCTTTTGCACAGATGTGTAAATCAGGGATTGTGGGTGTGTAAGGCACAGGCACACACGTATCACTGTGCATAAGTTTATCCCCATGCACCTCATAAATGACACACACATGGAGAATTCTTCTTCCTCACCCATTTGTGTCCACGGGTTTGCATGGCCATTAGCATTTTTTTTTGTGTAAGTCAGAGCTGTTCTGGGATATGTTATAAAAAATCATTTCCTGTTCTTTTTTAAGATGACTGAGAGAAAAAAATTATCTTTTAAAAACCCATTGACAGTAAAAATAGCTATAAGGTTAACCTGTTACTAACATGACCTCAAACTGAGAGAGCTTTTCATCATCAGCTCAGATGGTAGCAAACAAAATCACTGTGTATTGGATGGTTGCTCAGAAATCTAAGAGGGCATGAGTGAATACCTCAATCCATTGCTTAGTTGATAAATATGAATTTGCAACATGCAAATGCTTCTCATGCTGTCAAAAGTCACTAAATTAGCTGTGATCAAGGGTTGATTAGGAATCATAAAGGATACTGACCTTTTTTCCTCATCTAAAACCTGCTCTCTGCAGGGCAGTGCAGCAGTTAGGGGATGATGCTAGCTTTTGTATGTTCATGGACTTCAAAAAAATATGAGCCTCAACCTAACACTGCATCTGGCATCTTTCTCGTAATTGCATTTGTACTTCACTAAAACTTTGTGAATCAACCTATCTTAAACCATAGCTGGCTAGAGCTATGTTTAACCAAACCTTGTTCCCAAATCACATTTTATACACGAAAAGAAAACTTTTTGTTTCCTGAAGCTGTATCATCATTCAGACTCGCCAGGCTCATTCTATCTGTTCATAATTACCTGGCAGGGTAATGAAACATGTACCAGTCAGGTAACCTCCTGCAGTGATTTCTCCTCTCCTTTTCCCTCTACCCTCTTTTCTTTGGCCCTCATGCACTCTCAGTTTCTTCAGGAACATGCCTAGTTTGTTCTTTGTCTCCGGAAGCATTTAGTTGCAGAACTAACCTATAACAATATGAATCCCACCCCATTCTGTAGAATTCTCCACATATTGGCACTGGTTTATTATTTTAAAACTGTGTTCACTAGATATTATATTTAGCACATTTTTCCAATGGGGAGTGAGGAACATGACAGTAGGGGTTTTAAAATGCTTTTCTTTACATTTATTTTAAAAATTTGGTGTTCCAGGAGGCAGGAAAATAGGGCTATTTTTTGGGTTGGGTTTTTTTTTTGGTGGGGGTAGTGGGAAGGGAGACAGACCACTCCTCAGCTATCTTCTGCTGTATCCTTGGGCACTCTGCCTAGTGTTTCTGGACATTGCTCAATTAACATATTTCATATTTTAGGCAGTATAAAGTTGCACCTCATGAGATGCATGACCCTAATAAGCCCAGTGGGATGTGCCCAAACTTGTCACATCTGTGGGTTTTCAGAAAACACTGCTAAATTAATTGCTTTTTTTTTCTGTAAAACTGATTCAAACTCAGGGCTCAAGCTGAGAGGCTGGTGAATTAACCTAATATGCCCACTTGACTCTCTCCTAAGTATCATGATAGATTTCTTTTAATCTGCTGCAGAAAATAAATTGCTGGAGAAAAAAAAATAAAGATTTGTACTCTTTAAAGACTAATCACTTTCAGGCACTGTATAGCAAACAGTAAGATTCAGAATGAATCCTTTTACTGCATTACTCATGACAGCTTACAACCCAGACTATTAAACATTCATCAATAAAAATTTAACATCCCATCTTCCCTTTGATATCCTCAACTGCTCCCTACATAAGACAACAAGAAGGCTTTCCACAGCTCAGTGTGATGGCAGGACATCAAAGCAGCCTCCACAGCCAGCCTGCTTCGAACAGCGTCTTGTATTTAGAGAGTAGAGTTGTCACAGGGGACAGGAAAAAGCAATGCAGGAGATTCTCTCTGGTTTGAATACATATAATCCCTCCCAAGGGTCGCACCATGGCCATGTTGTGGCTGAGCAGCAAGTTGCAATTCACTTTTCTTGGGATAAGTATATGATAGACCACACAGAGGCAAGAAAGAAGAGCTGGATAATTTCCTTCATTAAACAATGAGCACTGCATGCCAAGACTTTAAACTGCTGGGGAAAAATAAAGGAAAGCCTTTTGCTTAAAAAATTAAAAGGTTTTATTATATCCTTGATCAACAAATTTGTTGTAGCTACTGTTTGCTGGGGAAGTAAAGTTTGTAAACAAATAAATCTATTTGCTTTCCTGCCCACTAAAGAAGATTCATGCTTGACATTGAAAAACCAAGCAGGAACTTTTCAATGGGCAAGCTGAGTTCAGATCAGCAACTTCTATTTTCAGCTACTTAACAGAAAAGAGCAGGAAAATTAAACGCTCCCAACCCTCTCCCAACAACTGCTGGGCCTCAGTTGTACATATTGTCCTCAACCTGACTCAAATTCCCCTGTAATTGGAAGAGTTCTGTGATGCAGGTGGATTTTGGATCACATGATAAAAAAGGGCCTTAGTGTTGACAAGTTCTTAGTCTTGTTCTATCTGCCTTTCTCCTGCTCCTACATCCTGCCACTGCCCATGTTGACTTCCAGCTGCCCACCTGCGATGGCCTGGGGCTTCAGCATACTCCTGTCCAAAGCCTGCCTGTTCCACAGGAATAAAGGGTCAGAAGCTGGGAAAAAATCCCACAGTGTGTGTCTTTTCAAGCAGCTCTCGTGTTCTCAGTCACAGCTGCACTGAGAGGAGGGAGGTAAACAGGGCAAAAAGGAGGAAAGCAAAGGAAAGAAAGCAAGGCTCTCGTGGTTGTAGTAATTCTTGTTTTTAATACTTTTTTTTTTTTAATCAGGTGAATGATCACTTCCTGAAGCTGCCACTCAGCATACATTTTGGTATGTTTTGTTAAAGTATCAGCTGGCTAAATATATTGAATTTATGTTCGCAAAGCGCATGGAAAGAAGAAGCACTGTCCATGATTATGTGGTAATTAATCTGGTTTTGCTTATTCCTTAGTGTCTGCTTAGGGGGCAGAGTGCTGCTAGGAAGCTAAGAAAGGACATGTTCCCTGTACCCTCTGTCTTCCTGTATCACTATCAGAGAAGCAAAATTGTTCAGATTCCACAGGAACTGCAATCACACCTGCTATGAGTGTTTTTTGTGGCCTTTTACTTTGTGGGTTTAGTTTGTCTCACCCAAAAGCCTTTGTGCTCTGCTCAATTATAGTTCTAAAAGATTCACAAGCCAACAAGCTAAGTTTAAAAGGATTCATAAGAGGCAATATGTGCATTTTTTCTGTGTTTAGACTTAAAATCAATTCCAAGTATTTTAAAATTTTCTCTAGCAATAGCAGCAGCAACCACTATCATTTACTGAGATGAAAAAGTGTCTGTCATAAAGTCATAAGTATGTTAAATAACAGTTAGTGGTCTAAAAAAATAACAGAAGTGTATACATTGGGCTGTTTTGTTTCCGCCCTTTAAGAAGCAGATTTTGTTGCTGTTTAGTTTTGAGTTTTCTTTTCAGTTTGGAAATCATTCTATATTCAGCTACCCTGGATCAGTCTGTAATCTACTTAGGGGCTTTCTATTGAATTTCAGGCACTAGCAGTGAAATAAAATAGGGTAAGAGAATGAAATGATCAGGGTGGGACAAGAGATTTCATTTGATTTTGACAGTCAAGTAGGGCCAGGGCAGGAAAATCACACCTCTTTGTGTTACTTCAGAGATGTAAAAGCATGTCAGTACTATTAGAGAAGGCACAGTGCTGAAATATTATAACTTATAGTGCAATTAGTAGTGCAACCACTGTGAGAGATGCAGCTCTGAAAATAGCACAATGCCTTGTATGTCATACTACACTATAATTTCTGTTTCAATACCAGTTCATCCTATGCTAGGCTTGTCTTTGCCATGAACAAATATCACAGAATCAATCGTGGAATCCTAGAATGGCTTGGATTGGAAGGGACTTTAACAACACTCTCATTCCATTCTGATGTGCTGACTACATCTTCATGATAGGCCTTGCAGCTAATGCTTAAGCATGATAAACAGGAGTTTAAATTGACCTAGGTGCAGCACCTTGCACTTGATCTTGTTAAACCTTATGACACTCTCATGGGCCCACTTCTCAAGCTTGTCCAGGTCCCTCAGCCTCATGTCATCTGCAAATTTCCAGAGCGTGCACTCGACCCCTCTAAAGATGTTAAATAACACAAGTCCCAGTACAGACCCCTGAAGGACACCACTCATATCTGAACAAAGATTATTCAGAGTGAAAGTTACTTATTTTCTGAAAATTCTGGACATTTCCTAGTGTTTGTCTTGTTTTCATAAAAGTGATATCACTAAGCACACATTCCCTCCTGAGACCTCTTTCAAGAGAAATTTTCACAGGCAGGACACGTTCACCAAACTGCAGTTATGCTGGGGTAGTGAGAATAGCACCTTTCCTTTCTCTGAATTTCCATGGGAATTTTAGACAGCATCCTTTGGAGCAGTGTCTCTCTCTTGCTCTTTCACCCAGTTTCCATTACATTCCTGAGCAAACACAGTGAAAACACTCATCAGGATTTTTAGTTCTTTGAATATGCTAATATTTGCTGCTTAAGGGGGTGTGGTATGTGGGTTCAAGTCATGTGGATTTGATTAGTGAAACTTAACCGAATGAAAATTGTATGATAAACATTCCTATTAATAATTACTTTTATTTTTTTACTACTAAAACTGGTGCAGCAGGCATTTCTAATTTTAAACAGGATATATTCCTAATATAAAAATCACATGATATGCAGAATAAGGCTTTGCTGCAGGGCAGAGCTGCATCTGTTATCTCAAATATGTAAGCTGTGACCATGATTTTAAAAGTAAAATTATCTCGATTTACTAGCTTTGCATACAATTTTCCTTCTCTTGAAGTAGATTCCAGACAATGGTCTGTCCTAACTGCAAAGCAGTTTGAGGAAATTCACAGCACTTCGGTCAAAATTTACGCCTGTGCAGAGAGACTGCACAGACCCTCTTGTCATTCAAGTCCCACTCACGTTCAGTGAATCTTGTCTTTACTAAGTTTCTAAAAGATGGTGAAAGGGGAAGGTGCTCAGCATGTCAAAAAGCAGGCACTTTTTCCTTAATGGTGCGTGCTCACTGTTTTCAAGTAGCACAGGTAGGTGTTTTGCACAGTGATGGAAGAATTCCCTGGTTGAAAATCACGTCTAGTTTGTTATAATTCTACCTAGAAGCAATTTTAGCTCTAAATTTGCAGGATGTTCTCAAATGCACATGATCTTTTCACATTTGCACCCAGAAATACACATCAGTGAAAGCATCTTTTACCAATACTATTAGTAATTATAAGCTTAAGTGGTACAGTGAGGGCATTATAGCAACACAATAACAACAGTGAAACTGTAAGCTGCTAGTATAAATGTACAAGTCAGTCAAAACTGACTTGGACATTTGTGTAGTAGAAGCAGAATATAAAAATAACACATGACAGTAGTATAACAAAAACCTCAAGGATACTAACACAGCTGGTAGATTTCACCATACTGAAACATAGGCAATGGGGGGAAAAGCATGTCAGCACGTAGGAGTTCATTTCCCTGATGGTAAAAGAAATTTAGGGTTGTACAGTCTCTCAAACATCAGTCATCTATCTACACCTGGTCACAACGTTTTGGGGAAAACCTCCTGTGCATACAACAGATATTCTCATAAACTCCTGTACTGTTATTTAATGTAAATCTGAAATAAAAACAAAATGCAAAGAGTTAAGTATAACATTTCCACACTCAACAATTTTGTTCCTACAGCTGACAATCAAAAGCACATTAGCTGCTGTCAGTCACCATCACAATTTTTATAATGTTGAATCTGTATAGCAGGAATTTAATCAACATATCAAACCCATTTCACATATGTAAATACACAGAAACTGTTTTAGTCATGATACCCATAAATGTAATAGAGATTTTCAAATAACTCAATTTTTACTTCTCCAGCTTCCACTGAAATATATTATGAATGAGAGAATTAAAAATAACTGAAATAGTATACTCAGTCTACAGGTAGTGAAGCAGAAGAACAATCTGTGGGATTAAACAAGTATCACAATGAGAAAACCCCCAATCTACAATGCCTGCCACAGAGGGAAAGGAGACCAGAGAGGACAGAGCTGACACCTAAACCAGTTCATGTCAGAGAAGTCAGCACTGAGCAACAGCACTGATGAAATGCAGTTCCTGCAAGGAATGCCTCCCTCAGATGACTCTGAAGCAAAACCCACTAACATACACTGCACATAAGATAGCAGAGGGTTTGTTAAATTACTGCAATGGTCTCACAGGGCCATGCTTGGAGGCACAGTTGGTTTGAAACTGGCCTGCTCAGGAGCGATCACTGGAGTGGTACAACAGCTGGTAACTTATCCTGAAATACTACTAACCAGTGCAGAGTCCTGAGCCAACTCTGCATTCCTTAAAGTCTGAGTATTTCTGTGTGTTCATTTCAATCTGAGACAAATAGTTTGAGATTCAAATGCCTCTGTTAAGGAGTTGCAGCACACTTGTTTAACCCTGTATTTGAGCTCATCACTCATTCACAGGCTTCTCTTCCCAGGATGAACTTGGCACACAACTTGCTGGTCCAGGGATTTCTCACCACTCCCACTGCTCACATACACACATTTCACACTAAAGCACTTGGCTGGTGTTGAGCTCCAGACTGCCATGAGTACCACTGCGCTTGCTGGGCTGCAAACACGCCAATAAGGGAGAAATTCTAAAAGCAGAAGTGGTGAGAAGCAGGTATTTAATGCAAAATATCTGACCAACACATGCTAATATATAATGAACTGCCAGCAGTAAAAATGGGCAATAGTTGAACAGTTCATTTTAGTGAACTTTGTTTTGAAGAAACTGGTGGTTAACCACTGTTTTGACATTTTACAGATATAACCAAGGGCTTATAACAAAACCATGAAGCCTCCTGCTGTGAATGTTGTCCATTATTTGTTGAAGCATCACTCATATAGCTAGAACAGGGGAAGACAGAAAGTACACAAATAATGACATTAAGGCACAAAATCACAAAGAAAGAGTCACAGCTCTCTGTCTACGATGACATATTGGTCTTAAAGACACACTGCCAACATAAGACAGTCCACAGGCCAGAGCTTAAAATTCGAACATGGAACTTACGTTAGCCACACTTCATGTTAAAAATCCGTTTGAAATGGTTTATACAGGGTTAATATGTGGTTAATATATTCTTTAACACATATTGCAAGCTCTTGTAGCATTTGTGGTGATTATAGATGGTTGCAGATGGTTCCATGTACATCAGTAGAAAGTGACAAAAATTGTTAGGAGTCACATTTGACTCCCCCATAAATAACCCATAATTATTTCTTAGAACATCTACTAATTATTTATTAACTCTTCTTATGCTATAAATGAAATATTGGTTCCAGCGCAGACTTGCTGTCATTTCTCAGAACATTCAACTTTGTAATTACAAACAAATAAAATAAAATAAGAAGTTACGGACTTGTGAAAACACTACCTAAAGTTAAGGTTCTGTGGCATGAATTACGCAAGTCAACTTGAGCTACATGGTTCAGTCACTGTCCCAATTCCTTACACCTTCATAACAATTTTACACATTTATTTGTCACAGAAGAGTTCCATGATACTCAGTTTTTCTGAAATAAATTCACAATCCTGACTAAAGGCTCACTGTCGTATTTGGCATAAAGTATCCACACAGCACACAGCACCAATCGAGAAACATGAATGATTATCTCTCCTTTATGCATACGTAACTGAGACATGCAAAGGTAAAGGATCTTGTTTTCCTGAGAGATCATTGTCTTCACCTGCAGAGCACGCTGTGAATACCCTGTGGAAAAAAGCCTGGCTTGATTTTTAAAACATGGAAAACAGAATAAAATCCAGTGCTCCAGTTTCCCAGTGCTATGGGACATAGTTCTTTTACAACAGGATCATCCTGTCACTTCTTGTGAATATCAGAGATATATTTAGATAAAGTCATCAACCATTCAGGGCTGAGGACACCTGGGACATATGTAATCCCATCCTCTTTGTAGATTTCTTTTCCTAGTTCAGCCAATCCCAGCTAATAATAAAATAATAAAAATGCGAGCCAGATCTCAAAATGGTGGGGCTTTTTTCAGTTGCTCTTTTTGAACTATCTTAGAAACCTTCTAGTTTTTATCAGTGGGTAATCTCATTTTCCACGCTTTCCTATCACATCTTCCAAGTGTAAGAGTTAGAACCTTACTTTGCAAGTTTTTAAATGAAAGCTAAATTGCTTCTGAGAAAAAGAGAAGCTTCTCCAAGACTTGCTAGAAAACCAAAGGAGGTGGAAACACCTTTCTGAACATACAATTTTCTTCCCAGTTAAACTAGACATACTATCTAGCAGATAAGTCTGAGTCATACCTGACTCCAAGGGAATGCAGGGACCACACATTCCAGACCTTTTTGAGTCAAAGAAAGTTAATGTAATTTCTAGAGATTCCTGTATGCCACCAGGAATCAAGACCCATTCTAGCATGTTCACCACTTTTATTTTTGGTACTAAGATCCAAGAAGAATTTATAAAAAAAGGAAGGGAAAATAAAATAAGCTAAACTATTTTTAACTCAAACAGGCTTAACTGAATTCGAGAGAACGACTGGGCAAAGTTCCAGTAGTAAAGTGTGTGTTTTATACTATCCAGACTTCTTTGCCCTTTCCTTCACATAATGCTAATGAACAGAGCAACTTGAAAATCTGAGCCCTGAGGTGTGCTCGCGCTTGGGTTAGTCTATTCCAGCCTTAAAAAGGATTATGGACTGGGAACTACAACTCAGCTGAGATGTGGAGCTGCATTAATAGTTTTATATTGTAATACTAAATCACTAGACCTGTTCCAGGGATTCCTAAGTATCAGACTAAATTTAATTCCCCTCTCAAACAATTAGACCTAGCATCTACAATTCAGCAGAATAGAAAAGAGCAAAGGGGAGTTATCAGGTTTAAGCAAGAAAATGCCTGTATGTTCTATCTCCACTACGTAAACAGCCTAATTTTTGCAAACCATCCAAGAAGGAAATCAATGCTGAGTACTCTCTTAATACTGCTTATGAGCCAAACAATAATTTTATCTCTTGTCTTGTGAGGAAAGTGGCTAACACAGTTGTTCTTGAATAATTTTCCATGGAGATGTTATATTAAAAATTTATAATATTCTGGAGTAACTCTTCAAAGACAGCAGTGATTTCGACTTTGGAACAGGAAGGCTGCGTAGTTAACTCTTCCAGAGCAGTTATTCTGAAGCAGCTAAACTGGTATGTTTCCTTATGTAAACATGGAGACTAGTAGATTCTGCTCAGATGATTAAATCCTACTTATACTTCTTTTATCCAAGGAAACAGTTTCATTCTCAATTAAAATTAATCCAAGTCTGAGGATCATAGAATCATAGAATAGATTGGGTTGGAAAAGACCTCCGAGATCATCAAGTCCAACCCTTGGTCCAACTCCAGTCCATTTACTAGATCATGGTACTCAGTGCCATGTCCAATCTCCGTTTAAAAGTCTCCAGGGATGGTGAATCCACCACCTCTCTGGGCAGCCCGTTCCAATGCCTGATTACTCTCTCTGTAAAGATTTTTTTTCTGATATCCAACCTAAATTTCCCCTGGCAGAGCTTGAGTCCGTGCCCCCTTGTCCTATGGCTGAGTGCCTGGGAGAAGAGACCAACTCCCACCTGGCTAGAACTTCCCTTCAGGTAGTTCTAGACAGTGATGATGGTCCCTTCTTGACCTTGAGTTGCATATGCCTGCTACTTTTCTCCTGTAAATGCTTGTGGTTTTATGATTGCCCAGGGATCCAAAAGAAAGAATGAAAATTAATCCAAGACTGAAAAGGGATAGTCTTCATCAGGATCAGTACCTGATCCTTCTGCCCAGAAGGCTCTATAAGATGTGTGCTGACACAAGAGAAGATACTGCACATGCAATAAAAGTGGAGATATCCCATTTTGTATCTGTGTGAATTTATATTAGTTGAAAGTAATAATGAAAGTGCACCCTGACATAATTTTCCTTTCCTTTTTTCCTTAAGTCTTTCTTTTAAAATTATAACAAAAACCTGGGGCACACAGGATTATAATACAAAAATGTTACATAGGAACATAGAATTCGGGTGATTTTTTTTTCTTTCCCCCATGGGTTGAAAACTTCTGCTATCAAGATGAATTCTTACAACATGCAAAAAGCTTGATTTATGCATTATTTACAAATTGCTGGTTATTTAATGTCGTTGGCAAGATGAACGATGACAGCTGGGTTACATAATGCTAATACTTTCATTTACTGGTGGGCATCTACTGAGTGACTTGCTGTTGTCAGGGCTTTTTAGTCTGTTAGCTAAATATGACTGGAGGTGGCATTTCTGTAAAATTGTGACAGTCAGGGAGCATTCACAGCACTTTACTTTAGGTTCCTAACTCAGGTGATGAAGTGAGAAATTACTTTCTAGATCCCATACATACAGCAGAGAGAGAAAAGCTGCTCTGGAGTTCAAGTCAAAGTAGATGCTTAATGATGGTACTGTAAATGACCAAAACAATCCTCCATTTTTGCTTGTGACTCTACATAGAAAGACTTGACTTAAAGAAAAATAAATCCTGTTATCATGTTAATAAAAAGAATGACTGATGCATCTTAGCCCTTATTGGAATGAGTTGTATAGTCTCAGGTTTCAGACTTGATTTGTTTGAAGTGACTCGGTGGAAATGCAGTAAGAGAGAGAGAGTGATACTTGTAAAACATAGGAATTAAGGATAAGGAGGAGAGGGTTTGTTTTTCAATTCAACAAGCTCTGTGAAGGAAAATGAAAGAAGAAATCCCAGACCACCTTTGAACAAAGTAATCATTTTATTGAGCAAGATTTTCCCCTAGACTTTGACCCATGTCTTTCTATTGAAAGAGGTAAGAGCGTTTTCTGGCTTCTGGAATATTGTTCTAGGTAATCTTGAGGTTTATATCTTGAAATTTGTCTATGCTTTGCATTTTTACTTTTTTTTTAAATTTTATTTTGTCTTGCATTTTTTATTAGCTGATAGATAGACGAGGCTTTTATCCTTTGATTAGAATGTGAAAGTGTGCTGTATGTACATGTATCTCAATGTTTCTACAACATCTACACAAGGATGAGGTCAGAAAATAGTTTAAGTATTCTTGACACAATCTCATAAGTATACTGCAATATTGAATTCTAAACTAATATTAAGATCAGTTTGATGATTTCTTCAGTCTGATTTGGATGGTTTTAGAAAATGTTAATTTTCCTGTTATGAACAGTAGCCTAGCACTTGTGACAGCATTTTATTAGTGTTAATTTTTAAAATACTTCTAATATCATGCGTAAAAGGAAGTGTGGAGTTTTTCCATCAACGGTGTGTTGCAGGGGTCTTTCAGACCCTAGCTAGCTGGATAGAACATGCTGACCTGAAAGCCATGAGCAAGCATGGACTCATACAGAATTCACATCTGTTCTGATGTACTGACTACATCTTCATGATAAGCCTCGTAGCTACCACTTAAGCGTGAAAAACAGGAATTAAAATTCAAACTTGTTTTCCAGCTCTGCACAAAATGTACATAAACTTTCTTTTCTCTTGCATTACACTGGCCTCAGACTAAGTACTATCACAAATACAGCAGATATAAACATACATTTAACTTACATGTAGCTAAAGAGGGAAAGTCATGGGTGCCAGCAGCATTTGTATTTTGCATACAACCAGTTGCCTCAGGCCACTAGAGGCTACTGCAGGCTAGTAGTAATACTCATTTTCCAGACTATTCTGCCATTTATTGTTTAAAAAGAGAGTCTATAGGAAACAGGAGTTAACACACTTGATATGCTGAAGTAAATTGAAAAAAAAATAAAATTAAGGATATGTTTATAAAAAGCATCTTAGTCCACTTCAAAAGATTTCTGCCAAGAGTCTAAACAGTGGCATTAATTAAAAACATACATTGTTTTTTACTAAATGAATTAATCAGACTTTGAATCATCTTACACTCAAGGTCTCAGAATTTCACTTTCCTAAACCTCAAAACCCCACAAAGCATCCTGTTTTGTTCTCAATCAAGTTTCTAAATAATCACAATAGAAACAATTCACTTTGCAATGGGCTTTGATGAATCCTTTAAGTCCAGGTAAATGACACTAAACTCAGATTGGAAGCCCTCACATCTATTTTATATTCTCTCTCATTTTCATAAAGGTCATAGAGATTTAGGCCTACATTTCTATATGCTTCACAGTTTTTTTTTGCTTTGTTTTACCTCAGAGGTTTCTGCTGTAACATATCTTTTTATTTACAAGGAAAAAGTACATCTACATGAAGCAAACCTATCCAGACCTAAGGAAGTTATGTATATTTCTAATACACATTGGCACCAACACTTATTTCTGAGAACTGAACAGTTGTTTATTACAAAAAAAGAAGTGAGAAAATATATCCAACAATTTGCGTGGTTGATATTCTTCTCTGGTCTATGATTTCAGGCTTTTTACAAGTGAATAATAAGAATGATATAAAAGCAATCATTAGCAGCATTATGTAGAACTTTCTATGCATATATTTAACATTAGCTGCTAAAGGAGATTTTAAAATGAGAGATGAGCTGCTGCAAAGGGAATTTAAAGGGCACATGGTAAAAAATGGATTAGGAACTCTAAAGCTATAGAATCAACAACAAATTGTTGCTGCAATTTTACTAGTTATTTGATCCTTTAAATATTTGCACAGATTCACTTCCTAAAATAGTTCTAGGAAGTTAACCATATGATGTTGGTGGTTACTCCAAAACCAGATTTTCTCTCTACATTGTGTTTGTACAGTAACCAGCAGACCAGAGACAACTCATGGGCTGGGCTTTCAAACACTAACGCCACACAAGTGAATAATTCAGGAGAGATGATAGTGCAAATCCACTAGTACATGGAAAACTGAGTCAGGTTTTGCAAACTTTTAGGCCATTTGTCCCACTGACATCAATAACTAGATTTTGCTGAAAGTATTTTTAAAAGCTGCCTGCTCTCAGTTAGATAGTTAGCTGCTGTTTCAGAGGGTTCCAGTTACACTTGCTGGAGCAAGTGTGTTTTCCCTCCAAGATTCCTTTACCTTGTCTTCTTTAAAACTCTGTTTTCCAAATAGGCCGTGTAGATGCCACTAACAAAATAATCATGATAGCATACTTTAATGTAGAGAGGTTATCAACATCATAATATGAATCAGAAGAGAAACTGGACAAGAATTTGTGCAGAGATTTGTCACCAGCTAGGTCTGTTAGCAATGATGACTTCAGAGGAGCCATACCTTCCTCCTGGCAAATTGCTACTAATGCAGGGCATTGCAAACCTCAGCCTGGCCTGTGTCTCATGCCCTGCTCTTGTCTTAACAGGCACTGCCTTGGGCCTGTGCCCACTTTGGGCAGCGGCAGCAGGCAGGTGCAGAGAGGTGGGCACCACGTGCTATTGGCACCATTATTCTGGAGAAGGTCCAGAAACAGCTGATGGTTGAGCTGTTCAGAGTCTAAATGGAAAAAGCCTACTGAACACAACAGATGTTAGTGGTGTGAGAGGTTCTAAACAAAGGCTATGTCTGAATCTAAGTCAAGTTTTCAGCTACACATGCTCTGACTAGGACAATAACGAGTCGTCAGTCTCCAGGGCAGAAAACTAATACCGGATTTTTGGATCAAGAAGCTGGTTTTGAGTTATCCATGAACTGCCATTTTAGCATGCTTCAGTAACACAGTGGACCGTAATCTCTGTTCTTCTGAATAAAAAAAAAAACAAAACAAAAACACCAAAAGAAAAGGAACTATGTGACATTTTAGTAGTAATAAGTCTGGCTTTAAAACGTAACATAATCATTAACATAAATTACTGGCACAAGTTTCATAAGGGCTTTTTAAGCCTTGACACTACCTCAGAGCAACGAAATGAACAAAATGTTAATGTGCCTTATTCTCAGAGTATAATAGTAGTAGTTTGCAACTCTTTTGGGCTCCCACTCCCAAATCTTTTGATGAGCTGGGCTGGGCTGGCCAGACAGTGTCCTACTGTTAATGCAATGTATTTTAGTGTATTTTTAGAAGCGTATTACAAGGTCTGATGTCATATTACACTGGTGTCTTTTGGAGTAGGTAAAAAGGGGACAAGTAGAGTTGGGAGCTTGTTCTCTTTTAAACTAAGTTCACCAAAAAAAAAAAAAGGGCACTGAAACAATGAGAGAGTCTGACATGGTCAGCAGATCTGCAAACAGCCAGGGACAGAACCTGAACTACTGATATGTCAGTCCTGTGCCCAAAACACGGCATGCTGCTGGAAGAAGCATTTTGAAATTTTCATTTTCCTTGTCTTGAACGATTAAGACTATCCATGAAAGTCACTGTTATGCAGTAACGTTCAACTGTAAACTAGATAAGAATGGATTTTTCTGTCTGCATTTATGATGGAGTTTGGAGTTCGCTTTTTTTTTTTTGTGTCATTTCAAGTTATCCAAAGTTCTGTTCTGCTCTGTAGGTCACTCATTACAATTAACCTGTGAAAAAGGGCATATACATAAAATGGTCTGCACTTTCTTGTGTGTTTCAGATAAAAAAACTTATCAGCAAAAATTGTATTTTTAATGGAAATATGTTCTTGTACAACTCTGTTGCAATAGAGATGAGACGTTCCTCTACAAGGAAAAGAGGAGTTTGCTCAGTGGGTAAAAAGACAATATTTTAAAACAAGAAAAGCAAGTAAAGTATCTGGAAGGATTAAATAATTCAGAGAAATTCTCCAGTCAAAACAAAGTTCTCCTTTTGTAAGTTGTTTTGTGAAATTTAAAAATTGAGCTTCTATTGTCTCAATTGTCTCAATTACTCTTCTGTTTTAAACACCATCATCAAAGAGCATTAAATATAAAATATATCTTTTGATTTCAGTTACTGAACATAATCTGTACATGGAAATTAGTGAGAAGATTGAGCTGAAGTGAAATGCAATATAAAGATACAACATAGTCCAGTGTGAAACTAGAGGATTTCTGTTTTGTTCATATGGGTTAGAGAGAATATGATTCTGTTCTGTGGCTTCCTTTTGCTTTCTGTGAAACTTGCAAAATTTTCAACCCCAGAGCATGTCAGAGGCATTTCATTCTGCTCATTCATCTCAGACCACCTCTGGCAAGGTGCACCATCACAAACATCACTTTCAAATGCAGCCATCAGCACACAACTAATATCTCACTGTCCTCACCGGGCCCTAAGCATGTGCTCAAACACTTTACTGAAGATGAAGAAACCTAAGCATGTGCCTAACCAATTATTCAAGTTGGGACGGATTCAAATATAATCTGTTATAGCTCAACGAAGGCTAATTTGTGGTAAACTGGAGAGGTAGCATTCATATTATAAATAGGAACAGGTCTAAATTAAAAATTTAGTGACAGTTTAGAGAATTACTGATGAAGTTAATTTTTATTTCTCCTTGAACTTCAATCTCAAAGTATGATACCCTAGTTCTAAGAATATATGCCTGTTGTAAGAAAATTTCCACTGCTGGCACTAGAGTTTTCATTAGAAGATCACATAAAAGATGGTAGTAATAATTCTGATTTCAAACATCTTAATAACTGAATCTCCTGGTCTGTTATAATGATTCATTCTAGGGTCTCAATAAGGGGGAAAAAAAATTGAAATAAAACACCGTAATCATAAGTCATTCAAATGACAAATGTGAAATACATTCAAAACCTTATATCCATTTCTTTTTTTGTGTCATGTGAACAGTCCTCTAATCTGGAGAGGTTCCTGATAGAGCAGCTATAATTGTCTAAGTCATGGACAGATTAATAACTGTAACTGCATAGTCAACGATTAAGAGCAGCTTATATTTTAAGAGGTGTCAAATGGGTTTGAGTGTCTTAGTACTCACAAAAAGGATGTTTATCAAAACCATTAATAAGTTTTTAAAATTTAGATGGATAATTATAATGCATTTATACTCATATATAGTTAAAATATATATTTATGCAACAAGATTATGAAAAAGGGTATGTGAACTCATTTTTAGTGAGAGTTAGTAAAGGACCTGTGTTCTGAAATGATTTAATTTTCACCCGTATAGACCTAAGAGTGTAATTTTATGCAGCTATTTCAAGAAATCTTATCCTTCATTTACGAAGCTCACCACACCCTTTGATGACTCTTTAATCCCTGAGAGGAATAGAGAGTAAAGCTTTTAACTGCATAATACAATAAAAGGAAAAGAAAGAATTTGTAACATTTTTCCACATTCGAAAGACATGGGAGAAATGTTCCTACTGAGATGGTGGCTGTCAGTTCACTCTAGTTTTCCAATGTCTTTCTCCTCTACCCGCTTTCAACTGGCTTTCAAACTTCACTACTGCGAATATTGATATTAGTGCTGCCAGTGACTTTTACCTTGCTGCAACACAGGTGGTTAAAACAACAGCAAAATCCAGCTTTAGGGAAGGTCTTTCTGTGCCATGAAGGTCTATCAACTTTCTAAGTCAATACTTCTCACCATGCAAATGTACATCCCCACAGTGAATCTTTAGGATCTGAAAGGAAAAAAAATCAGTGCTAAGAAGCAACCTTTCTGTTATAACTTTCACTGACCAAATCCCATGTTTTTATTAATTCTAAAGAAAAAATATGAATACAAAGCACTGTGCTAGAACAGCAATACAGAGATGTGAGGTGGTATGAATTAGTCTTTTTGGCTAAAACCAGAGGAACGAAGAAACTGAAAATGCTTATCCAATATAATCCCCCAGCTAAGGCCAAACTCACTGAGAGGAAGAGTTTAAGACAATGCACTGCTGTAGTGGAAAAATCCCACACAGTAACAAATATAACCAATCCCTTGTAAACAGTGACATTTGCATACTTGGATCAACATAAAGGCATCATCAGTAATTTGCATGAAGATTTTGCTCCATATGATTAGGTTTCAGAGACAATTTCCAACCTAAGTGAAAGAGTACAACTTTAATTGCAGTCAGCTGAGTTCAGCCCAACGCAGAAGGGACGTGTCAACTGTTCTGTTGGCCCAGGCACAGGTGCCTGGAAAACAGATTAAATAGGTCCACTAAAACATCATTTGCCCTTATTATTGCTGAGGTCCCACACTGCATATTCTCCAATCACTAATGTTTTTCACAGATTAAGTTACATGACTGAAGCTGTTATATACCTTTCAAGATCTCATCTTAGTTCTTTGTCCTACTTGGTTTTTTTCCTCAGACCAAACCTCTCCCTCTCTTTGCTGAGAGATTCACCATACCTAAAGTTTCTCATACTCTAAAAACTTTGTTTACTTGGCCAGTTGTCAAGAACATATTATAGTACTTCCTGATTTCCTTCAAATAACAACATGTTTAATGAATGTCCCTATTCCTTTTTGAAATGCCATTATTGTTCATATAAAATTTAAAAAATTTATTCTGGGGGACTATTGCATTTTTTCAGTCAATATGTACTGTCCATTTTCCATCATCTGTCCCCAGTAATCACATTTCTTGGCCCTGATTCACTTGATTCATAGTTTTTAGTACATTTTAATTGTTTATAATTGATTTTCGTGTCTTATTTATCATGAAAGTTATGTCCTATATATTGTTCTCAAACCTCTGTTGTTCACCAGTTTTCTGCCTTAGTGCAAGGATTGGAATGCTTCACAAAAGATGACAGTGTCTTCCCTGGGACTGATGCCCCTGTTATTGGAAATGCTTTAGCTCTTCCCCCCCACCCCCACCTCCACACATTGGATTCCAAATTCCTTGATAATTTTCAAGTTGCTTTGTGTTTTTTTGATGGATGGATTTGGTCTTCACATAGTCTTCCCAAATATGGGAAGTCTGTAATTTGCATAGATGGCCTGGAAAAAATACTGTGTAAAAAAAGTTACAAAACCCCTGTGAGCTAAAAAGAAATCTTATCCAAGACGTGAGTTAAAGCAGTTCTGATGCTCATTTAAAGTACTTTGGGGCTCAAAGTGGCCCTGGAACATCCTGAATATCAGAAGTTACAAGTATGATTGACAGGCATATTTTCTACCCTCTCCCCAGCTGTGCCATGTGCAGCTGATGCTCTTTTCTGAGGAAGTTAAAAAACAGATTTGACTAAATAGAAGATGATATCTCTCTTTCTATCTATTGTCTCTGGGTAAAGAATAATTTTCAGAGATTATTATTTAAGATAATTCAATAAATACCTAATCTAAACATTATTTGTTTGCAAAATCTTCATAGATTGTATGTGATATTCAGAACTGGGATATAAGTCTCTTTTCCTTCATTGAAAGGCTTTCACGCAGAACTTGTTCTATTTGTCATGAATAAAAGTTATTTTCTTTCTAAGGGTGATGTTGGATGCTGGCCTGATCCAGCTGTTTATGAAACCCCTCTTTTAGAAAGTTCATGGATGACAGAGGCCCAGAAGATTCCATAGTTGAATTAATGAAGGATGAATGTGCAAATTTCTCTATCACTTGATCATAAGCCCTTTTCCTGAATAATTGCACTGAGGAGTTAATGCTACCCCACTTTAATGCCTCTTATTCTTGGGTTTCTTTTTCAAAGTTTTTATTAAACAGAAAAATCAGTAACAAGTGGGTAGCAACTTTTGAATACACTGTGGCTTTAACGTCCACTTGATTTATAGACCTTTCCTCAAGGACTCTACCTCCTGCACGGCAAATAAGGAGATTTCCTTTCACCTTTTATGATAATCATGAGACAGAGGGCAAGCATTAACCAATCACAAGCAATATCACTACTGTGGAATTACTAAATCTCTAATAAACAAACTTCGGATTTGCCAGTTTGAAATAAAATAGCATGATTTAAATAAACAAACTACAAAATGTTTGTAAGTGATATAGAAGGAGCACATTCTCTCAGCCTCACACTAGACTGATGTGTTTCACAGTACAATCAGCATAACAAGTCTTGTTTTCTTTGTGTCTGTCATTTTACAGTTTTGACAAGTAAACATTGTTTAAGGAAAGAAATGTTAATATTAAGAGGTCTGGCTTATCTTTTGAGGCTGGAAAATCACATTGACTATAACAGGACACAATCACAATCACTACCTTGCACGTTGCCTGCACTGTAGGACTTGGAAACGGCAATGGCTGTTATAATTAATAGCAATGGCTGTTATGACTAAATGTGTCATTTGCTCACTGAGAAAAATCATGCCTGCAAACACAAGGGCTACCCAAAGAGAGAAGCATAAGAATGTGCCAGTGCAGCAGAGACAGTTAGCTGAGTGCCAGTAGGGCACACACAAAGAGATTAAGTGGGAGAATGAGTGAGAGAGCAGTTTCACAACTTGGACTTCCACACTGGCCCCAGAGGAAGTGGGAGATAACTGGAAAATAGCTCAAAAACACAAAAGCAAACCCAGTGTAGCTAGAAACTAATAGAAATCTTTTATTGCACAGTATTGGAATGGAAAGACAATAAAATAATCTCAAAGTTGCATAGGGACAAGCTTATGGTCATTTAATAGTACTAAAGAGAAAAAAGAGGGGGTAGCAATGCAGTGGGAATGCCCAGTAGTAGCTGTGTGGGCCCAAATAAAACATCTCCTGGGCTACTAGAACAGCATGTCTAGAACTGACTCGTTATAGCCCTGGAGGATATACTTGTAATGTGTCACTGTTTGACACTGCAGGCTGGCAGATATAAGGACATGGTGTACCTTCCTCTCTCTCCGGGCTTTTTTGGGACTCTGACACAGCTGTCCTGGATCAGCTCGTTGGAAGCTTAACTCCAACTGCTGTATGCCTACAAGGAGGTTTCAGTCCTGTGTCTCACTATCCTCTTTGGACATATCTGTGTCGAAGCAGGTACAGTTGTACACATGTCTGGCTCAAGTGGATGAAAAAATACTTTCTCAGATATATCAATATAGATATAGATATAAATAAATAAATATAAATATAGAAAATATAAATATACATAAAATATAAATATATATATTATATATTTTTTTAAGCAGTACCACAAAGAATTTCTATTTTGTGTAGAAAAGCTATGGTCTTTCTTAAATAAATATTTTAGCCAACCTGTAACCCTATCCCAATCACAAGCCAGTCAGATCTACCAACACCGAAGAGACACCAGGGACACACTGAAATCTTCAGTGACCTCATTAGCACTGTACCCATATTTGTCTACCTTCACCCATTTTCAGCTGCTCCTAACTGCACCACTAAGAATTTTTTTGAATCCTACTTTTATAAAAATATGGTTAATTTTTAATTCCAGTGGACAAAGCATAATAGCTCAGACATTTTTACATTCTGTATACTTGTTTTTATTTTTACGTCATTTCACAATGTAGTAATGTCACAAAATGCTTTATTACTGCTGTTATAATGAAGGAAGATTTGGACAATTGCTATTTCATTCTGAGTGAAACACTTTCTTTTTCTCCAGAAGCAAAGGGTTGGTTAGTTTGGTTTGTTTGTTGTTTTTTTTTTTTTAATTAGTTTGGCATTTCCTTAATAATAAGTTAAATTTGTACTATACTATAAAGGAAAAATTAATATTAAATATTAAATTTCAAATTATATTTTTCTGCAAATTTATATTTCCCTGAAACTCTGTATTTCTTGATCCAAATTGAAGCTTTTAAATGGTGATACTTCTTGTAGAATTGAAAATGGATATTTTGTCTAGATTTACACTACCATTTATCAAAGAATGTCCCAGTAACTGAACGGTAGTCATTGACTGTCCACATGAATGTGAGTTTTATGCAACTTCCCACAAAGCGTGCTGGTTGTTTTAGCTCAGCTGATGTATATGTTCATAATTTTAACTTTGCAGGTTAAAATTTTGGTTTGAGTTCATGTCAAATGTCAGGGGTTACACCTGGACTCATAGCGAGGGAGGAGGAAAGTGACACCTGCTTCAGTAGTCTAACTTGGCTTTTGGAATAAGAGCGATCAGCTGTTATATCTACTAGCTTTTCTTAACGTAGCAGGATCAAAGATTTCGAGAAATGTGGTGTTATGTGTGGGTCAGGCTTTTTTCTCTGTTATTTCAAGCACTGAATTGCTTTTGTACGTATTTCCATATTCTACACTGTATTAATTATTCATTACATATTTTCTGTGAACAATTCCTTGTATCTCAGTCACTGTTCATTTTGACTTGACATATGGGTCACAAGCATCCTTGATTAAGTAACCATGTCACTTAGCATCAGATACTTGGAATAAACATGATTCTGAATTAGGAATTTACCCTCAATCACTCTTATGCCGTCCTTCTTTTAAAACTGTAGGGACAATAAAGGCACTTAGTCCAGAAAATGAGTGCTGGGGAGTCCTTAAAAGTTAAAGTTTCTAATATTCAGACAAATAAGCATCCAAAAAAAGAATGAAGTATTCCTACCACACTGTATTCCGATCACCCTCGTGCTTACAAATACTTATCTAGAGATCAGAATCCTAACCATTAACTTTTTTTGCATACAAATAATATCAGATTCTGAATGGGCTTTCCTATATATGAATATCAGTTGGACTAATGAAAATATCTGAAACATGATTAAATAGTGCATCTCAAACTTTTATATGACATGCTGAATTTTTAATAATTTGATTTAATTACTAGGTAGTAGTTTTATATTTTTTATTTTTTTTTTAATTGTAAAGACTTTCTAATGGCTCATTCACTTTGGATATCTTGTCAGATGCTTTATTTGATTTGTACTACAAATAATGAGGTCACAGCGCTACATGATAAAAGAATGATGTTAAATTAATATATATGTCACACTAGACAAAAAAAATTATTACAGAGCAGTATTCAAGAAGAGAATGATGGCACTGCATACGTGAATGATACTAGGCTTGGCGATGCACAGAGGTAACAGCAACCCTACTCTCACCGCATGCAATGCTGACTGGAATTGACCCTGATCCAAGATTAGCAGTCAGGCATGTCATCGGAAACTTTTACATAACCATATGACAGATGTCAAAGAGCATACACGGGATGAATGCATCCTAAGAGTCAGGATAAGCTGCAGCTAAAACTGATGTGCAGTCCTTATGCCTCCTAGGATTAAGTGAGATGAGTTGCAGGGTGTGCTCAGTCAGGGCAGTACATATTTGAACAGACTCTCTGATCTTTATTCTCCTTTAAAGCAACGTAGTATGAGTGCTCTTACTGTGTGTACTTTCAACTGGAAGGAAAACTGTTCTTCATTCCAGATTTTAAGATCTTTTTTCAATTGATTCACTTTGATTGTTTTTACCACAGAACACCAATCTATCAGGGAGTCAACCACCTGCAATTAAATATTGCCACCTCCAGGAAGTAGTTATTCTGCACCTGTAAAGCTTCCCATTTTGTTATATAGGAGCCAATAAGAAGAGATAGTGTGACAATACAGCAGCAGAGGACTTGCTTGTAGAAGGAATACTTTAAAAAACACAGAAGGTGCATATGAAGTTCAAGACTTGTCTTGGACTAATACTTTTACTGTTTCATGTTATATCAGTCAGATTGTCTTTTTTACTTTAATGTTGCATTTCTCAAGTGAACTGTGGACTTTTTATCTTTGTGAGAAAAGTAGACTTGATTTACTTATGCTATTTTAGAAGTTCACAAAATGGAGCAGTAACTAAAATTTGCATTTTTTAATTCCATATAGACTCTTTCCCACATCTAGTAAAGACATACAATAGTAAGAATAAATTGAGAATTATGAGGAACCCAATCCTAGTAGAAAACAGGAATCCACTATTTTAAATACACAGATATATACCAGTGCAAAACTGATTTCTCAAGGACTGCATCAACCCGATCAGGTACCTGATAAATGAGATCACAATAATATAAAAAGTCCATAAAAAAAGTTCTGTGATATGCCTTCAGCATTACAATTATAATTCCTTCTCCATAAGAAAAATATTTAAATTGCTTCTGCTACTCTTTTTGGTAAAGGAGATGTGATACTTGAGTAAGACCTAAGCACATCTGTAGGACGAAGCACTTTCACCAACACAGTCCCAGCTGAATCAGTCATGGTAACCAAACTGGGGGACAGAAAACTCGGAGTGCTGATAACAACTGCAACTTTAATGGCCGAGATAAGGAAGGAGAGGGAATCCCTTATGAAGTCTCTCAGAAAAGTTTGTGTGAATAAAAAAACCCATTTTAGAAACAGCAGAGGAAACCTTTCCATCCACCCACCTTATCATAAGTCAATAAGCAGATGTCTCTGCAGGAGGCTCCACCGAATGAACAAGTGAACAACCATAGTCTGTGGTATATATCTGAATCACTGGTTTGTTGACAGTATTCACTGAACCCTTAGACTAATTAGAGTCCTTGGATGGGAACTTCAATTACAAGGAGGACAAAATGGAAACATAATTTGAAATACCTAGTTAAACTATTTAAGTATAATGTAGCATTACAGAGCATAAAAGCCTCAAACATCTTTTGCTGGCAAATCAATTTTCAACTAAGAAAAAAGATTCCTTCAAAGCTGTCAACCATGTCTTTTACTTGAGACAACATAAAATCCCAGTATTTCTAAGTCTTGAACACCAGACCTGGACACTTGGAGTAAATTCTGGAAGCTATCTCACTGACAATTGGGGGTTTTTTAAGACTCCAGAAGATTCAGATATATGCAAACCCTTGGAAAACAATAAGAAAAATTTCTGAAAACCTGATACAAGGGGGAGATGAATTTCAGTGTGTGAAAATCTAAATCTTACAGAAAAATAGATACAGAGTTAGGCTAAGTAAACTCATCCATGCTATACTCCACTGAGATATCAATTGTTACAATAAAAGCCATACAACACAAGGAAGGTAGAATTATAGGAAAAGAAGTCTTTCTTAGCCTAAAAATTACAAGTTTAGCATGGACTGAAATATTAAAGGTTTTTAAATTCTAACCAACTGTCCTGCCTGCAGTTCTTCAGGTTATTGCAGACAGACAGTGTTTCTCCACTTGCCCTCCTGTTACGGTTAGTAGTTATGGTTCATAATCAAGTAATACCTACTGCAGATGACAGATCTATGATAGTCAGCAAGAATGCCCTAATGTTTATTATCCTTTCATCAACTGTAACAAAGTGAGCTGGTCCTAAGTTTGCACAGGGCTGAAACTGAACTTAACAGCACTTGCACCCTTTCCCTCTCCGTGTACCACATCAGGAAGCCTCAAGCTAGCCTTTAGCCCTCCCATCCCACTCATACATATGCAGAGCAGCCCGTAGTTCTCTTATTCCCACTGCCCCATGATTACAACTTCTCTGTCACACAGCAGGAGGCCAACTGAATTGTTGCATAAGTCCCCAACAGCATTGTTATTTCAGGCAATCCTGTATATGGCAAATGATGTTTATTAGGCTTGTGGGTTGTAACAGTATCTATGGTCTTAAATGATCTGGAGAAACATGGAAGAGAAAATACCTTCTTGTGGAACTGTTATTACATCAAAAGAAGCAAGAGCGGCCAATTTGAAATCCAAAGGAGTTCTGTCTCCTCCAGCAAAGCTGGAATTTCAACAATGGCCTATAGATATAAATCTCATATACTGTTATATTCCCAGGCTATATGTTCTCCCTCTGTGCAGACACTCACTGTGGAGATGAAATAACAACGAATCATTTATGGCTTTTCCTTCTTTAACAGAAATATCCACATCCCTCCCTGTGAGTTTTACCCAACAAGACAACGGAGAAAAAAAAAATCAATGTTGTGGGTGTGGCCTTATTCCTCAGTGCTTTGGCAACAAAGATCTGACCTTCCTGGTCCATCATACTCACCTTGACTTGATGTCATTATTGTTACAGGAGCTGCATAACATTCTTTGTGCCTCCACACACGTTTGTCTTATATGATTCCATGCAAAGGTGTGTAAATGGCTGAAAGGAGCTTCTTCTGGACTTTAGCTTAGAAAAGCCTATTACTCAGTGAGAATATGAGACTACCAAGACCTTCTCACTTCACTATAACTTAACTTGGCCTCCAAGAGGAGACAAATGCCTTACAAAAAAGGTCTCTATGATCTTCAGGGAGAAAGAAGAATTGAAATGTACTAATTGTAATGCCAAAAACCAGAGGGGTAGGTTTGCTTCCTTATCTATGAAGATAAAAATGAGATGAGATGAACTTGCCTTGGCACGTTTTATATATTTTAAAGCACTTACCCCTCCAGACTTCAGCTGGATTACTATTCCCAACAGAATGTTGTGAAACTATTCAGATAAAATGTTTGAAGTGTAGATCTGGTAATTTTATATTCTGAGTTATAAAACCTTTATTTAGATTCTACCTTTTATTAATCTCTAGGGTTCTCCTATTGTCCCTAATGACATTATATTGCACCAAAATTAACCAAAGCTTTTTAGTGGGAGCTGTGGTATTTCTTAGGACTTGGTAATACTAATGTTTAAATTCTGAGTCCTCTTATTGATGATTAAACCTCCAAAGACTACAGCAGAATTTCTGCTTCACTGCTAGAAAAGAGGAAAACCAGCACAGTTTGTACCAAAGATATCACTTGAAGAATGTATGTAAGGTTACTGCATTTATGAATAAAGCAAAGCATTATCATTTTTAATAGGAATTAAACAGCTAGAGGGAGAAGTAGGGCAATGCTGTGATCAGTGCAAAGAAAAACAATCTAACCATTTTAATTAACTGTATTTTAATAGCTTTAGTTATAATTGAATAATTTAAATACCAAGGGAAATAGTTAAATCTCCTAAAATCCTTCTCTTTATTTACATTTTAAATACAGTTCATGGAGAAGGGATGGCGCTGTGAAGGCTTAAAACAAATGGGTAGGGAAAACCTTACTTATTTCGGACCAACAGAAAATATTTATGGGATCTGAGTCATTGCTCTCTGAAGGAGCTCCTGTTCAAACCCTAATACATTTTCTTCTTTTCTCCCCACTTCCGAAAAATATTACAGAATCCCTGGTGCTGTTGCCCTTGACTGTTATAAGCATAAAATGCACAGAAATATAAATGTGAAGCAAGGATCATCTAATCTAATATTTTTACATAGGTATTGGTGAAGAGCATGACTACAGAAAATAAAATGATCAGTCAATGAGGAGCTGCACTTAGATTTAGACAGAATAAAGATATTTAGACAGAATAAACTGTACACATATTTGTCTTATGCATAAAACCCAATACGTCTCATAAGCAGACCCTTTTCCTACTACACTTTTCATATTGCCTGCAATAATGACCATTAATTTAATGAACAGTAACTCTGTTACTTAACCTGCTATGAGGTTCATGGTTCCTCTCACATCACCTTATCTCTTTGTGGTTTCACTTCCTCAGTTGCATTACACCAGTTTAAGTGAGAGGGGTGGACTCCTGCTGTCACTCCAGCAGTCTCTGAGACATACCCTCCCATCCCCTGAGCCCACTGCCCTGCCTGCCACAGTGGCAAAAGGCGGTAAACAGAAATATATCTCTGTGATACAATCTCTTGGCACTCAGCAATTTTTCCAGTTTATAGACTTTATCAGCTAGAGGAAATATTTCTGTGTTTGAATAATAAAAACCAGTTTCCTTGAGTAATATTGACTACGTGACTTTTTGAAATTATGTAAACTTTTAATATCCAAAGTATCCTGTGGTGAAGCCTCTCTGCCATGTATCACCTTTCACTTTTTGATCCTCTCATTACTTGAGGCCAGTTAGTAGTTCTTGTATTAGAGGTGACAGTAAAGGATAATTTTTGAGTCACTTCTGCATGCTGGTTGGGATTTAATAGACCTCTGTCCTATTCCCCCTCACTGATTTAATTTCCAAACTGAAGGATCCCAGTCTGTTTAATCTTTTTTTTTTTTAAGCTCTTCCAACCTTTGATCATCCTTTTAAACACCTCTACTTCTCTAATTCTCCTAAAACCTTTTCAAAAACAGAAAAACTGTAACTGCAGACAGCATTCTGTTCACACATTTTTACCTCAGCAAAATAAGGTTTTTATTTTTCTTATGCTTCTCTTTTTAAGATTGCATGTAAAATATGGAACATATTATGGATGCACAGCACTTCCTAAGGACAGAGGCAAAAGATGTCAGTAACACTAATATCTGAAAACAATTAAAATTTATACATAAATTAAATTATCTGTATATTCTTCATCAAAATATGTAACCCCAAATCTTACTACTTTTTTACCAGGTGTTAGTAATGACAATAGTGACTAAATGAGATTTCAGTTAGAATAAAGTGTTTTTCAATGGAATTCAAAAATCCTTACCCAAAAGTCAGCCTATAACTTTTGATAGGCTCATTTTTCTAATTCTGGCTCAATTCTTTTTTGAAAAATAAAGAGAATGGTTTTGAATCTCAGTATTGTTTTTACTGGGTGCCCAAAGTGTATCAGGTGCTTCACAGGCAAGTGAAGAGGTAGGAGTCTATATCAAAATGATTCCAACCTAAACACATACATTTGATTAAGAGGTTAGAAAGTGGACCCAGCATAAAAAGATGACCAGTCTGTTGTGGTTGACATTTTCCATTTGAGGACATTTGGCACTACTGTAATTTTAAAATTCAATTCTTTTAGACATTCTCCTAAGGACATTAACCCCTCATAATCAAAGTTAATGTTATCCTCCATTGTAGATTTTCTCATTGTTGCAAAAGTCACGGCACACCTTGCTGTGCTGTAGCATGCTGTATATTTGAGTAAAACCAGGGAATAGGATTCTTCTGTTACCATGGATGACAAGCTGAAGAATTCTACAACCGGGAACTCTGACAGGATTCCAGAGCATGTTTGACTACCCCAGTGTACAAAATTATGTGAACATCCAATCTAATTTGCATCTTATGCCTTTCTGTTACTGAAATACAAAATGAGAAAAACTGCAACGTGCTTCCAAAGTTTCAATTCTGGCTTGAATTTCTCACTGATTTCAGTGGAAGCTTTACTGATTTTTACGAAATATATGAAAAGTTTTTTGGTATTTTATTTCCAGGTCAAACTCTGTTTCTGAGAGGTAGAGAGAGAAGGCTAAGACTCGAGAATTATGATAATATCATATATGACAGAAAAAGGATCTAAGATCAAGTCTTTTCCATAGCTGGAAAACACTAGGAAGAAAAAGGATGTTCAACTGATCATTGAATGGGGAATTTTCACACTTAAAAATGATGATCAGTAAGCCCCTGACAGAGCGGGAAAGGAATTTTAAAGAACAATGTCACTTTGGCCTTATTGCAGTGAGAACTTGAAAAATGGTAGTAGGAAGAAATTCCATATTCTGGAAGTGAGAAAGTAGAGAGAGAGAAATCATAAATTCTTTGGAAGTGTTTAATATTTGTAGTAGTAGTAGTAGTAATAATACTAGGAGTAGTAATAAACCCCCCAATAACTAAGTTGAGGCACGAAAAAGGGAAGGAAAATATTTGTTAGTGTCTGCCTATTTATATTAAAATAGCTTTGATAGAAAACCCATGCATATCCCAGACACACATATGAACTGAAGACAAGTCTGCCTCCACATTTGAAGCTTTAGGAAAATATTTGTTTATGCTGCTGAGAAATATGGAAATGACAAGTCAGCAGTAATCCTGCAGGCCAAGGATTTCAAAACACTTGACAATACATAGCCCATATCTCTCAATCAGATAATGACATTCTACCAGTTACATTATGCATATAAAAACACAGTCAGAAAGTGAAGCAGAGTCTACCTAAATTGCTACTGTTGAGATATGTAACTCAGAGCACAAAATAAGCCTGACATTTTAATAGGTCTCTGACCCAGTATCTTCTACAATGAAGTTGGGCAACCTGCAATCTTCCCCTTCTTTCCGTCCTTCAAGTTGCTTTGGGTATCAACCAGTACACTTATTAGGGCTCTGAACTAAATCTCCAATGACATATTTGGTAGGTGTGGGTGGCAGTCATTAGAATATGCTCCCCAATAAATGATCTGCTGAGGTTCTGACAAAATAAATGCTTATTTTCATTATCAGTCACTTACTCGCTGCCACTTCAAATGCACATCCTCCAAGGTATGGCTTTAATCCAAACTGACATCTGAATTACAGTCAAGTGTGATGCCAGATTTCAGTTGCTAACATAAAAGTGCACATGTAAAAGTGGAAAACAGAAATAGCTATTTACAATGTAGAAACCATCTCAAATGCGAGGGCAACTGAAAGAAGAGAATAGTGCAATTAATTACTTTACTAGAGGGTTTATAGGAGAAAGACCAGAAGAGAAAAAGGAGTGAGAATAAATAAGAGCAGCAGTCTGAAAAGCTGAGAACAGTTGAAGAGAGTCCCATGTATCAGTGGGAACAAAGAACAGAAATAGAGTGATAGGAGCTCACTGCCCTCATTATTGGATTGTCCAGCAATCTGTTAGCAATATGCACAGATGATTTCATGCAAAGTCTTCATCTGTCTTTCTGAAGCTTGTCAGAGTCCAGCAAAGTGATGTAAAGAAAGGAAAACCAGGGTGTCTGTTTGTAGGTCTGTGGTTACTACTAGTAGGGAAAGCTGGACATACCAAAAATAACTACATGATTCTTCTTGACATGAGACTTAATGAAAGAATGTTTAGAGTATGACTCTTTCTCATAAGGCAGAAAAAGTTACAGATGATCTAAGCTGTATGACAGATGTCAAGAAGACTGATGTGTGGTTTAGGAAGATGCTTTTAATGACATGCTTGCAGCAGTTAGAAAGAAACTGTCAGATTAATAGCAATTCTTTTTACTGCAGACCAGCCCAAGGAAATAGAAGATCTGTCTTGGAAAATACAGAAGGGAGAAAGATTTGCCTTACCACAAGCAAACAAATCACTTTCTTAACATGAGGGGAAGGGTTTAATTTTTATTTTCTTCAGTGTTCAGGGTACAGTAGTATGTGTTAATATTTATCAGTCAAATGCTTTGGACCCCGGTATTTTACTTTTCAGTGATAGTCATACACTGCAACTATGCTTCAAATTCCTCAGTGAGTGAATAGGTAATACCAGATCCTACAGTTCTGAAACCAAGGCATAGAAAAACTAAAGGACTTGCCAAGGTTGTACACCATTTTAGCCCATTCTCCAGAGCCTCATTCAATGCCCTAATTACAAGATCTCCATTTCTATTTGTAGTGACATATGAGATTTACCTGGTGCACTGTTGTGTTTGAGTTAAGAAGCCATACATATGTCTTACAATGTAGGCTGAAAATGTGGCAGGGAAGAAAGCAGAGGAGGAGGCATGGACTCTGCTCCTTCATAAGCCAGGGTGCCATGTTCAAAGGAACCCTTAATGCACTTACAGAAGTAAAGTTGAGTAGGATTATAGGAATCTCTAGGGCAGTAATTGGACCATATGACTCTCAGATACAGCATGAGAGTTGAAATCTTCAGATTTTAGCTGGTCTTTTTTTTCATAATAAGTTATACTATATACCATGGTAAGTAGACTAGAATTCCTATTCCTTAGTTAATCATGCTTATACTTTTGTACCCAGCTGCAGTTGCTGTTTGACTTTATTCCTTTTTCTATGTGATAGTTAAATGTTGCAACACAATCTTAAACAGATGGCTGTGCTTCAGAGACAGGTGACTTCCACAGAAAGGTCAGCAGTAACACACAGTCCTTGGAGATGAAAAAAAATTATTTAAATGTATTGTTTTCTTTTAAAATACCCAAATGCATGATTTCTGCAGACCCTTTCCCATCACTTTTATTCTGAAGTCTTTTCTTGCCTAATATTTCAGGAGCTTTGCTTTCCTTCAGAAGGCAAAGTTTTCTTTCCATTCTCGCAACATATATTTTATTTATTAGTAGATGTTGGACCATTCTGTACAGAAAAATGCCCTTTAATGCTGACCTCTGCACAGGCTCTTCTGTAAAGAAAGACAAGTAATAGGTAAATATATCTTGAGAGTTAAAGGATTTGTTTAAGGCAAACCACCAATGCAAATCCACAGTGGAAGAAGTAGGACTTGAAATATCTCAATTTAGGCAAGAAGATATGAGTAATACAGATATTAGAAATATGTAGTCAGAATATTTGCATTGTAGACCAGAGATCAAACCTGGAACACAGTCTTCTTTTTTTTCCTTCATTTTCCTTTTAAGAGGACATATAATAATTTAATGCATTTTTTTACTAAAAATGCCTTGTTTGTTGTATTTTTTCTTTCTTTTTTTTTTTTTTTAAAGAAAAGGACTACATTAGCTTGGGGAAAGTAAATAAAAGCTCTGTGCTTGAATCTACTTTATAGTGGAAGTCTCTGTATCACAAATTAGTCTCAGATAATAGCTATGATCTATTATTATGTACCACTGAAAGTTCATTACTTTAATGTGCAAAACATGGATTAAAATGTCACAGGAAGCAACTGCAAAGTATGTAATGAATCAAGTTAAACTGGACTAAATATTAGCATAAACAGCATAAAAATAAATCTGAAAATTAAAACCTACATTCTTACTTAGCTTTGGGGTTTATTTTAGTTTGTCGTCATTTCTGTGCAGTGAACATTTCTTTTGGGGCAAAATCCATTTCCTGATAAGTTTATGTAATGTATAATTACAATCAGAAAACGATAATGCAGAATGACTTTTACTATTTAAGCAATGGAGCACTTCTATCTGGCTATAATTTCAAATGTAAAATTTTCTTGACCCCAGGCAAAATATCTTATATATAGATTTCAGTAAGTGGAGGTTGAGTCCTGCAGTCATAGTACAAGATGCAAGTTATAGAGTTCCAAGATATTATTCCAAGCTATGTCCTAATATTCACATGTCAAAATAAACAAGTCAAAAATTCACATGTTTAAAGACTAATATTAATTACCATTATAAGCTGAAGTTTGCTGGACTGGAACATGTAAAGTAGATATGGTATATTTTAAATTGGTCTCACAGAAACTGAGAACTACTTAATGCTATATTTTAATGAAAAAATATGTCTCTGATAGTAAGTCTTAGTGTGTCCAGCAGAAGTGAGAAACTATAAACTGCATTGTGCAAAGTATAAAGCATTTGCTTTCCTGCATCACCCATGTTCAAAAAAATTAATTCACATGCAAAACGTATGAAAAAAGGTTTTAGTATGAGTAGGAAGACAGTCTTCCAAGCAAGTTGGAGAGAGCTACGGTTGTTTATTTATTTGAAAATTAACAGCCCTGTAATTATAATCTCTCAAAGGAGTCAATGTGATCAACAGCAGAGCTTTCAGTGCTCTGATAAAAAGCTGGTATAAGAACAAGCAGTAGCAAACTGGACAGAAAAGTTTTGGTAGAAAGTTGGATGCTTCAATCACTAGAGAAATTAAGTTTTCTAATGCAGCAAAAGAGCTCATTTAAAGATGGAATTTGATGGGGGTTGATGCTGCTGCTGCTATAATAGCACCAGAGTGGACTTGACCCAGAGGTTCTGTTCCTGGCACTGCTGTAATTTCTCTGTAAATCACCTCAGGTCCTGAAATCAGAATAATGTTCTGCTATTTCCTCTTTGAGTAAAACAGTTCCCAACATCTGAGAGGTGTTCAGATCCTTCAGAGTTGACTACTATACTAAAGGTTATATATAATCACATCCTACCTCATCAGGTCATAAATCAGATTTGCAACAACTCAGCAATACACAAACAGGTCAGGCTATTTATTAGCCAGTTTATTTATTTCAGACAGATTTTCTAGTTCTGAATCATCTAGCAATACACAGGAATTCATGAAATACATTGTGGCAGTGTAAGTATTTTCCTAAATCACCATCTAATAGGGTTAAGGGAAATTTGTGAGTTTGTTTTGTCAGTACTTCATCACATTTATGGAGAGATACACAATACCACTTCCAGGATGCTCATTATTCCACAAAACCTGTGACTTCACTACTAACAGTTGAAACTTTACTCTCAAATGCATTTGCAAGGATTTTGTGTAATACAAAAATTACTGTAGTCAATAGGAAGACTCTGAAACTTCATAAGACTCAGAATAATAAAAGAGTTTTTAGTAATGATATTTTTTCCCTTTTT
>VWZD01008777.1:1045864-1158017 GCA_013396695.1 Sakesphorus luctuosus
ACTGATTGCAGGAAAATGTAACCAGCTGCACAGCAATGAGAAATCATGGTAGGACTTTCTTTTACATACCAGTGCAGACAGAAACATAACCTGGAAGGTCCCATTGGCCATTAAAAACTGTTCTGACTGTAGTGAGGTCATGTTAGGTCAGCACAGATGCATATATTACTGACATTTGTATTGTAAGTAGATATTAACTTGAAATCAGATTGCTATAACACACTGGAGATTAAATAATATTGCTATGCTTTGTACAGTGGAAAGGAGAAGGCAAGGAAGTGGTACACAGAACTATAGTTCTCCACCAGGAGGCACAAATAGCAACTGGGTCAGAAACCAAAATACACTAAAAGCAACATCCACATGCAAAAAGCCTACTATCCTGCTTCTGGTGAGGCACTGGGAAAGTAAAGCTACCCACTGAAGTTAATGGCATTTTCCTTCTTTGGCTGCACATCTCACAATCACTGGATCAGAGAATCAGAAATTCTCATCCAGTAATTTCCACAATTTCAAAAATATATCGTGGTAACACTCAGAAGGATTCAACAAATTTGAGGGAAAATATACTCGGCTGAGAAAATTTTCATAGAAAATGATTATGCAGTCATAATATCATTAAATGAGATTAGCTAATGGTTAATAGAATTAAATTAATCATGGGTAATTGATTAAAGTATATGCACAAATTTTTGCAGAGAGGTACCTTCATTTGAAAAGAAACTTGGTCTAGGTATGTGTAAGTGGGGAAACTGAAGTAGCACAATGTATTGGAGGAAGCCGGTAAAACCTGACAAGTAAATGCAACTAAAAGTGGTGGACTTAAGGTTTCAAAAAGGGAACAAAGTACCATGTACATACAAGACAATGTTCCCAGCCTGCAGCTGAAAATCATATTATTTTGGGACTGTATTGTGTAAACATGGGATATTCCTCAAGCCATGTCTCATATTGGCTGCAGTGCACCTGTTATCAGACTGTTTGAAAGTAGCTACTCCTTGAGCATTAAATAGCCATTGGAAACTTTCAAAAAATTAAAAGCAATATGAGTATAACAATGTATTGATTTTAGTGTTTTATAATACCCCAATTGGTTTCATTTTCTTGAAAAAGGAAACACAGACTTAATATTTTAATTCAGCTAAAAATAAAAGCACTAATTAATTAAAGTTCATGTCACTCAATTAAACTATGAGTTCTGAAACCAGCCTCCCATTTTTACAGTTTTATAAAGCTATCATAAATACTTGCCATAGGCTAAAATTTTTGCAATTTTTACCTAAAACCACTAAGAAATACATTTTGGTGTTAGGAAAAAAAAAGAAAAGAGTAAAAAGTGTCAAATCTTTTAAAATATCAGCTTCTGTAAAGGAAAATTCATGAAACTGGCTTAGAAATATTAACAGTACACTAGTGCTCTATAACCCACAGAAGGCTTAATTAATTCATATCTCCATGAGATGTATCTCATTCTGCACTCAGGTCAGTGGCCCCTTCCCACATTTCAATTAAAGAGTTTATCTATCCCAGTTTTCCATCTTTTGGTAGAAAACAGTAGTGGAAAGGACCTTGGGAAAAAGAGCTACACTTATGTAATCCCTAACCAATACATCTAAATTATAAGGCATCAATCTCATTCATTGATGCAAAGCCTTTAGCACTGGCAATATGTTTGTGTTTTGTATATAAAAAATGCAAGGTGCTTACATTAGTGGTTTGGTTCAGAGCAGCAGTACAGTTTTTCAAGTCAGTATCTTTTGTTATTTCTAGTCTTAGAGTATTTTAGTGCTCATAACTGAGAATCCGTTTCGAGGAAGCTAATCTGAAATGTCTGTTACAGGTGCATGTAAAATGTGCACCAGCACCTATGCGGGAAATATGAACTTGAACCAATTCATTCTTCATGCACTTTCAGACTTCGTGGATAGTTGGGATGTTCACTCTCAGGGTCCAGACTAAATATAGTCTAGAGGAAAACACCACAATGCTTTGGGGTAGACAAAAATGCTAAACGGTACCATACCAACTGTTTAGATCTACTGCCAACTTCTTATTGTGTCTAATTACCTACTAACACTGCTACAGCCTAAAACTCTTTTGCTTTTATTTAGGACCATTACTTCTCATTCTAGACAGTAAAACAAATTATTCTCTGAGAAAAAAATTCCCTTTCTCTTTTAAAATAACATTTACATACCAGAGCACTGTCTTCACTCAATCTTCTACAGACATCGCAACCCAGTCCTTCACTCTTTCAAGACTTTTCTCCTTGCTTTCATCTGGAGCTGCTCTAAGTACTCCACACCTTTCAGAGATGCAGTGCCAGCCTTTACTGGCACAGTCTGAAATACAAGGCTTATTTCATACATTTTACAGAAAATGCTTCTCTTATACTTTCCAATAAAAGACCTGCAGTTTTCCAGTGAAGGAAATGGGCATAATGCTGATTCTTACTTACTTAAGCTCTATTAAAAGGCAGGGATCCTTTTGCACAAAATTGCCATGGAAGAAGTTGTTCTCCAGTGCATGTCTGCAAAGCTGATTATTGCTGTGTAAGCACACAGTCTCACAGCAGAACTCTGTGAAATCTGGATTTTCCATTTTATGAGAAGTTTTGCTTAGAGATCCTACAGTAATTTATTAGTAGTTCATTTCATAGGAAATATTGCCATATATAGAATTTAGAAACAGAAGAGAAATACTTGTGTTGATAAAATGAATACACTTCATTCTCTTCTTCACTTGATAAAATTATGTATCTTAGTTTATACATGGATAATTGAAACACTCATTTCAAAGTGAAACATGCTTTCTAAAAAGTCTAAATGATATACTTTCAGTAGTTTGTTTACTAACTTTTAAAGAAATGACATCAAAATGCATGTGCTTCAACAAAATGTTTAAATGAGCTGAAATTTTCCTTATTAATAATTTGTAATGTCAGAAAATTTTTGACCAGCTATTTTGACCAGCTCTGTGTGATATCAGAATTAATTTTGTTCTGAATATTGATTTGAGAAAATATTATGCATTAAGAAAAACCTCAAAGGTTGGTAACCATGAGGGGCTGGCTCTGTAAAATGTAGGGGATAGTATTTCCAACTGACATAAGTCTGTATTTCACATATACAGATTAGTGAGTTTAAAGACAGTACAAGCTGGCCAGTTATTAAATAATGTGATAATACACAAATTATCAGTGTATGAAAAATGGAAAAATGTCACTGAAACAGTTCTTCACTGCAGACTATTTTGAATAAACTTTTTTTTACAAAGTTCAAAAATACCTCAGAACACAAGATGTTATTAAATAACGTGAATAAAATTATAATAAAAATGCTGAAGTGATGAAAAATTTAACTTTTTTCCCCTAAAGCCATTGTTCTGCGTTTATTTTTTCTTAACGGACATTAAGGACATATATTTACTTCTGATTACTGACAGTATAAAAATCTCAATAAATGTTGTAACAGGGTCTGAACATTTCTCCAAGACCTGCAAGTGCTCTCTCTATGAAGCAGAAAGGTGGTAGCACCCAAATGGTCTCTGGATGCTATTCTGCTCCAATATCAGTAAGTTCCAAGGTAAGAACTTCTGAGTCTTGGTGTTAGGGAAATTCTAATCTGGGGTTTTAAGATGAACCCTGTTAATCATGCTTTAAGCTCCTATGCAGTAATAGAGTATAAAACAATTAGAAGCAGAAATCATTCATCTCATGCCCTCAAAGCATGACACAAACATCACTGATTTAAAACTGTAAACAACTACATAAGCAACCTGCCATTTCATACATGAATAGAAATAAATCAGGATGATTTCCTTTTGTGATAGCTACTATTTGATAACCTAACTTACACCTTTATAAAACAATGATTAAAAGTGACATTAAAGTTAATTAATGTCTACATACAATTGGCATAGTGTTAGTATCATCCCTAGTTGCTGGACATCACGTTTGAGGCAGATGACAAATGTTCACACACTCTGTTCTGAGGCTGAAGCACTAACATAGGACACAGAATAGAATGAAACATAACTGAATTACTTTCCATGCATCTCTCTTTCCACTCTCGTCATACACAATGACTAAAAACCTAGAATGATCTTCTTTTCATCTCTCTATCCACTTTCCTTTCCGTTCTTTCTCAAAAACCAAACTGAGCCCTAGACCATGGATCTCACCTGAGATTTTCTTGCACTAACCTTTGTGCTGCTTCCTGGTTATGTTTCTTCCTTCTGTATATTTTTATCTATTATTTTTACAAGTGAGAGCTGTGTGTCTCTGCTTTTCTCTATGCAGTGCCTAAGCACCCTCAGGCCCCATTCTCCACCAGCAATTGTGAAAATCTTTTAGTCAAGCTGTAGCTCCAGTACAATTTTTGGGAGGCAAAGCTGCCGCTGTGTGTTGAGATAAAATGCACCAAAGTGCTACCACGTTGGTATTCACTTTTTTGTGTTCTTTAGCTAGCTTACTGTGCAGTAAGATGGGCTATAGGTGTGCTTCTCAGCTATGATAGTATTGCTTTGATAGCATGAATGCTCTAAAACCAGATGTAAACCATTCGCTGAAAATACACCTTTTACGGGGAGCCCTCATCCTGCAGCCTCTGCATAGCATCAAAAAGGCTAAGGGGTTCTACAGAAGCATTGCTTCCAGAGCCCAAATATGGGAAAAACTGGGGACTCAAGCAGTTTCAACCCATGGACTATACACTATTTCAGGAAATCTACTAAAAGTATGCAAAGAAAATATGCATTTTGTCAAGCTTCCATCCTCAGTCCACACCAAGAAACTCCACCAAGAAACTCCTGCAAACTGGAAGTGAGCAGAAAACTCTGCAATATTAATGCTTGCTTCCATGTTTGGTCAGGGAAGATAGAAAGTACATTCACATACAGAAATCACAAGACTCCATCTATTCCAGGATGTAGGTGTTTCAAAGTCCTTCCTATTTTCCTGCCACTCTGCTAGCTGTATTAATTGAGATACAGGTAACCGAGTATGAATACAAAATGTGGATTGTGCCAGTGTGTTCTAACAAGTGAAAAAAGCCATGTGCAAAACATAGGTGATTAAAAAAATCTGCTTAGAAATATCCATTTGAAAGGTGATTACATATCTGTATTTTTTTCTCTGACAGTCAAATGTGGCAGTTTATGGAATATACATGATTTTCCTCTTTCAAATTTCTCCCAGTAAGTAGAGGAGGTCATCCGCCTTTATTGGTAGCATTTGATCTACAGCAATTCACTGTCCTTTAGCAGCATGAAATGCCTCTAATCAACTGGTAGCATGAACCCCAGCTGGAAAAAGCTGTATACAGTAGTGAACATAGTACCTGTTCAGAATGAAAATCTACCACTCCATTTGCTTAAAGCTACAGCAGCAAATCACCGTTCCTTGCAGGTTAGTCAGTTTGAATTTGATCTTTAGAAAAGTGGGGTTCTGAGAATCTGCAGCTCTTGAAAGATGCCAGTGCTTGCAAGAAGGCAACTAAAATGACCAAAGATTTGCATGCAACAGTCTTTCCCCACCTACCTCTATTCTTTTTCATAAGTAATGAAAACAACAAATATACACCTCTGAATGGCACTCCTTTTACCTGACAAAGAAATGAACAAGAGATGCATTTTTTTTGTGAGTAGAATTTTAGCACAACAGTTGTCAGCAGTCTCCCCAAAACATCTCTTCTCAGGCAGAAATTAGTTACCAGGAAATACAGAGACATGCTTGTTTACCAGTAAGGACAGGACCCAAGACACACCCTCTATAAATGCAGTGTATGACAATACTGTTGCCCGAAGATGTCTTCATAAATGCACTTAGCAGATCTATCAGATGTGATACTTGACACACTAAGTCCTCAAGGCATTGTAGAGAAGAATTAATCAACTGTATGCGGACAGCAACTATAAAAAGAAGGCACACACACGTAGTTCTTACATTTTTCAGCTTTTAGTAACTCCAATGAATGCAGCCAGATAACAGAAGCTGCCTCAGTAAATGTACACAGGAAACCAGTGAAGGTAAGTGATGCTGTGAAGGAGACACTACAGCAGCCAGGGGAGAACAGCCTGCAGTCAGAAAATGAGGATTTGCACTAATATATCTGATAAAGTTTAAAAAAAGATAAAAATGAAACCAGTCCAAAACCCATCAGCTGGGATTAGACCATGCTGCTGAGAAAGCAAAGGAGAAAGGGGCAAAGACCCAGTCAATGACTTTCTTTCAGACATGAGGTGGTGCTTTGGGGACCGGGGGGCAGGCCCCAACCTTGTGCCCCAGTCCTGTGGAAGTTGGTGAGGAACCAATGAAACACAAATGAGAAAGTCAGCTGTTTCTACCATGTACTAGGCCTACTCCATACCAATACTGAAATCTGATTATACTTGCCTGTGAAAGTAGAGTGCAAATTCTACTAAGTTCTACTAAGACATCTGGGCCAAGAGGAAACCAGAGTAATTTTCTATGTGGAGACCAAGTATCTATACCAATGGGGTTTTTTTCTGCAAAGAAGGAGAGAAGGAAACAGATGTGACAGGACAGCCCATGCTTTCAACACCCTCTTTATCCATGTTAGCTATACCTTGACCCTTCTCCTGAATGGTGCTACTCCCTTGACCAGTCACCCTGGGACCAGATTTTTTTCCTGCATCTCTGGCTCATAAGCCCATCTGTGTTCCTACCTGTAAGATTTTAACCTCTGGGACACTGTCAATATGTTAGTAAAATATTTTTTTTACAAATCTGCCTTCTAAGCAAAGTAGTATTTATTCATTCATTCAAAGTACATAGAGCAAAAGAATAAAAAAAACCATGCAGAATTATAAAATTTCTTTTCTTTACCAAATACTTGATCTTCCAAGCAATATTACCCTCTTTTCATTACAGCTACTACCATCTTTGGCCAGAAGAAACATATGGTACATTGTGTGAGACCATGAAGTCCTGTCAGCATTCACAGACATTTTCAGTGCAGTGCTGGGAAAGTACTCAACCCCCTCTCTCCCTTTTCATCACCAGGGCAGGGCTGTAAACTGTAACATTTTTCTAGAACGTTGCAGCTAGGGTAGCAGTACTCCACCCCGTTAATAGCTTTCCCATCATTTCCCTTGGAACATCAAGTATTTTCTAGCTTATCTTTCATATTGCTGTATGTGAGGGAGATTTTCCCAATAGTCTTCACTGCTTTTAACTCTTTATGGAAATGTTATTAAGGTAAACTGAAGTACATATGAGAGTGGGAGACTAGGGGGTTTTTTTATATTCTCTTCATTCTAACATTTTCCATGACTTCTGTGAATCAGTCAGAGGAACCTGTCATGCAGTATACAAATAGGAATATTAATGAAAATTATTTAATTTAAAAGCAACATAGACAAATGCCTAGCAAGGAAGTTCTTGCTAATTTTTATTTTAATTTCCTTTTTTAACATATATAATGATCCATAAATTCATGTTTGTCTCTAAAATATAGCTAAACCCTAAGAAAAAATGACGTACCTAATATTTTAAATAACTACTATAATAATCAATTTCATGGGTTCTCTAGGGTTGAGAGCAAATTAACCAATCAACCTCCACTTTAATCAACTCTTAGGTGATTAGGGCAAATGATTTGCAAGGCAGCATGAACAACACATATCAGCTTGCTGAGTTTCTGCTGACTCAAGAAGCCTTCTGTGTTTGCATAATAGATCTAATAAAGATTGAGAACTACAGCTGGGGAAGGTTGCCTGATATGAAATACTCTGTGAAGGATGTTATGATGATAATCTTTCTACTGCTGTCATACAAATAAGTCAAGTTGCATAGTTGTTCTGTTTACACATATGCCCAATTACTGGCTAGTACCCCACAGAGTGCAGCTTTACAAAACCATAATAAAAATCATAGGCTGCCTCTATTTAAATACCTAATACAACTAATTAAGCAATTCTGTACAATATCATTGTGCTTCTTCCTCAGATAAAGCTCTCCTGATGATGTTAAATGTCCTCCTGATTAAAAAACCACTCTTGAATGTGGAGAGTTCATCAGGATCTAGTCCTTACCTGGTGAGAGAGATTAAAGATACCTGGTGATGCTGTAAACAGTAAGTGGTTTAAATATATACAGCTTTTTTTTCCTGGGAATTTAAGTGCCAGTATATTCCATGTTCTCTCCAAATGTACAATAGGGCTTGTGGGAAAACTATGTCTTTGAATCCTGACAATACAAAAGAGTGAAGCCCAGGATGCAGTCTAAGTTATCCAGAAGGCTACTATGCTGAACACCTGCAGACTCAGGTGTTTACTCAAGAAAGATGCAGTTGTTCATATTCCTGAGGATTTATCCAAATAATATTAATAGCAACAGCAACTGTTCAGGTACTTTCACTAGTGAGAACATGTGCAGATAGATCAAATAATTATGTAACTGAACCTAGGTATTTAAAATAACTGAAATTACTTGTATTGATGCAGTGCCTCAGGTATACATACTCAATTCCTCATGACTGCAGGGACAGTTAAGTGCTGCAATGTAAGAAACTCAACTGGCCCTTTTGTTAAAGCAATCTTTTCTCTCCTACCTAAAACGGACACCTCCTGCCCCACTGTATCTCAGCATGATTTTCAGGTCCCTTTTTGCCTCAGATATATCCTCACAGTCATAATCTCATATAAATGAACAATTATGTGGCAGGCAGGCAGATCTCTGGTCCAGTTGAGGATATGGGAGTCTTGGCTACTTTCACAGGCTCCTGTCACTCTGGGATTCAGTGAGAACAACAGCCTGACAATATGAGGAGACCATCACAGGGCAGTATTTGTCTGAATTTTCAGACGGTCTCAGCAGAGGGAATTGCTGAAACTTCTGAAGTTAGACAAGAAACTTTCAGGTCCCAAAGCTGACTAAATACTTAAGAATAAGTAAATTGCATTGGGCACTCCCAAGGCTGGTTTATCAGACACTCCTTCCCACAGCTGACATGGGAGACCACCTGGAAGTTACTACTTCTAAATGTCCAGCCAAACTTTGCATGTGTTGTGGCAGCTACATTTTTTTGACAAAACTGGCTTTAGTATCTTGACAGTAGCTTACAGTCTCTATGGCAGACATAACATATGGCCCAGTCCAACGCCCATGGGAATCAATGAAGGCTTCAAATGTTAGAAAATTAATGAAGGGCTGATGTACAAATTTTCAGTAAAGAAATGGTTTTCACTCTGTATTCAAGCACTTCAAACATGTTTAAACAAGTAAATTGAGGTTCAGAAGTGTATAATACTCTAATAAATCAAAACTGAAGATAAACCGTGATGTTACAAGGATAGTACAGCTTTTTCCTCAGGAACTTAAAATCTAAAGCTAACTATCACTGCAAGATCAGGCTGAACTTCCCAAAGAAGAGGTACAAAGAGAATCAACATGCCTTCTCCAATCTGGGATCCTTGCTTTACTTCTCGACTATACATGGGGAAGGAGATGAGCAGTGAAAAAGTCACAGACTGTTATGCCTGGGAGAACACAGCTAAGATGGATTTAAGCTTCAGTACCACCTTAATCCAGGCTGCTGTGCCAGCTGGATAGTCCCCAGGTGTGACACAGGTAGTCCCAAACTCAGCCAGCCCATGAGGCAGCACTGGATTGAGCGTGGCAGCTCTGACCAGAGCACTCACCCTACTTCCCAGGCACAGATGTTTTGCCCTCTTATCCAGTCTGCAGAGTCTGGAAAAGGAGAGAAAATACCACCCATAAAGTATATGGAAATTACTTTACACTAGCTGGTCCTTTTTTTTTGGTTGAAACTGTTTAACCTCTTAAGAGCAACCAAAATAGGGATCCAGGTTGGTAAAGCACTCTCTATACATAAAATGCCTTTGGCAGAAAAAGTCTGAAACAGAAACAGGAAGAAACACAAACTTCAAAGAGAAAAACACTTGAGTGAATTCTGCTCAACAAAGGACATCAAAATGGGCTAAGTCAAAACTGAGATTTAAAAAAAGGTTTACAGCATATGAAACAATAATTATATTAAAAAAATTGTAGTAATTCACTTCATATTTCAATCCTTCACCTCAGAGGTCATTTTTACTACTTTGAAACTTATGAGACTACCACTGTGCAAAACTTAGGAGTGTTACAGCATGCAACATATATCAGCACAATATTACTCTAAGTATACAATACAATGCTCCACCTAATCCCAGCTAAATGCAACACATAAAAAAGTGCATTCAAATGTTGATGTTTATTGCATTTTTTCTCTTTCACTTTCCTTATATTTTCCTCATATGCTTTCATGTATTATTATTCCAGATATCATTAACACATCTTCATTTAATATAAAAAACATAAAACTGTACATCTTCATTAATATAGTAAAATTTTTGATTTTATAAATTTTTTCTTAATGTACATAGAAGTCTCATGTAAATTTGAGTACTCCTTTAACTGAGCAGAGTCCTTCAAGCCAGTATTAAAAATCCTACAAAACAAATCTATCAGAAGTTTAAAGGAACTACTTCTGAGAGGCCTTCAGCTGGCAAGGTAGAGACCCTCCATAGGAGCTTAGAATAACCTTTATTTTGTAAAGTATATCCATTTTATAAAGAATGCAACTTCCCAAGTATATGCATGAGTACGATATCAGAGTCAGCAGAACGAATGACAACTGCACAACATGGGAACAAGACACACAAATTCAAATGATCTTCAAATCTGGTGACATGGAATCTTCCAGTTTAGTAGAGTAGTAAGTAGTAGTAATGAGTATTACTCCATTAAAAAAAATTAAAATACGAGCAACTCTTTAAAAAAATAAAACTATTGACTGAAAAAATCTGTCTTTTCACAAAGGAAACCAAAGGAAGACATTCCTTAAAAAGTCACTGCCCTTTTTAATGTGTATTTATTTACAGATTTACATGGATTTATGTTCAGAAGGACTGTTCTCAGCCTTAATCAGATCAACATGCTTGTAAATGTGTATATTTTTCATAAACTTGGGCGGGCTACTAATCTCTATAGCCCTAATAAAAAGAACTGTGTGGCAATTAGCTCGAACCCACTCCTATATATAAGCACTATTACATACTGGGAGCAAATTATCAGAACAAATCATTAGAGTTATAATAACAAGATCTGGAATATATTGAATATCTGGTTACATTAACACACAATCCAGCATACCTTAGGAAATTAAAGGAAATATTCTCTAAAGAAAAACAATCAATCTTTATTTCTATTATAATTCCTTCATTTTTTCAAATATTTTCTTATTTTGTAGCATAAGACATTTTAAATCAAGCTGTGAAGGAAGAAATAGTAAGTGGCAAATCTTTCAGTAAACTTTATTTTACGGAACTTGAAAAATAAGTCACTTGTAATGTTTCTCTGTTTGAATTTTGCATAAAAGACCTACATTTCAATTAGTGATTTGAAAGGGAAAAAAGAGACCGGTACCAGAGCCAGCCTGAAAACAGCTAGTGCAATAAAATAACATCTGCTCATAGAAGTCTTCAGACCCTCAGCACTGCTCATTTGAACAAATGGTTTTCAGAGTTGTCTACTACTTGTCATCTGAACCAAACCAGATCTACTTCTCTTCTCTAACTCCTTGCACATACAGGTGGGAGAGGCCATGGTGAGAGGACCTGTGGCCAGGTCACAGCTTTGGCTCTGTCCTTCACCACCTCTGGCTTCCATCCCCAACTTCCTTTCAAGGAGCAAACCTGCAGTCAGCCTGGACCATGGCAGTCACTAACTGCAAAATCAAGAGTGAACTGAGATGTCTTTAGGCTGTAGGAAGAACATCAAAGGATAATGCTTAGGGCACTTGGGAGTGACACAGAGGAAAGGAAGGACCTATATCAGCATGAGAAATTACTCACCAGCAGAGTAATCACTCACAGGGCTCTCAGGGTTAATCAATTTATGTAAATCTCCGATGAACCTGTCACCTGTTTGCTGGCACTGTGGTCTTTAACACACTGTCTGTTACTGGATTATTTTAACATTCTTGTGAGTCTTGTGACCCTGCAAAGGCACTGCAGTGTTGCACAGTTTCAAACCCCACATGAACTCAGGAGCATTGCAGAAGCACGAAGGTATGTACCTTTCAGCATCCTTGTCTCACTAATCTTCCAGCTCATAGTCATCTTGCTCTTGAGCCCCAGAAGTGCTCATTCACTGCACCTCTACTAACAGTGACATACATCAAAACATCAGATTTCAAAGCAACTAGCCTGTGCAGGTACAGAGAAGCCAGTATCTTTTAAAATACATCTCAAAACAAAACAAAAAAATATTATCACAGTTTTGTTACTTATTTACTGCATTTCAAATTAATGCAATATTTGTATCAAGCTGTGTACTTGATTCCTACTTGTAAGCTTTATTTTGTAGTTATTTGAATCTCTCATTAATTTGAACTACTCTGAAAATGGGAATTTATGTTCTTGGTGAAGAATCTTGATGACAGAGTTGTATTTTTATCTAGACAGACAGAGCATGATAATTTGGTCTGCATAGAAACTTGTTTCTGACTCACAGTTATTTTTTTTTTAGGAACTCAACTAATAAGGTTAGGCCATGAGCCATGGCTTCACACCTAATTGAAAGTTTGGCCTTTGCTCTCAAAAGAGGAACTTTACTCTTTCATTGTGAATGACCAGGTCTTGGCTTCTTTCCTGAAGACATGTAATTCACCAGGGAAGTTTGCTATTTCTGTTTGTTCTCAGCATCTGCTCACATATGTAAAGATAAGATGTGCCTTATCCCCTCAGGCCTTGAAACTTATTTTATTTGCCTGAAGAGAACAACATTCAGTCTTGAATAAGGTAATTATACAATTTTTTTAAATGGAAAATGCTTTTAATTACATGTCTTTTTTAACATTACCATACAAAAAGGAAAGTAACCATGTCTTTTCCTGGGACTTATGGAAAAAAGGTCAAACATTTCCTTTAATTCTGCCCTTTGACATATAGACTTTAAAACATGGCCAAGAAACTACACATCTGGCACCTTTGTTCTTACTGTATTAATCTGTTCCCATCCAGTATGAGGCCCGAGTTAATGAATCACTGGTGCTGGATATGATCCTCAGGGAAGTTTTGACTTCATTGTCCTGTGTTTTATATTGATGGCATGGTGCTGCAGAACTAAAACAGACACCTGCCCTGGCTCAAAGGCATGTCTTTCACATGATTCAACTAATAAAATCATATGAATAGGAATTTATTACTGAATTTTATGAACGCTAAAGTCACCATTTATATAGTTCAAGACTGGCCTGATTCCTAAGACGCTACAGTATATTATGTTGCAGTGTTCTGCTAAATAGTCTGAGCTGGCTGTGAATTCGCTTGGGTACCAGAAAGAATATGATCATATTAGCATGCTGCTCTAGTAATACATATTACCCTGAGTTACCTTTTCCTAAGCTAATATATCAGCAAAAATTATTTTGATGGAAAGTTACTCTGATCAAATTACTACTGTTTCTACTAGCTAAATTGCACGCAGCATTCAGTGATTGGTCTGATCCGGCACCAAGACTAGAGACAACCTTACAAAACTCTTGTTATTTCTCATTTAGGCCAGACAGCTTTTTCTAAACTACCCAGAAGAAGGGATTAAATAGGTTAGTTGATCCGCTTCCTCTCTTGTGAACAGCCTGGCATAGGCTCAAGGGAGTGGATTGAGCTCAGGAATGCAGATGAGATTCCACATTTATCTTCCTGCTGAAGAGGTTGTTTCTCCAGTCTCTTCCTTTCATACTGTTTCTGTCTTTTCTTATCAGTGTAATAGGGCATGTAAGACAGTAGATCTGCTTGAGCCATGCCTTAACTATAGTTGAAAATTATGTCTCTTACTCCCTTCAAACTCAAGACTCATCTAGTAAAGGCAATGATAGCTACACAGAAATCCTAATCCTCCTGATGACTTCATCAATTAGTCTTTGTGTTAATAGGATGACATTATGTTACTGATCTTAAAGATGGACTTTTTTTTTCAGAGTTAAGCAATCAAGGCATCCAGTCTCATTTAATGGCCACCAAAGTTCTTTGACTCCTTTACTATGCTAAGACAACAGCTTCAGTGCAGTTCTGATTTCTAAAACATAATGATGCCCAGTTCTACTTGTACCAGTATTCTCTCTAAAGACAAATAGTCCTTTTTCTTTTCCAGCCTTTCCTTGTAGAAGAAAGTGCATTATATTAAGCTAAACAAATCAAGGGTTTTTTCCTTCTTTTGTGGAGTAGTTTGTTTCCTTGTTCATCCCAGTAAACCTTTTCTGTTACACCTTGAAATTATGTTTCTTACCTAAGAGATCAATGTTCCCATCATTCCAAAAGAAGTCTTACTTACTTCAACACTATCAATGCTTGCCTATATTAATTATTTTACCAGACACACCATCAGATCACACTTTTTCTACAACTGTGTTGCGCTGGTGATTCATAGCTGTACTGTGATCAGCTGAAAGGCCCAGAATTTTGCTTACACCGCTGTTTCCATTTTTACAGCTTCTAGATTATAGTATGAACTGTTGCTTTACAATTTGAACATTAAATTAAATCCCACTTCTAACAATACAGACCAGCATCCAGTTCTTCTGTGGCATTCTTAACCTCCTGCTTTTAGGTGATGCCTTCTTTATCCACTTCTCATCAAGTGTCATTAACTTACATCTATTTTCTGTGCCCAGGTCATCCATAGAAATATTAATATTAGCCGCAAGAGTGGTCTTTGAGGACCTAACTGACCAGACTTCCTTTCCCTTTCAGCAAAAGCCTCTGTCAGTTCTTTTTAACCAGCCCCTTATCCGCTCTACAGTTCTTGCTCATCTTACCTGCTTTCACCAATGATTTCCCATGTGGCACCAAATAATGTACCGAAGGCCAGAAGGATTAGAACTACCAAATTTCCCTCCTCTTCAAACAAGCTTTTAGAGAAATCTGGGAACCAGGGGTCAAGTTTAGATAAAAATCTTAGTAAGAAATAGGTACTGTACCAAAGGGAATAAGAGGAAAGAAAACACTCATGTTAGGAAGGAAAAAATGTAGGTATCAAGATGCCTTGGTCCTTTGAGCTAAAATAGGCAGTATCTCAGAATTTCTATGAATAACTTTGAAAATGAAGAGTACAATAAGAACTTTGGCTCCCAAATGATTTTTTTTTCAGGATAATATGAGTGAAGAGGATCTTGAGGCATATACAGAAATAAGGCAAGAGAGAAACTCCCCATGAACAGTTCTAGACAATTGCAGTAGAGTCTGACGACAAGTGAGACTTGACTCAGTGATCTTTTCTGATGCATAGATCACTAATAGTGATGAAATAATTATCTGTGTGTGTGACATGGTTATACTAGCAAATTAAGCTAATTGAAGTGCCTCCTTTCTCCTTTGCTCCTCAGCTTCTGAGACTTCCAAGTGTACCCAACAATTGTTCTGGTAGAAACAGATAGAGATTTTTCGTCACCTCACATGATGTGACATGAATGCATACAGTTACAACATGCCCAGTTACAAGAAAGGGAATGGTTTATGTACTAGGTAATTCATACATGCAATTTAGCTACACTGTTTTCTGTCACTGATTTATTCTCCCAAAGAATTGCAAAAATTACCCTTGGTTTTCAGTGTGGACTTCTTTTAGATTAAAAATAATTTAAATTATCAAAGCAAATTCTTACACTTGTATATTTAATTGCTGAATGGATAAGTTATTTGTCAAATATGATTTCACCTACTACTTCACAGGCTTTAAAAGAGATTTTTGAAAGAAAATTAGTAACCAAACGATGTTTTGGTCCTATTCTTTTCAGTGAATATTTTCAAAACAAATTAAAACTTATATTTAATATCAAAATTCTCCTTGAGAAGTGACAGGGAACTTTTGAAATGGACTCAGTCCACTTCAAGTCCTGGCAAAAAATTACTCTGCCACATACTTAGGTTTAAAAAGAAATGTGCACATATTTTATCTTTCAAGAATAGTGTTTTTTTCAAAATAGCGGGTTCAGAGAGTTAATATGAAAACAAGGCCTTTCCTATCAGCTTGTACAGACAATAGAGCAGCATAGGTTATTATGATCAGCAAATGACGTGAATTCATGGATCCTGCATGCTACAAATGGGAACTTCATTTCAGACCTGAGCAAATTGGTATGGCAGGGTCAGCAGGGAGGCAACTTAAGGAAGGAATCCTAGAGACCAGCCCAGTGGCAGAGTGGCCCCAACCTTTTTTTCTAGCCTCAAGAATGAAATAACAGATGTCAAGATCCTTTGTTATAGTCCTGTTGTGACCTGCCTATAGATTGGGATATTTGAATTTCATCTCCCTGCCTCCACTAAAAATTTCTTTGAAAGCCTGATGCCATTGGCTTTGTGTAGGTGAGGTGGCTTTCCTCTATAGTTAATGTCGGCACAGTAACACTTGAAATGCAAAACACAAACATTTTCTTAACAGTGCTAAATGCCCTCGTTATTCAAAGGCATGGAAACAGGCCAGAAACTGTTCAGATTACCAGTGAACCATTCAAGCTAGCTGTACAAAAGTAGGTATTAAACATGTGAGAAGGTACAGAGAAAAGTGATGACTCTGTTGACTGTAGGAACAAAAGCAACAACAGTATAGATAGTTGAAAGTACTTAATCCCTATAATCTGAAAGGTGAGAAAGGATCAAGAGGACTGTATTAACTGAAGTATGTCTGATTTTAAGGTTATGGTTGCTGCTGAGAGATAATCAAGCACACATTTTAGAACAGTGGCTAAAATGGAAAGGAATAATTTCTTACCTAACATTGGAACTGCTTATCTCAGAAAAAAACATCTCAAATACTTCCTAAAAAAGAAATGGTGCAGCAACAGTGAACTTAGGGTTCTCTTGTGTCCTTCAAAGGACAATCAGTATCATTTTAAAGAAAATAATATTTTAAAATTGAGCCTCAATGAGCTGAATAGCCTTTTTTCATTGCTACACTCCTCATGGTCTTCATAACATGTCTTTTTTTTAAATATTATGCCCCTCAATTAGCTCATAATTGCTGTCTGTTCCATATGAATTATGCAGCATTTGATGTAAATTCAGATTCCACAGCACTGTACAAATCTAAGGCCATTTCAGAACTTGGTGTAATTACAAAAGTAATCCCTTTAGACCAAGAAAGAAAATGAGTATCATTTTTTCCATTCTGGTTGGTTTGTATGGTACTCCTGCGCTAAATTCCCCTTGGGCTGCCATGACAGTGCATGTATTGGGTCTGGCTGAGATGGAGTTCATTTTCCCCACAGAAGCTCCCACAGAGCTGCTGCATTGGGAGCTAGAACAGTGTTTCAAACACACCAGTGTTTTGGCTACTGCTGAGCAGTGCTCACACAGCATTTTGGCTGTCTCTGTGACACTTACCCCTCACCAATAGGCTGGGAGTGGGCAGGATCCTGGTAGGAGACACAGCCAGGAGAGCCAACCCAAAGTGACCAAAGGGATATTCCATACCATATGCCTGCTCAGCAAGAAAAGCTAAGAGAAAGAAAGAGGAGAGGGTCATTTGTTTTTACAACATTTGTCTTCCAAAACAACCACTATGCATAATGAAGCTGTGCTTCCTGGGAAGTGGCTGTACAGTCAGCTGATAGGAAAGAGAGAATAAATATTTGATTTTCCTTTGCTTCTGCTGAGAAAAGGAGGGATAGAGAGGCTTGGTGCACACCTGGCATCCAGGCAAGATCAGCTCACCACGGTGCAATAACAATGCAGATCCTAAACTGGTGTAAATGAGCACAATTCAGGAGAAATTGAGGGAGCTAGCCCAGTTTACATCAGTGATAGCTGTAGTTTTAACTGATTTCTTCTCAAGTTTTATCACTGTTGAGTCCTTTACTGAAACTCTAACTGAACTAGAATCCAAGTGGAAAACATTACTGAAAAAAACTCCACAACAACAAAACAAGTCTTGCAATATACTGTGCTCTGAATTATTCAACTGTTGAAATACCCAGCATTTATCCAAAATAGCAGGAACAGGAAGCTGCAGAAAATCAGTGCATTGAAATACATGGCAACTTGTAGAACAGTGGAGAAAGGAATAAGACAAGAGGCAATGGGCAGAAACTGATGCACAGGAAGTTCCACCTGAATATGAGGAAGAACTTTTTGCTGTGCAGGTGACCAAACACTGGAAGAGATTGCCCAGAGAGGGTGTGGAGTCGAACTGTCTGGATGAAATTCTATGCAATGTGCTCTAGGACGACCTTTCTTGAGCAAGGAGGTCAGGCCAGGTGACCACTGTCATCCCTTCCAAACTTCCCCTTCATTCTGTGTAATTCTCTGAATATTTCACCAACTCTTTATGTCTGTGTTCCTTTCTAACATCAGGCTTATAAGAGATAATAAATAGAATATGTTAGGAGAGAGTCTAGATTCTAAGTGATTTCTAATGCTCTTGGAAACTAAGAGACTCTCAATAAATGTTTTAAAAAGTTAGTTATCTAATTTATGGACATCAAAACTTTTCAGTCTACCTACAACAGAAAAAATTATTTCTGAAACTGGTCTTAGGCTGGGAATATATTTGACATATAGAGATCCCTTAAGAGTCTGGTGAATGAAAGTCTAGTAAGACTGTCTCCAAATATACTTTTCTCTTAGTTTAATTAAATATTTTCACCACAACCATCAATATATGTAAATATAGTTCCTTTTTTAACTACTCCAGTTTGACTGGATCTCAATCAGATTTAGTCATACAATGACATTCTTTTATTGTTTTAATTTATTTAACAAAAAATATGCTGTAACCAATACAATTACAAGCAGAGTTTCTAAAATACATCAAGCATACCAATAAAACTAATAAGACTGTGATTTTCAGCAACTTTGTCATTGTATTTATTCTGCCTGATCACCCTAAGAAGCTTCTGAGGCTGCACAGACAGAAGGGAGGGTGGGTTACAAGCCGTGGAGTGCCTGTGTTTAACACCCTGCTGTTGACCATGCTGTCAGGGATATTTATGCAGCCCTTCTGATGGATTACCTGATTTTATTATGATCTTTATAACAAGGAATATATGCAATACAAAAGTGTGATTATTCCTCCATTACAGAAGGTGAGATTCAAGAAAGATGGTGTGATTCCTCTGAGGCAACTTAAAAAGAAATAAAAAATCTGTGAAATCAAGGATACTTAATTTGGCATGGCCAAACTTAGACTTCCTCCTCTACAACAGGGGTTAACATTTTACCTCCAGTTTTGACTTGGCAATCACAGTCATTTATCTAAATAGTCAAGAGGGGTGGTGGGGAGAGAAGAATCCAGGACCTTTGCCAATATCCTGTAATCATGGAGCATTTTTTCCAAAATAAAATGCTGAAAAATCAAACTGAATAGAAACTAAGTTCCGTACATTTTTTTTTTCTTAAATGCTACCAATATTCCTAATCTTTAGTATCTCTGGCTTCTGGTGGTATTTCCTCACTGCCTATAAAAGGAATCATTAATACTATCCCTGCTTTGCTGCCTCTTTGTCTCCCCCTCCCCCTCGTTTAATCTCTTCATATGGAGACAAGTGCAGTAGTCTCTACTGAAAACTGAAGTATAACCATCTAATTGTTAATCAGCCAGCAGAAAGTGGCTGATAAAGTAAAGTGCCAGGATGACTTCCAGTTGAGAGTGTAAGAAATTAGGCAAAACTGATCTTTGGTGTACTTTTATTATAACTCCTCTTTCTGGGTACTCATAGCCTTAAATACACATTCTTAAAATCAAATGTCCTTCATTTTCAACAAATGTTATACAAATTTGAAGTTATACAAATTTGATGGTTTGCATTGACTTGAACAGGACAACAGTTAAATGATGTGCCCAAGGTCATACAGAAACCCTGTGTGAGGATAGGGAAAATTTTACTGGCTGTGTACATTAACATTTTTTCTCTCTGGCAGTGACAGCTCTAAAATTTATTGTCATTTCCCTAGGTAGTGCTCTGTATTGCCATCCTGAAATCATCTGAAGCAAAATCATTTCCTTTCAGAGGTTTTTTCCAACACCCTAAAAAGATAAGGGAGTCTGACTTTATTTCTTGACACTTGGAAATAAAGTTGCATTGCTACTGAAACAAAATTCAAGAGTAATTATGTTTCTGTCTAAATATTTGTCAGTAAAGCCTTTTATTCCTGCCTCCCCCTTCAAAGTCTGCTACATTCAAAACAGTCACACCACAGAGCACAGAGATTCCTTTCTGAATATTAGCCACCCAATCCAGCATTTTTAGAAGCCACCAAGAAAACGGTGACCCCTTGCACACACATATAATACAGACAGTCACTCATGCATTAACAGCCATAAACCCCCAAAGGTCGTTTCCATGACAACCCCAGGGTCCTTAATGACCCTGACAGTTCAATGATTTTGTTTTGTTTGAGAGTGAAGGAATAATAAGTCTTCTCCCATCACCCCCTACCCCCTCCGCTGCACTGATGTGCTGTTCATTATCTGATCCTGGGCTCAGCCCTGGAGACAGAGCGGCAGCCAGCTCTGAAAGACAAGAGCCTCGCTGCAGACAAAGAGCATCGGAGGAGCTGAGCGTGCTCAGCATACTGCAGCAGCTCCAGCCTCATTAATTCCATCACTAACCCAATGAGTTTAAGCAAGTGCCAGGGGTATTACAATAGTTTGTAGCAATATGTTGCATAAGTGAGCCCCAAATCACTGTACAGTTATTTAGAAAGTACATTTTGCATATCACTAGTAGGAGTGCTTTTATTAATGATGTGTACCAGAAACACAGTAAGACATTGCATCTACTCTGCAGCAAGACGTATAATTTCAATGACGTGACGAATAAGGTAATTACTGTACTTCAATCTATTTCCCATATGTACCATACTTAACTTCAGAAAACTAAAGAGATATCCAAGAGAAAGAAGCATAATAATGCATCACTAAATGCACAGACTATTCCTAATGCTTTGAATGCACATTTCTTAGTACTGCTCTTCAGCTGAACCTTCTGTTCTTTAATTAGAAATCAGCTACAGGTATATGCAGCCTTCCATTCCCAATATTAAATACAGTCTTCATTAAACGCTACAGAAACTGGCTTGTTGATCCAATTTCATTTTTCTATGAAATTCCATTAAAAGTCACTGCCATTGTTTACATGAAATTATATACATTAATTTGATCCTAGTCCAACATTATCTCATCACGACTATGCTCTTACTAGTGTCATATTAAACCAGCTCTTTGGTGACCTATTTTATGGATCAATGGATCTAAATTGTCTTCGTTTTCCTTCACTTCATAGATTAACTGTGCATTGAACATAAATGGTATAAATTACAGCTTCCCAAAGGTTTCTCTAACTAGTATCAATGGCCATTGGCCTTACAGCTTTCAGAGTAGCTGCAAGTTACAACTTTGTGGGGAGACCAGTTGTGTCTTCCTCTTTCCACTTGTACAGTGGGCAGTGTATGGGATTTAAAACACTCAGGATGGCTGAAAGGTCCCTGTTTTTTCTTTATAGATAAGTATGTTGATCTTAGGATAGGTTTGTACCTGTAATATAAGAGATGGCCCAGTCAGAGAGAAGTTTTTGACATGTTTTAGATCAAGTTATATTAATTTCTCTGTATTCAATTTCATTCTATAATATTCAATCCTTTGATTGAAGTGCCTAACTTCAGATGGCTTCAGGAGAAGCTTAGTATGGTACAAGACCCTCAGAGTACACTCATCCTTAGAACACAGGCTCCATGATGCAATCATCCAGAAAAACTGTCCCTAACATTTTAGTTCAACACTCTGGCTTTTATCCAGAAAAATATTTTAGATAAATGAGTATTCCCAAAGAAATCCTCTCCCGCAGTACCTTAAGTCAATGAGCTACTTGAATTTTTACTGCTCACTGTATGGTTGCTTATATTCAGTTTTAATTTGGGGAAAGTTACTCACTACTTTCTGAGATAGAAAAATTAAAAATATAAAATTTTTCTTTATTCTGAAGAGTAGAATCTAAGATGAATCAAACTACTTATGGAGGAACTCAGAAACAGTACTGGAGCACAGACACTAGACCCTACTGTACTTTCCTAACACTCAATTTCCACTTCCTCAAATATAATACGATTTTAATCTTGCCTTCACTCAGTTTATTCCTCTTCACTACAACCTAAAACAAGGTCACTGGAAAGTCAGAGGCAACACAGCAACCTCCAAGTCTCATGCAGAAAAGAAAAGAGATTTAAAGAAAAAAGTTAGCATCTTGCTTCTACAGCTAATCGTTCTCAGCAGCATGTCTTGATTGTATACTACAAAGGTAATCCAAACTATCAGTTACAGACACACTACAGCCTATGTGCTCCCCAAATATGACATTTCCTCCTGCATGACATCTATGTTTCTCTCCAGGTTGGCAGGGTTTTTCAAGTTCTGCAGAGCTTTCCCACAGAGCAGCATGTACGCCTTCCCAAGAAATTCCTTTGCCTCTCAGTTTCATTACCATGTTCTATGCATACCCTATGTTATGCAGAAGAGGTCTTGGTCTGATAGCAATTAAATATGCCCAGAGGCATGGATTCTCTCCTCCGAGTGCACAGCACATGCAGCTCTCATTAATGTTAATGTCAACTATGCACCTTATCATAAGGAGAAGCAGGGAGATTCCTAAAAGTACCTAACCTGGGGAAAACCAAGGTGGGGAGTGAAACGATGTTGTGTGTACATAGAATGCATCTCTCTGTTTCAACCTAGTTTTCATAAATAATGGAAAGTCTCCAAAGACAGCAGGGAAAGAAATTAAGCACCTAACAAGTCAGGATTCTTATACAGCCTCCAAATGTAACTACACTGTCTGGTTTTGCCCTTGTGCCAGTAACACAGTCAGCTATGAAACACAACATGTGGTCCTGCAGAAATTTGGAGATTTTTTATTATTTTTGCCACAACCAGAGACACTCAGAGAACCTGGGTGAAATTAGGACCATAGTGAAGTGTCTCTCCTCAAAAAAATGCTTAACATAAACATCTCTTCCCAAGTAAGTTTAGACACAAAACAGGCAAGATGGACAAAAGAAGTGGTTATCTCCATTTTGCACCCTAGCAGCAGAGGTATATACAGATGAAGTTACTTTCCAAACTTAACAGTAACCGGAAGCAGAAACAGACAGCAAATTTCCTGGAATTTATCCAAATTCTTTCACTACATGAATGTCTTTCCCCAAATCTGAAAGCTTCCCCTCCTATCTCATTCACTTCAATAGTTCTTGAAACAAAAACACATCCAGAAGGATTTTTTTGTGGGATTCACTCTTTCTTACATTTCAACTTGTTATAGGCATATAAGCACATAGTAAAACAACAGCTCAAATTTCTTTTCCAGAACAGAACAAGAGACTCCCACAGGACCAGATTCTACCATCTTTTAGGATGGATATCCCACCTAGAAAGTGAGACTGACCCAATATATAAAACATGTCCATGCAGCTTTTACTTCTGTTTATAATCCCAGTTTGCCAGGGACTATTTTAAAAGTTGTTATTGTACACAATTAAGTAAAAAACATGAATGGTGCAAAGATGAAAAATTTGCTTTAAAATGCATGATCATATGGGATTCAGGAGGTCATCTTGACTGTCATCACACAGCATGTACACAGCAACCAGGAAATCAGGTCCAGCCAGCATGAGTTCATGAAAGACAGGTCCTGCCTGACCAACATGATATCCTTCTATGACAAAATAAGAGCCTTTGTGGGTGAGAGAAAAGCTGTGGATGTTGTCTACCTGAACCTTATTAAAAGCCTTTGACAGACCCTCCCGCAGCATTCTCCTGGAGAAACTGGCTGCTCATTCATGGCTTGGATAGGTGCCCTATTCACCGGGTAAAAGACTGTCTGGGTTGCCAGGCTCAGACAGGGGGGAGGGATGGAGTTCCCTCTAGCTGGTGGATGGCCACAAGTGGTGTTTCCCAGGGCTCTGCACAGGGATTAGTCCTGTTTAAAACCTTTATCTACATTCTGGATGAGGATAGAATGCACCCTCAGTCAGTTTACAGACAACACTGAGTTGGATAGTAGTGCTCATCTGCTGGAGGATAGGAAGGCTCTGTGGTGGGATCTGGACAGGGTGGATCAATGGGCCAAGGCCCACTGTGTGATATTCTACAAGACCAGGTGCGGGGTCCTGCCCTTGGATCACAACAACCCTGGGCAGTGCTTCAGGTTTGGGGAAGAGTAGCTGGAAAGCTGCCTGGGGGAAAGGGACTTGGGGTTGCTACTTGGCAAGAGGTCAAACTTGAGCCTGTAGTGTGCCCAAGCAGCCAAGAAGGCCAATGGCATCGTGGCCTGTATCAGAAATAGTGTGGCCAGTAGGACTAGGACAGTAATAATTGCCCTTGTACTCAGCACTGGTAAGGCTGCACCTCAAATACTGAGCTCAGTTTTGGGCCCCGCACTACAGTTTAGCCACTGATGTGTCCCAAGGGCAGTATAGTTGAGGAACAGTCTAGAGAACAAGTCTTATGAGAAGCAGCTGAAGGACCTGAAGGTGTTTAACCTGGAGAATAGGAGGCTCAGAGGAGAGTTTATCACTCTCTAGAACCCCTTGAAACAATGTAGTGAAGTGAGTGTTGGTCTCTTCTTCCAAGTAACAGCAATAGCACAATAGAAAACAGCCTCAAATTATGTTGGGAAGGCTCAGATTGGACATGAAGTAAATTTTTTTCACCAAAAGGGTTGTCAAGCATTGGAACAGGATGCCTAAGAAAGTGGTGGAATCACCATCCCTGGAGGTATTTAAAAGACATGCAGAAGTAGCACTTAGAGACATGGTTTAGTTGTGGACTTGGCAGTGTTAGGTTTATGGTTGGACTTGACAATCTCACAGGTATTTTGTAACCTAAACTATTCTATGATTCTGTGAGACACATCTGAGTAGGTATGAGGCAAACATTTGCCATGAGAATATTAGTAATGAGGGGAAAAACTCAACAATACCATGTCTACAAATCATGATTCATCCCTTCCAACACCACAACAATTAAGTACAATTTTACTAATATATTTGGAAAACTTAGAATTTCAAGTTTTCATATATACACTGTCTTGAGAAATAAAATTGCTACAAAGTAAAGATTGTAATCTCTAGAGCAGAGGTCTAGGAATGAGAACTGGAGGATTCTAGTCTTTATTTTGCTATCAAAATCTGACTAAGTCACTTCAACTGAGCTTCTATAAAGTGTGTCCTAAATGTCTCAGGTGATGTGAAATGTACTTAGGGTTACAAAACATTTTAAGATAACTGTATGGAAAATAATAATTCAAAGCGAGGATAACTGCAAGGCAGTGGTAGCTACTAACAGTTAATTATTTACATTAATGTAGTATCTCTCTTTGCATGTATAAAATAAATGTGTGCTGAACCAAAGAGAGAAATTTCTTGATATAGTGTAATTTAAGGGCCATTTGAATCTCAAAAATATACATTTTCTTTTTTACCCCCAATGGTACCTTTTATAGCTATAATTTCCATGGCAATGAAAAGAAAGGCACCTGAAATGAAAGTGTTAGAATAACAAGCTTTTTCCATTTCACTGTTAAGAGCAGCACAATAACTGCTAAAGTTCAGAAACAGCAGACCTGAAAAAACATTTTTTTATCACCTGGTTTGCTAAAATGTAATCTGTGGCAATTTGCCCAGGCCTCCTAAGGTTGCATCAGAAGACACTACTGTTATTCCTCCCAGTACTAGCTGTTTGTGCTAGTCTAGGCACAGTTTGATGTCAGGAAACAGGCTTCTACTGCCAAGAGGACAGGTATTTAACACTGAAATAAAATACGCTGAACCACAGTAACCTTGAGTCTTGGTGCTCTACTTCGTTATATTGGAATTATTATGAAACTTGGACATACACCATTTTTTTTAACAAAATAAAGTGGGTCTACTTTATTTGCAGAATCACAATTAAGATACAGATGATTTCTTCAAGTTCTGCAGTTAATGACCGGCAAGTATTCTTTTCCATACAACAAAAGTATTCTCAATTAAATTTTAGTTCTTGTGCATAGCAGAAAAAGAAAATACCAATGGAGGAATAGAGTGCTTAGTAAAGGTGAAGTATAAGGTATTATGTGCCCTAAATTCCAGGAATTACATTTATTTATTTGTCCAGGAACTGGAATTCTCTTTACAAAAGCCATCTTGGTATTTTGAAGCACAGGTTTTAGAGGTTCTAGGAGTGGTTTTCAAAGCACATATGAGCCTTCTTCCTACACAATCAATAGCTGAGATGCATTAAAGCCCCACTTAAGAGGGCTTAATTCCTTCTGTTGGATGCATATGTAAAGAAAGGGACAAAAAAGTCAACCCCCTAAAAAGTTAAAACCCCCTCAATCCTGATCTAACCTTAGTGACCAACATATTTCAAAACATCAAAGTTTCCTTTGAATGCTGGATAAGCAGAGAAACATTTAGCTTTTGATAGCACTACAGTGCCTGTCAGGTAAGCTACCTAATCTCCTACTTAGGTCCCAGGAAAAAATAACACAAATCAGATGTTTTTGCACAACCTCTTTTACCTCACTTAGGAAACGTACAATCTCCACAGAACTCAGAAGTACACCAATTCTTCATCCATTTTACCCAGTAGTTTTTCTACATCTAGTAGTTCATGCCTCAGGTTATATTAGTAGGATTATTTAATCAGTTAAAAATCCTGACCAAGCAATCACATATTCTGTACTTTCCACCACCAGTCTGTGAAACCAGGTCTTGTGCTTCGGCTGGCACTAATAGGAAGATAGCTCAAAAGGAACTAATGCTAGAAAGCATGATATTCCAAAGAGGCTGAGTTCACACTAATTTCAAAACATCTGAATATCTTTTCATTACAATGGAATTGTTTGAAATTACCCATTTTATCTGAACCATCAGGATGCATGCGAGGGCAAAGCATTCCCAAGATGACACAGGTAAGTTAGTAAGGTGTTAGAATTTCTGATTCTCATCTGTATAAAACAGATTGTTTTAAGAGACCTTTGCTTTGTTCTGCTTCTGGAGCAGTAAGTTGTTGACTTGTAAACCAATTAATGAAAAGCATGTGAGCTTAACTAAAAAGCACAGCAGTTTCCCAAACATAAGGGATCATGCTTGGTACAGACATCCTGCCCTAACCAACCCCTCCTAAGCATCACTACCCTCGACTGTACACTGTACCACTTAACAGGAATAACATATTACAGACACAGCTTCATTGCCACCCACTGACTACCCAAAACAGAGTGATCCAGCTCTGGTCTGCTTTGTTAACTAGAGCCAGAAACCCTAATAAACATTTTGCAATTGATTTCAGCAAGAATAGTTTCTCACTGTGAGAATACTTGTAAGCTTTTCTGATCAAGCTGTCTATGAATACCTTAGTGATTCATCCCCAAAGAAGTCATCGGGATTTTCACCTGTGCACATCTGTATTAGGCAAAGAAAACTGTATATTTTATGCATTTATTTTCTTTCCATTTTGTGTGTAAATCTTGTTCACTTTGCTTGCTTTGTGACTAATGAGAGCAATATTGGTAACTTCAAACATGAGTTAAATGACAAAATACCAAGAGAAGACTTCTAAAAAGCAAGAGTTTTACAAAGAAATTGCTTTCAATATTGGAGGTTTATTTCACAAAAACTTCTGAGAATTTGCCCCAAAGAGGTAGTTTGAACATAACAAATCTTTTCTTCATTTTACAAGTAGTTGTAAGACAGCACTCATGGCTGCATAACACTGGAAATTAAGAGGCAGCTAGCAAGCCAAAGGAGCACTAAAAAAAATCTGATTTAGAGGCAGAATCTTCTTTATTGATGACTTTTTTTCCTACTTTCCTCTCTCTTTGGTGCTCCATAGCACAGCTAAACCTTTTTATCCCTTTCATATTGTGTTTCCTGAAAACGTATGCTAAAACATGTATTGTATTTTAACACAGGGCATTTGGTTTTTCAATTAATATGATCAATCTTTTAAGATTTTTTATAAAATGCATAAAAATATAATTTCTAGTGCAGATGTGTCTGTGTCTGCGTTTATTTCCATATCTACTCATTCACATTTTCATAGGAACACATATTTCAGTAGAAAACATTCTGACTAAAAGGGTCCCAGATTACTCACCTATTCTGCCATACCCAGGGCTAAGTTTTCTGTTTCAATTACCCCGTGAACACTGCAGTGTTCTGCTACCAATTGCCATCATGAGTGTGTTTTGTAAGCACGGCCATGCTACACTTGTGGACCAAATGGTGTATGCCAAATGATTATGCAGGCCTTGAGGCACTCTGAATGTATAAACATTTACAGTACAACAGATCTTTGGCCAAGTGGCCAAGGAATTGATTATAGGGCTATGAAAGTCACTGGATTTTATTCATAAAAATCCCATAATATTGGCTCTAGTTCATGCAGAACTAGCACAGGCAGGTTTTAAAAGTAGGATGCTCTTATGTGAATTCAGAAGCAAGCAATCCTTGCAGCAAATTGTGTAGAACAAATAGGAGCAGGTCTCACCCTGGTTACCATTTTTCCTGAATTCAGAATATCTGACAATTAGGCAAATGCAATGCAAAAGTACACAGTCTTGCTGTAGTATAAGGGAACACAAGGAGCACTTTTTTACTGGCAATATTACAGAAAAATCAGAACAACGCTGTTAGGGTAAAAAAAAAAAAAGATAAAAAAGATAGAATGCATCAGACATATTTTAAAATGTTAGCTTTAAATACAGACATTGAATAGAAAATGTCAGATTCTGGACAAGAGAAAAATTATTACAGTGAGTATTTTTTCAATTCAAGTTACTTTCTCCATCAAATCTTATTTAACCTTTTTAAAGGCAGGGAAAAAGTTCTGTGGAAAAGCAGAAGGAAACATTGTGACAGTCAATTATATAACTCACCTTAAAAGTCAGAGACATCATTTTTATCTTTCAATATATCAGTTTTAGATACACATATGACAATGCAGAGCCATGCAGAACCATATTGGCCTTTAGTTTTACATCTGCAAAACACAAAGTCTCTGACCCATAAAGTGATGTGGACAGTTAACTTTGCACACCATGTTAAACCTCTTGACATAGCACCTCATTCAAAAATGCCCATAAAGGCACATTCAAGTGTCCTTCTCTGGAGCTAAATTTGCTGTCCTAATTACTTCCCTGTTTAAACCAGTGTTTTCTCCCCCTTTCCCTTGCTGCCTAACTGGAAAAAAAAAAAAAAATCTATGAGTGTTCTCTAATCTGGTTCAGTGCAGTCAGACACAAAGGGTAAACTCACCTTAAGTGACTGACAGACAAAAGCAAGCTGTAGGTTAGAAGGAATGATTTTAACCATTCCCACTGTTTGTAAAATGACTATCTGTTTAAAACCTATGCCTTTGGAGAGCTGGTGAATAATGCTCTACATCCACAGCACTTGTCACAAATCTGCCCAGTCTACTGCTCTCAGAACTCATGCACTCTAAATGTAGTTTACAGACACCGTTCCCCACATTCTCTATGATTCCAGATCCTTCTATTTCTACTTTACTCGAATCTCTGCATTGCTGGTCCAGCTCCCTTTTTAGCATCATTTCTGTTAGAGATAGACATTTCTGTGAACAAGTGGAGGGAACTGTTGCCACGTTGAACATGACACCAGTGAGGCAGGAAGCTTGTTCTGGAGTTCTGAGTTCACCAGGTGACATGTTGGCACTGGCCCTCTCCAAACCCAGACACAGTGAGAAAGAAAGCTGATGCACTGTTCAGAGTAAGTACCCAGCATACAAGGTTGAATTTGTACAGCTCTTGCTATATTTGTAAATTGTTTGCAAATGGATACAGTGAAAAACTGCTGTGAAGCTTCTTATGAGCAAAACCACTCAGACAAGATAGAATTCTTGGCTTAAGAGCCAAAAAATAGTTTCTAGAACTAAATGTGGCACTGATACTAGAAGTTGAAATCTAAAGACAGCACATGAATTCAATTGTCAATGATGTAACTAGAAAATAATTTGTAAAGATCTCTGGTATGTAATATTTACAATAGAACAGCACACAGAATTACAGTAAACACTGTCCAAGTACTCTGTGACTCTCAGGAACAATGTCAAGCTACTTCCTGACAAGTCAATGGACCTGAAGAATACAAAGGTGGTTTGGGGTTTACTGTGCTTCCTCTGAGGTCCTGCCCTGAACAAAGGTTGGTCAGACTACACTGAAGGTCCCAGAACAGCTAATATGTTTTTCTTTGTGCAGGATCTCTAATTGGAGTGCTTTTTGAGCAGCAGGAGAGTAACTATGCAGTTCAGAGAGACTAGGTAGCACATTTCCTTTGTCACACAAACAAGAAACTTCCAGTGGTAAGAAGCCAACAGCAGCATCTCTAGAACACGTGTGGGACAGAACTGGTGCTGTTAGAAATGAAAAAGACCTATTGATCTGCTAGCCCAGATACTTGCAAATTTAAGACTGCACTCTACAGGATGTCTGTTATTCTTTATTTTCTAGACTGCTTTTAGAAGACTACATACTGATGATCCCACCACTTCCCTCAAGGTTTTATTCCAATTTTCACATTGCTCCCTGTCAAGAGGAGAAGAGGGGGGGATATCATGTTATTCAGACTATATTTTGAAGTTCTTAGACTACATTCGGATGTCCATTTAAATAATTTCTTGCTTTCTTGATGTTTACCCAACTAGAGAAAGTTTTCCTTTCTAACTTTATTTACCCATCTTTGATATTACCTCAGAAATCAGCACCTCTCTGAACGCTCATTCTGATCAAATGACCGGTCATTTTGTGGTTGCCCTTTCCAGCTTGTGAGATTCTTTCTTTCCAATCTCTGTGGGCAGCATAATTTTAGCAATAATCTGTCCAGAATGACAGGCAAAGAGAATAAGAGCAATCCAAGAGTGGAAGGACCTAATTAATGGAAAACTAGGAGAAGCATGTAAATGCAGGGTGTTGGAGCTTAAAATGAAAATGGAGAAAAACATGTTGGGTTTTTTTTGAACCTTTGTAATTGTTTCATGTCAGAAGCACCCAAGGCTAACCAGCCTTTAGTGGATTGATAAAGGACCAATGTGTCGGGTCTTATTTAGTGGAAGAACCCAATTAATTATTATACAGAATTAGATGCCATTTAGCATTGCTTATATTACTGATGACTCGCTAATTTGGCTGGCTCTGATGTAATTACAATTAATTTACGTCCTTAATCCTAATGCTCTAACCTGGCTTTGATTTAATCAGGCAATGTGGAGGTATCACAATCAAAGCAGCATTGAGGAGCTCACTGCTAAAAAGAAATAATTACACCTTACAAAACATATCCTTTCTGCCACTCACAAGTCTTGAAATACTGAATTAGAACAGTGAAAATTCTCAATCTGAAAATCTCCTATGACAAAGCCAGGTTTAAGTGCAGAGACCTGAGGACACTGCTCAAAATTCTTATTTCCCTTCTCTCAGAATAAGCAAGAACAGTTCTAGATATTTAGCTGCAATCTACAGGTCTTTGAATAAGATTTGCTGTGGTGAAAAAGGAAAAACAATACCTTTCTTCTGGAGATGCCGGTCTTTTACATCCCTTATGGATCTCTGTCAGCTCCCCTTGAGCCTTTACCACTGTCATTTCTTAGAGATAGCTGTCCCCTCCGTCTTATTCTAGAAAGGATGGGATTCCTTTACAAGAAATCCTGAAGGTGAGGAGAGACAAACAGGTGATTCTGAACCATTACTACAGTTGCCAGAGAGGACGCTTGCTGGTGGTTTGTTCTCTGGTACAAGGGGAAAAAGTGGTTTTGAGGAACTAACATCAGTCTTCAGATGTTTTCTAGGAAACTAGATATAAGGCAAGCCTGGATCTATAGAATTTTGCAGAGGATTTTCTTCCCTCCTTACTTTGCTTCCTGATTTTCCATTAGGTTGTAGATCTTCCCACACACCCTTAAAATATGTTATGGTGTCTGACTTACTTTCTCTTTTTATACACCTGTCTTGCATGGATCTGAGAAGTTTCCTGGTTGCTATATGTCTACACTGAAAAACTATTAATCTATACGTAATTAAATTAATTTTAGTGATTCTTGAGAAGGTATTTTAGCTACTCATTTACTCTTTAGCATATAACTTAAATGTGATCCATTATGAAAAGCATCTTTATTGATGCTGAATTGAAAGACACAGAAAGTCTTTCTCTGTTCCCTGCCCTAGAGGCCAGCCTGACAAAAAAAAAAACACAAGTGACTTCAGCTGAAAATAGACTGTCAGAGCAGAATGCACATGGGGGGAAGGCAAACCTGCTTGTTGTTTTGCAAACAGTACATCTTCTTTCAACCCAGAATAGGACATTAGTGAGGTTACCATAATAGTGGAAGTCAAAAAATTCACAAGCTGGAATGCAAGAATGTTTTCAGTTTCTACTGCAGGGAATTTAATTTCAGTTACCCTAGCTATGTTGCTTTGCAACCATCGAACCAATCTTATTTCTTATAACCACGTTGCTGTAAGCTGTAGTATAGTTCCAAAATACTGAGCCTACCGAGACTGATGGCAACCAAAGTAACTGGCATAACTTACTGTCCCCTTTTTTGTTAAATAATAAAAGCAGGACATTTTTATGAGAAAGAACATTAGCTTCCACTTACACTTGCCTGCTATGATACCTTCTAAGTACATGCAGAGCCAAAGTCATGAGCCCATATGAAAGACTATCTTTACAGGAATCATATCTCTCCTTTTGCTAGTTTGTAGAGTACAACCTTTGCCCAGATGTAATGAAGAGAAAATGAGCAGGACTTCCCCCTCATTTCCTCTCTCCTTGTCTCATATATATCATTGTATTCAGGCTTTTGCACACTCAAGTCAACCTAACTCAGTACAGCACTTTATCTTATCAAATATATACTTAAGTCACACTAATGTCCCTGTGAGTTAAGCATATGTTTTTATGCTTTATTTGAAAAGAGACAGTCTGCTAAAGCAGAGAGTCAATAGACCAGCCTGTGTGCTCTTCCATGTACAAGACTGGGTCCAAACTGTTGCAAGCATTTTCATTAGTCAATCTCTAAAACAAACCTGCCTTCATCAAGTTGTCACATTTTGCACAGAGGAGAAAGAAGAGAAGGTAGTTTTGAGAGAGGAGGGGAGCTGTCCCTTCCCTGTGTATGTAAACATCTCCCCAACAGCTGACAGAACTGCAGATGTGTTGGTTTGAGATGCCTTCTCTCTCTACAGCAGGCATGCTTCAGAGGAGATAATGGCTGCCATCCCACCGAGAGTGCTGTTATATGATCCTCTTTCAGTTATTTGAAATACAGACTTCACTCAGAGGATTCTAGGAATAGCTTCTCCAGCTGTTCTGGAGAGATAGAAAGCTGTCACAGGAGACATTGTTAGACTCTGGTAAAATCAGCGGCTGCACTAAAGATCTCACATAAACTCCTTAATGGTTTGTACCATTCAGTCAGGAGTCAAGCAGAAGTGAAATGTGGTCTGTGACTATAAGGCAGTTTGTATTCCATGCATCAAGGCTGTGCTTGAATTTGGCAGACAGAATAGGAAAGATGCTAAACGGATCCTTTTATCAAGTGTCTGAGCAGTTATTTGATCTCAGAGGTTTGTATACCTGCAACCAGCAATGTAAATGCCTGAGACAAATTACAAGGCAGCAGCAGTGTTACAGTGAAGGATGAAAGTGCACACAGAAAGGCAAACAAGCAGAGCATTACAACAGCCACTTAATGGCAAACACATTTATTAACATCAAGTGTGATGTTTGTAGGTTTTCCCTGCCACAACCAGCTGCAGATGCCAGCTACTTAAAAAGATGAAACAGTGTAGTGAATAAAATAAAGGGGTTGTTTTTTTTTTCTTTTCAGTGTAGCTTGCCTGCCTACTTGGCAGTGGAGGCAGGCTCCTAGCTCTGCCTTCGAAGGAACAAAAGCCATGCTGGCACACAGTGAGCAACTTGATTTCACAAGGCCTCCTGGGAAGAGTGTACAGGAGCACGGCTCTGTGTCTGGCAGCTGCATCCTTGAATAAAAAGAGGAGGAGGAAAAGGGCAGGAAGGAAGGAACACACAAGGTCTCCATACCACACATGAGAAGCTTTTATACACAATCAGACATCCTTGCCCCAAAGTATTCAATAAAAGAAGTGTTCAAGGTGAACCACTATACTTACTGCACACCACAGCAGCACATTTCACAGGCTACTTTTTTATTGGAAACGTTTCCCAGGGTTTTATTGCTACCCACAGATTGTAAGGGTTCATTTTTTTAAGCACAGGAAATACAGTGAAGTAGAAGAACAAAATAAAAATTTGAAAAGTCAAGATATTTTATAAAGCAACATTAACATTCTTTCACTTTTTGCTTTGACTCAGGAGAAACACATTGTCAAAACAGCAGGAAATGGTTCTATTGCATTTAAGCACATCAGTTTATTTGAGTTTAAGGGACTGACCCAAAACAAGTATTTTATCATGACAGTGGTATGGCATGGACTGAAAACATCTACAAAAATTAATGCATGACTCGATGGAAATTCAGAGAGAGATAGGGATACTCAAATTAGTACAGAATTAGCTCTGAAATGTGAGAATGTGAGGCAAACCCTCCACAGCTACGATACTAATTTGCATCAAGACCTTAATCTGGGTAAGTAAGGTACAAGTAAAAGATTGTTCACTTCAAAACCTTAAAAATATTATGAAGTTCAGTGGAGATGGGACATTTTTCTTAAAAAGTAAACAGAGACAAGGACGTTCTGTGTTTCAGAGTCCTAGAAAACTTCTAGACAAACTAGAAAAAGAAGGCAAAATTACTATTACTCAGATAATACTGGTGTCTCAGCACATTCACAGGATTGGTCTTTTCATTTAACTCCAGTGCATTTAGACTCATGCAGAGAATTAAATTAATCATTATGCAATGGAAATCAGGACAAATTTTCTTAAGGGCACATTGACATTTTATTCCTCTTGTTCATTGGCTTAGATGTAAACAGAGGCTGCAACAGAGCAAGAATCTCTTCTCTTGCCTATTTCACATTTGTAAATCACAGTAGGTCTTAATTTGATACTCCCATTCTTCCAGCAGCAAAGATTGAGGGAGGGCATGCACTCCCTGAAAGGAAACTGCTGGCAGTGAGGCCAAAGAAAAAGCAGTGTTCAGTTCTCTAAGCAAGATGGTGATCCTGACAAAAATAAACATCTGGTTATCTGAAATCACTGTCAGAGAAAGAGTTTATTTTAACTATTAGCAGTACCTGGTGGATCAGATTAATTCTTCCTACTCTGAATTTTTTTTTTTTAAATCACAAGTAATTCTAGTAACCTCAGAAGCATTCCTGGCACAAGAAAGATTGTTGTGGATATAAATTACAGAGAATAGAGCCTTTAATGCAAAAAAAGAGAAACAAACAAATAAAGAACCCACAACCAAATCCAACCCTCATCATGGCCTGTTATTTGTATGCCAAATCCTTGCTAACTGTGAAGTGTTTTCTGTGTCAGGCAGAAGCTGCTATATTGCAAATGTTGCTGTGAGTTTAGGAAAGGTATAATAGTGAATGGGCTAGCACCAGACTAGTACCCTGTCACTCCTGGGGTTCCACAGGGCTCCATCTTTGGCCCTGTGCTCTTCAACATCTTCATAAATGACTTGGACACAGGATTGGAAGGGATACTGAGCAAGTTTGCAGATGACACAAAACTGGAAGGAGCTGTTGACTCCCTGCAAGGCAGGAAGGCCCTGCTGAGAGACTTTGACAAATTAGAGGGCTGGGCAATTACCAACAATATGGAGTTCAACAAAGGGAAAGTGCTGGATTCTGCACTTGGGATGGGGCAACCCTGGATGTTCATACAGACTGGGGAAATGAGATCCTGGAAAGTAGTGTCAGGAAAGGGACCTGGGGGTCTTGGTCCAGGGCAGGTTGGATACGAGTTAGAGGTGCCCTGGCAGCCAGGAGCGCCAACCATGTCCTGGGGGGCATCAAGCACAGCATCACCAGCCGGGCAAGGGAGGGAATTGTCCTGCTCTGCTCTGCACTGAGGTGGCCTCACTTGGAATATTGTGGGCAGTTTTGGGCACCACAATATAGAGTAGACATTAAGCTGTTAGACAGTGTCTAAAGGAAGGCAGTGAAGGTGGTGAAGGGCTTTGAGGGGAACCCATATGAGGAGGGGCTGAGGGCACTTGGTCTGTTCAGCCTGGAGAACAGGAGACTGAGGGGGAACCTCACTGCAGTCACAGCTTCCTTGGGAGAGGAAGAGGAAGGGTAGGCACTGATCTCTTCTCTATGGTGACCAGTGACAGGATCCAAGGGCATGAAGTTGTGTCAGTGGAGATTTAGGTTAGATAAGAGAAAAAGATTCTTCACCCAGAGGGTGGCTGGACACTGGAACAGGCTCCCCAGGGAAGTGGTCATAGCAGCAAGTCTGCCAGAGCTCAAGAAGTGTTTGGATGATACTCTCAGGAATGTGGTGTGACTCTTGGGGATGATCCTGCACAGGGCTTGATGGACTTGACGACCCTTGTGGGTCTCTTCCAGCTTAGCATATTCCGCAATACTGTGATAATTATGTATTTCAAACAAAACCAAGTGTGTTGGACTGCCTACAACGATCACCTCATTTCTTTTTTTGGCTGCTCCCCTTGGGTTAGTAGGTAAGTAGCTTACTCTCAGAAGAATCAAATTATCATGTATGGTCATCCACTTTACGTCTTAGTAGTGTTTCTTTACTCATCTTTAGCCCAGTTGATCTGAATTGTAGGGATCTTGAATCTCTTCTTTTAAACTTGTTTCCCTGAGCCTGTATAAGGTATCACGTTGCAGCATCTTATTCCAGCTCCTATGTCAATAGTGGTTCACTCTTTTGTTCTTCTTGGCAAGCCATGCACAACATACTCTAATGCTCTGGAGACAGCTTCATTCTCACAAACTGAATAACTATCTTTCTATGTCAGACATAGGATCCATAGCAATTGGCATATTTATTTCTAATCAACTTTTAAAATGGCATCATTCAAATGTGCTTAACCACATTACTTCATTTTCAGTCTGTATTACTATCAATTTCTAATATCTTCTCCTGAGACATCACTCAGTATGGCATTTTGTTTATTTTTTAATTCATTTTTGTGAAAATTTCAGACAAGTTTCTTCAGTTTAAAAAGAATGATGATTGTAAATAAAGTATTTTCACAAAAGATGAAAGTATCAATGTGGAAACCTGGTCCTACGAATAACTATACACCATCAGGGGATTGTATGGGCAGTCAATACAATTGAAATTGCAAATATAAACAATGAATAGCAAATACCCCATGGACTACTGACAGAAAAGATTGTCAGCAATTCATTGCCTGAAATATATTAAAAAACATTTGCAATCAGTAAATTTGCTGGAACATATCCAATTGACAGACAATTTGTCAACAGGAAAAAAAAGATAAACATACGAGATGTCTTTATAGTTCTACCATTAGGCTTGTGGTCCAACATTACAAACTTGAAATTCAGAGAATTACCACTGGCCCTTTTGCCTCCACTGTGCTTACACATTGCTTTTAACTCTATTTACAACATAGTCACAAGTTACATCCATACAGGCAAATAGCCCGATTCTTCAGATTAGACTTTGTACTGTAAGATTATCAGAGACAGTACTTGTTTTCTTTGCTTACTCTCAAACTATATGACTGCTTTAAAAAGAGTAATTGGGTCGGGTGAGACACTGGAGAGGCAGACTGTCATTTTCCTGGAAAAGAACAGAGCCTGCTCAAACTCCAAATGCTAACCCAGTCTCAATGTCACCATTGTGAATATAAAGAAGCATCTTAGTAGCTCAAAGCGCATTTTTTAAAAATTAATTTCCCAATTTTCCACACCTACCACACCTACCTATGAAACAAGCAAGCTGGATTTCTTTTAAGTGAAATGAAACTGGGAAAGGTTTTATAGGAACACCCCTAATGTGCTCTGGGCACACCTAACCTAACAGGCATCCAGTCCTGAAATGGATATGGGTGGATGCTGCTGTTCCAGCATCAAGTATTTCTTTACAAATACACTCTATTGCCCTACAGTACCTGTTAACACAGATGTAGCTTGAGAGGACTGAAACCAAACCTAGAAGTAAGGACTCTATGAGATTGACTTATAAACCCTGTATTCTGTCCCACATGTCCATTTTAAGGTTTTCCTGGAACTATCTCCTCTTAAAGCATAATAAAATTTGGAGGTTTAGAATTTAAAAACCCTTTGATCTATCTGGCATTCTCACACAATGAAAATATACATGCAGGTCCACTTGAAGGTTTACTTGACTACCATTTGGTCATCTGACTATCACTTTTTGAATGCAGTTGACAGTTCCTGGAAATGATGTCGCACACAAACATTCGTAGCAATAATGTTAACATCTCCCACTCCATAGAAAAGGGGAAACATAACCTCTCATCTTTAAAATGAGACATAAACGATAACCAAGGAACTACAGGTCAGTCAGGCTCACCTTGCTGCCCAGAAAGACCATGGAGCATATAGTTTCCTCCTAGAAACTATACTAAGGCACATGGTAAATAAGGAGGCGATTGATGAAAGTCAACATGGCTTCAGTAAGAGCAAATTGTGCCTGACAAATCTGGTGGACTTTTATGATGGTGTTACAGCAGTAGTAGATGAAAGAAGAGCAACTAAAATCATATACCTAGACTTGTGCAAAGCATTTGACGCTGTACTATGTGAATCCTTGTCTCTAAACCGGAGAGACATGGATTTGCTGGTTGGACCAGTGGGCAGAAAAGAGATTGGCTGTATGATTACACTCAGAGTTGTGGTCAGTGTCCCAATGTCCAAGTGGAGACCAGTAATGAGTAGCATTCCGCAGGGGTCAGTACTGGGACTGGTGCTGTTTAACATCTTTGCTGGTGACATGAACAGTAGGACTGAGTGCACACTCAGCAAGCTTGACCAGGACACCAAGCTGTGTGATGTGGGTGACACACCTGAGGGCTGGGATACCATCCAGAGGGACCTTGGTTGGAGAAATGGGGCTGACCAAGCCTCATGGAGTTCAACAAGGCAAGTGCAAGGTCCTGCACATGAGTTGGAGCAATCACATACACAGGCTGGACAGCAAGAGTAACCCTTCAGAAAACTTGGGGGGGGGCTGATGGATGAGAGGCTGGACATGACCTGGCAGTGTTCACTTGCAGCCCAGAAAGCCAATCGTGTCCTGGGCTGCCTCAAAAGCAGCATGATCAGCAGGTCAAGGGAGGGGTTTCTCTACACCTACTCCACTCTCATGAGACTACTGCATCCAGCTTTGGGGTCCCCAGCATAAGAAGGTCATGGACCCACTGGAAAAAGTCCAGAGGAGCTCACAAAGATGATCAGAGGACTAGAACATCTCTCTTATGAAGACAGGCTGAGAAGAGTTGGGGTTTTTCAAATGTGGAGAAGACCTTATACCTTATTTCAGCCTTCTAGTACCTAAAGCGTGCCTACAGAAAGACTGAAAAGGAACTTTTAACAAGGGCATGTAGTGACAGGACAAGGGGAGATGCCTTTAAATTGGCAGAGGACACATTTAGATTCACCGATGGGAAGAATTCTTCGCCGTGAGAGTGGAGAGGCACTGGAACAGGTTGTCCAGAGAAGCTGTGGTTGTCCCATCCCTGGAAGTGTTCAAGGCCAGGTTGGCTGGGACTTTAAACAGCCTGGTCTAGCGGAAGATGTTACTGCCCGTGGCAGGAGTGTTGGAATTAGATGACTTCAAAGGTCCTTTTCAATCCAAACCATTCTGTGGTAATCGTTACTGGTCCAGCATTCTAACTCTTTTGTCATGACAAATTTGGTGTTTGCGCTTGCACCTGTCTATTTACAGATGTAGTCCTGGTCATATGCATACACCACCAGATAATAAGCAAGCTTATTTGGTCCATCCTTGCTAAAATATTCTCAGCATTCCAGCCACACAGAGTAAGTTGCATGACATAAGGAAATAGAAGTGGATTAAAATCTTACTTATGTATTAAAGTATGAACCAAATTCCCATAGACTTAATTCAATACTGTAACCAGAAATGCTATTCTTTTGCTTCTGAAATGGAGAATATTTATGTAGAAGAGAATAGGTATGCTTGGGAACAAGACGAGAGTATAAATAAAACTAAAGAAATCTGAGGAGACTTGGCATAAATAAGGCAATTACACAGGCTCTTGAACTGAGATCTTTAATAATGCATAGAGTAAAACAGAGACATGCAGCAGAGCTAATGCTTGCAAATGAGCAGGGTTGCGATGCAGAAACATTTTCCCAAAACAAGGCTAAGAGAAAGAGTACAGAATCCAAAAAGATCGCTCCAACTCCCCTCCCCCTCACCCCAACAAAACCAAACTACAAACTGAATAATTTAATAAAATAAATAATTATTAAGAGAAAGTCTATTTAAATTGAATTTAGAAAAATTTCTACAGAAAAAAGTTGAAACCTAGTGGAGACCTACACATCATAATAAACCTTCTGTAAACAAATAATCATGTTTCCTCACAGACCATGTTGTCAACTCAAGCTGTTTACAGCCCTTCTCTACTGTCATCCAGCTAATTTCATTCAGTCACTCGGTATGTAGGTGGTTAGTTCAGTTCACAAGGGCTTCTGGGGATAACTCTACTGCTTCACATTTCCTGCTAAATCTGAATTGTGTAAGACACCAGAACTAAAACCCTGAAGACTGAAAATCACTCTACAGTTGCAGAAAAGCTGAAATGGTGTAAATTCTTTCACACCTATATGGAAATGTATTTGAGTGCAATATTGCATTTAGATGGTGAAGGGCAGGTGAAACTCTCTCAATTCTACCCTGATACTCTTCCTAAGCCTACAAAGAGGTACACAGACTTCACATGGATTCTATATGGACAAACCAAGAGATGCTGGAAAGCCACAGCTCAGTGCAGGGAGAGTTCCTCACACACAGGGAGACCTCCTAAACTCACCAGGGGATCACATGGTTGCAGAGAGCTGTGATTTATAGAGTAAAATACAAGAACGGAATTGTCACTATTTCTGGGGATTCAGTAAACGTGTTTTTCTCTGTTTTATGTCTCTTTTACAGTGATGTGAACATTGGAACAAACTTGAGAAAGATGAGATTCTTCCCATGGAGACAGTTCCGTGACCGTCTTCTTGGTCCATGAGGAAACGTCTTAACTTATTGGTGATGTTTAAAATCTATTACATAGAATTTCTTGCCTTATGAAATGTTTTAAACCTAAATTTATATTTATAATATAAACCATGAAAGAGTATTTGTAAAATACCACTTAGCATGTTTGGGCTGAAAATTTAGTTCTGCCAAACCTAAAATCCTATCCAAATAACCTTGGTGGGTTTGGGGATTTTTGTGGTTTGTTTGGGTTTTTTTGTTTGTTTGTTTCTTGTGGTGTTTTTTTTTTTTTTTTGCACAGAATACACCACATTTGACAAAAATTAAGTTTGGATCTGTTTAAATGCTTATTTGATAAATTTCAAGATATTTAACCATGCTTTCAAGTATTCTAAAGTTGTGAAACACTTCAGAAAATTTCTGCATCTTTTTATAATGAAAATTTGATCTTGACTCCTATTTTCTCATTATTTTCCATATAAAACCATATTTGAACAGAAAATGTGCCAAGCTTTAACCAGAACATTATATATTCTATTACATCAAGACATAATTATTTTGTGACTACTTTCATATCTCACTTCAGGTCATACATGCAAAAGCTGTCCTCATTTAACATATTTTACCTCTTGCTTTATTCATGAATATGGCGGTAGGATATTACAGGACCTGACCTGTTGGTCTAATTTCCAATAGCAATTGCAAGCAATTATGGTGAGGTGAAATGTCGCTGTGCACTGAAAAAAAAACCCAAACGCTGTTACTCCATCTACAGATCAGGCCAAAATTATCTTTGGGTTTTTTTGTTTGGTTGGTTTGGTTTTTTTGGTTTTTTTTTAAATGTAGTCTGAAAGAACTCCTAGTTTAACTAAGCAAGAAAAAAAAAGTAACAAAAAAACCCAAACAAACAAGTGCTTCTCACCACACCAGATTTTCAGTGTTTGGTGAATATTCAAAAAATTATTTTATGCTTCCCAGATGTATTTTCATTCCATAATTTTTTCATATGAATAATTTTAAACTAATGCTTTCATGTCAAAAATATGGAAAAGGTAAGTATTTTTAAATAAGTACTTATGCTTATTTAATGACATAGACACTGGTAAAGTTTTGGCTTGTCTGAAAAAAATCACTAATGCTACCTGAGACAGCATCAATTTCAACCTGCAAGTTTTACAAAAATTCAGTCAAAAACTGAACTGCAAATATATTTCCATACTACAAGATATGAAGTCATGCACAGATTGTCAAGTACATTTTAATTTTTATGCTATAAACCCACATAAAAATAAAAAATATTAACTATTTGCATTTATTTAATAATTTATTATTAATATTATATCATTAATTGTTAATTATTTACTTATATTGGTAAAAGAACCAGTTTACTGATTTCCTTACAAATACAAATAATAAGAAAAGTAAAATAATTGATTGTGAGATAAAATACTAATTGTCTCTTCAGGGATCCACTAAGCCCTCCAGCTAAATTAATTACAGAATTACTGCAATTAAATTAAATCAAATACCATCACCATAAAAGTAATCAGCCCACAGAAAATAGGTCAAACAGCCGATTACCTGTAAGATCCAACACATCCTGCAGTCTTTTTCACAAACTGATGCATGACTAGACACAGAAAACTCAGACCATTTGCTGTCAATGGGGCAGTCACTTACAGAGGGTCAGATCCCTTCTCGAAAAATATCCTTACAACCAGCTCCTCTAAGTCTTCCTCATAACAAAGACAATCCAACTTTGACTTCTGGGGGGGACTGAAGTTGTGACTGCAAGGTGCTGGAAGAGAGGAAATTCCTTTTGAAAGAAGAATTTCAGTGTCCTAGGGCTTTCAATATCATAATCAAACTTCCAATCATGTGTTTTACAATCATCGGTTTAAAAATTACGTTCATCAGTACCTTGATATCTATTAGTACCTAAAGCAAATCCAAGATCCCAAAGTTCGACATGCCCTAATATCTTCTGCTGGGCAAAATCTGCACCACAGAAGTCTTGAGATGAATGGCAGGAATCAAGGTGATGGCAAGGCCAAAAGCCAAAGAAGTAACACCAAAATGAAACCCACTGGCTTAAATCCCTAGTCGAGTCTGAGTCTCAACCAACAACTTGATCTGCTCCTTAAGTGTATCAAATAAATGAATGTACACTCTCTCAATCACAGGTTACTCAGGGATTTCTGAAGCCCCTTCTTCCAGCTTCACCTCATTACCTCAGCCTTCTCCAGTCAGTTCCACCAACGTGCATTCTGACTGCTTGAATTCACAGTTCTGACTGACACTGTAGACCCTTTGTCCCTTTGTTTAGGGATCCAAAATGAAAATGTTTCTGCCAATTTTAAACAACCTTCTTTGAAAAATGTAGTGTAGCTCTAGTTATCACCCCCATAAATCCCAACTATTTTTATTTGTTAAAATGTTTTCTTCTATTTTCTTGCGAGGGATTGACAGCACATTTTCTTAGCATATTAGGATTGAGAAGCTCCAGACTTTACCATTAGTCTTCTGAGCAGCTTTGGAAAACTTTACCTTACGGTACTTCACTTTATCTATTTGTTAAATGATGGAACTGAAAGTGTCATTTACACAGCAGTCCAAGATCTTAGATTGGAAGTGCTGGAAGTGCCATATAACATTGTCTGCTTGATAAATTTATTTCCTGTAGATAGGTATTTCTTATTCTTACACTAATTTTTAACTTTGTTAAAAACCACCTCAGATTAAGGTGCCAAAAAGTAGCAGGCTAGCTACAACATGCACCATCTCAATAGACAAACATAGAAAGGAATGAACACTTTCCTAGCCCATGATAAGTGTCTCCATATATTCATATCAGGATTCTTCTGTGGCGGTTTTGTTTATTTTTGTTCTGGGGGTTTGTTTTGTGGTTTTGGAGGGGTTTTTGAGGGGTGGTGGTGTAGGGCTGAGATATTTGTCATCATCTCTCACTATAATCTGACAGATGAACACCTTAAAATATGGGGCAGGAGTTGGAGAAGCCATTGCAAAAAGAGCTAATGAGGAAAAAATTTCTAAACTATAAAATATATAAAAGTTACAAAAGCGACATTTAGAAAGAAAGGAGGTTTTGGGGGATAAGATAAAGAGAATAAAAAGATGTGGCAGGAAAGCAGAGACTATAAGAGAGTAGACTAACTGGAGCCACACAGGGAATTTAAGAACTGTGCTGGATATGAAAAGCCAGAAGAAAAAAAATCCACTGTCAAGCCAAGACACGTAGTAGAGATGTAACTGTTCTTATCTGCACTTAAAGGCATGAAATAATTCCTTTTTTAATTTTGCCTTTTTAATCCTGTCAATTGGAGCTGTCTCTATGGTTATAGTAGCAAGTATCCCAATCACAATATCAAAGACCCTTCACTGACACTCCTTGAAACAGCATTAGATCTGTTCACTAAGGGTAGTACATTGAAATGTTCACATGCAGTGTTGCAGCTTCCCCTTAGTCAGGTATCAAGTTGCTATTTCACGCTCTGCGTATAAAATTATTAACAGCTGGCCTGATGTTAGATCAACTCGAGTATGGTTTGCTAGAACAAGATAGTGCTTAATAAGACTATTTCCTACTCTAACAAGTTATTACTGCCTGTGTATTTACAAATATCAGAAACAGCCTTTAAGCCCAAACCAGGATCTAACTTTCCAAGAGCAATGGGCCTGACCAACATGTCAGGCTTAAATTTTGGGGAACGATGAATTTAAAATCCAAATTCATGTATTTCACAAATGTTCTCTGCAAATACCAGGGTCAGTAAAATCCAGGTAGAAATGTCACAGAAACAACTCTTTTCCCTAGAATTTCTTGAATTCTGTGTTAAGGAACCTTGAAGTAAATAACAATAAAAGAAGAAATTTTCCAACAAAATGTTTTTCTCTTGGAGAATTCAAACCTTTCCAATTCCCCCTCCTTCCCCAAGTACATGGGACCAGGTCTGTCTTAGGTTACAGTGGATGCAAGCAAAACTGTTTGCTATTGGCAGCTCAGAACCTTACAGTGTACAAAAACAGAAAAGCTCAATTTGCAGGCTTCCAACTTGCCTTAAAGACAGTTACTACATTCCAAAACAGCACATTTGTGCGGTCTCCCTTCCCAAGACAGAGCAAACTCATATGACAATGTTTTTGGATCAAGACGCAGTCACAGCAGGGAGTGAGTAAATCCTGTGACAATCCTTGCATCAAGGAGATCACCATGTTCTCAGGTGGCTGCTTGCTTTATCTCATGTCTGATTACACTGGTTCCTGTCCCAGTTAAATGGATTCTGCTATTCAAAAACGCAATAATTACCTCAGTCAGTGCTGATGGGCTAATACTGTGGACAGAGTGCACTAGGACAATATGGCAGTTCTCACTGTATCTGGGGATACCTAGTGAATCCATGTTAGTCACATTCAACCCTGAAGTTATTCAAGAAATCAAATGACTGGCTATTGAGATTTTCATCTCAGAAGGTCCCTAGCACTGATTTGTCTCAAAACCAGAAAGACAACATACACAATAAGAAGGTGCGTATGTACAGTCCTGAATCTGATGCACTGGCTAGAAAGGAAAAACTAGCAAAGGGTTTTCTAAGCATTTAGCTATTTCATAGAATCAGAGAATAGGTTGGGTTGTGAGGATAAAGCTCAATATCCCTGCCCTGCAAAGAACAGAGACATCTTCAGCTAGAGCAGGTTGCTTGGAGCTCTGTCCAACCTGAACCCTGAATGTTTCTAGGGCATCCACCACCTCTCTGGGCAACCTGTTCCAGGGCCTCATCACACTCACCATAAAAAACTTCTTCCCTATATCTGGCCTAAATCAGTCTTCATTCAGTTGAAAAGGGCTAAAAGGGGAATGAGGACATTCATTCATTCATTCCCCTATACTACATTACTGGTATAGATTTTCTGATGGCTACAACATCCAAGAAACCAAACAAAAGCTTTTCTGTGAAGAGTTACTTTATCCAAATGCATTCAGTACAAAGTCATAAACCTGTAGTAATTACTACACAAACCCACCCAAACCACACATCAAACATTTCAAAATTCTTGTGGCATTTGGACAGTGCATCTATCACATATTCCTGGTTTGAGTGTGTGAAATTGTCATGATCCCAGAAAGACACAATGTCTTACTGTCTTGGTTAATGCTGTTACATTACCACCCTCAGACTTCTGCTCACTCCCACTTCAGCATACAAAAGGGACGGGGACAGGAAAATTTAAACACTACAAAATTTTATATAACAGTTTAGTAATTAGTAAGTTCATGGACAGTCATATAAAAGAAAGAGAAATCACATGATATGTTGAGGTCCAGCAGCTATATAGAAAAGAGTTATTTTATGTCTGTTTTAAAATGTTACAAGTTGCATTTAAAATGCAGATTATTAGTACTGAATGACCTGTGGACACATCTGCTAAAAGGATGTAATATCTAGCTGGTTCAGTGGATAGTAGGCAACTCAGAATGGATCTCAATTCCGTTACATGTTCAGTATATGTTAAAAGTATGATAAAATAGATTACAAATTTACTGCTTACATGGAATATTTGTCTAGGTAAGTGATAAAAAGAAAGATAAAACATGGCACTCAGAAGAAAATGAAAGAAGTATATAGGAATAGATAAAACAACCCATACTACATTAATTTGAAAAATAATAGAGTTGTTACTATTTTTGTCATTGTGATATCATTAAAATTTTCCTAAAACCTAATTAAAATTTGGTGCGTGCTGAAAGATTTTCTGTATGAGACTAATGGATGAAACAGTTGTGACCTTCAGTTTGAGTAAGCACTTTCTCCTTGGGAAGTGTAAATATGAGTGTATGCTTACATGTCCAGTGGGATTGGAACAATCTTTTTCGTGTCCAAGCACTGTTCTACAACAAGAAGTCAGTTCAATGCTTACACCATTAGCTTCCTGAAAATGCACTGAATTAAAAATTTCCTTCATTACTTACCAAGGAACAGGACTCAGATATCATGGGACTGATATGTTACAGAAGCATGAGAGGCATTAATAAAAAAAACAAGGAATAAAGCATAAGAAGTAAAACTACCATGAATCACTGCAACTGGGGAGGTGCACAAGTTAATCTGACAAGAAGCATCATCTGACCATGAGTGAATGTGCATACATTTACTAATTTTTAACGTACATTTCAAGTTGATTGACAGAACTCTTAGCCAAGAAATTCAGTCACTTGCTGAATTTAGTAGTATGGTAGTATTTAAGAAAAAAGTGGGTTAAGACCTTGGAACTGCGTAGGTGAATACAGACTTCCCTTGAAAGTAAAAGAAAATTCAAGAGATAAGTAAAGAAGTATTAAAAACAAACAAAAATTAAAAATCTAGGGATTTAGCTATAGAGCAGATTAAAGATTTCGAGAGCCTGCTCTGGGGAAAAAAGCAAGCCTCTAGACACTGTGAATTATACCATCTTAATTCTAAGAGACAGTAATATTTGATATTTACACACACACACTACAAAACAGCCATACTGAAAGTAGGAGAGCTGCTTCCCTGATAACATATCATTTTTGTTTCATTCGTAGTTAGTAAAGCTTTTCCACTTGGGCTAACCTTCTTAATTTTTCAAAAACCACAGTGGAAATTTATGTGGTCAGGATCTGTACTTCACCTCTTCTTCAAAATACCTATTAATACTAAAATGCTACACAACAAATTCAGAACTGACTGAGAAAGGCATTAGCAATCTGTCCCATTAAAAAATTACTTCTGTTTTTGGTAAACATCTACCACACACTTTCAGCTATGCCTGACATGGCAGAGCTTTAAAATGTGAGCACATGGGTTGTTTGTGTTGGCTGAGTTCAGGGGGAGTTCAGGGGCTGCACTGAACTCTTATGTGTCTCTGCTCCCTGCCTTCCCTCCCACTGCTTCATGTTCTGCATTCCTCTCTATCCCCAGACCTTGGCAACTCACCTTGAGCTCATTTCTTGTTTTTCTGTGGAGGACAGAAATCATTATTATATCAGTATTTAAAGCTTCCTTAGAGGAATGGAAGTAGTGCTAGTTGAAGGTAGGTATAACACCGGAAAGTGTTAAGCAGGGGCTATCAGTTTCTATTTTCATCTGAGCAGGAATGACTTAGAGTTCACTGACCAGATAATAAGAAAAGCTTTCTTTTGCCTCACATTCCCCATGCTTTCTTACATTTTCACACACACAAAAAATCCAATCAAAAGTCAGCACCTGTGCCCATAATCAAGACACAGATGGAGGCAAAGAGAATCCAGAAATTGTATGATTATGCCATCAAATAAATTTAAACAATATGTTTCCAATATTTTGCATTTCAGTGCTTTGGATGGGAGGTGATGATGCAGTTTTCAAGACCAAAAATTGAAGGAATTTTCTCCTGCCAAATGAGTTAATCTAGCTGTATGTGTGAGGAAAGGCTTCACAGCCCATGAATCTAAGTGCACAAAATGGACAGAGAATGCCAACATTATCATAGATTGAAATATTAATAAAGGTAATTGACTCAAAGGGACCTGCTTGCAGTTTAACTTTGCAGCTTGTTGTGAACCTATAGTGAAACAAAAATAGTTTATGTCTTATAGCAACAATTAATTTGATTATATAGTTCAATATTGTTATCATTCTCATCTCTGAGAGAAAAATTTGAAATTATGAAATCAGAGCTCTCTCTTTAAGAAAGTCAGCAAACTTCTGCAGGAGGCAACAGATTTAACAAGAATCTGAGTGGACAAAGCACATGAAATCAGAATATAATTTTCTGGTTTTAAACATTACTTATCATTCCCATAGCCCCGTCAAAGAACATTATTATGGAATATTATAATCAAGGCATTCTCTGTGGAAAACTATAGAAAATTATTCATATTAACGAATCAAGGTTTATAGTAACATTTCGCTCTTAAATGGTACTTGTTTATAGAAAGCCACATTTCAGTGTAAAACCATCTTTAGCAAAATATTTTCAACTATTCACATTCTCATACTAAAAATTTTACTACTCTTTTTTTATTTTTTTCAAGAGCTCTTGAATGTTTTCTATATATGCATGAAAACAAGGGGCCACATTAATAACTGTTTGGATTTTTCAGTTTTGACCAAAATTTTGAAAAAGAGTTTACTATCTTCTAAAATATTTTAAACTGGTGGTGTTGTATATCTGTGGCAATATCCCAAGCAGTTAACAGTAATATAGTATTTCTTGTTACAGTAAACAGGGCTCACACCAGTAGGAAGGATGTTTCATGATCTGGTGGAAAGATGTTTCATACCTGTTCATCTGTAACGATTCCAGACACCAACAGCATACCAAAGTTGACAGGATAAGGAATACTCATACAGCAGAACCCAGAGGATTCAAAGATGGAAAGACTGATGAAAAATTTAGCATATTTAAAAAACAAAAAAAAAACCCAAAAAACAACAAACACTCAAACTTTGATGATGATTTCTCATGTGTCATTTCAATGCATTAGAATAAAGGACAAAATCCAAATTTTCCCTGTATAAAATTAATCTTTTGGAAGTCCTTTACCTACCTTCCCACAAAGTTAATGAAATTTACTCGTTACTGCCTCTTTTTCTTAGGCAGATTTTTTTCAAGTTGAATTTTCTTGACCTTGATCTTCCAGATCATATCATACTAGGGTGTTTTATTTTGTCTTTCTTTACCTGTTATTTTTTAGTTATAGTTATCACAGAGCCAAAATGATAACTAGTAGGCAGATCTGACCCAATTTAGTTTTCTTCATGACTGTAAAGATTTCCTCCCACGCTGAACACACTACGAGGCTCAGAATCCTTTCATTCCTTAGGACTAAGTTAATAACCCTGGAATTCAGTGATGTTTCCTCTCCTTACATTGACTGCATCCATAGAATGTGGTTTCTACATACTTCCAAAAAGATCCCCAGAGGACTGGCACTTGAAGCTTATGGCTAAAGATTGAACAATGAAACAGGTCAGCTTGTCCTACGAAATCAGGTCATTCAGCTGCATTTCATGTTATCATTTTGACAAGAGGGGATGGGGGAAACAGACGCAGTTGTGAGGCAGTTCTCCAGAAGAGCCACTTAGAAAACCCAGGGAAGTAGCAACGCTCCTTTGCAAAACCGAAGTCATTACTTAATACAGATCCAATGGTAGTAGTCCTGTTTTGGTTTTTTTATCTATTTATGAAAAAAAGCAACACTCAAAAATAGTTTTTGATGATCTTATATTTTGTTTTTTGGTTTGGAGTTTTTTTTATTCTTTTGGGTTTTTTGTTTTTCTGGAGGCAATGCACCACTATTAAAATATTCACTGTGGATATTTGCAAGAACAAACTGAACAACCACAAATTAAACAGCCACGCATTTCATCAGAGAATTTCAGTTTGTGGTAAGATGCTCAAAGCTTGAAATGAAAATTTAGTCAGTATCTATACCGAACAAAACCAAACCAAACCAACAACAACAACAAGATATTCATATGGTGACAGAATTCCCTCTGCTTAACTATAAACTACAGAGAACATGTAAGATTTTCTCTGCCTGCACCAAGAAATAATTCTGGCTTTGTCCACAAGGTCACTGAAGCTATCCTGAGATGGCATATTTGTGATGTGTTTTGAAAGTCTCCATTCACAGGTAGCATAAAATGAGGACAGCAGGGCTGTTTGTTCCATGGCCTCTCACAACACCTTTGCATAGATGGAGCATCCAGTGTGGGGAATAAATGGGAAGGATACTAAAGAGAATTACAGGGATGTCTGCTGCTGTGCCCTCTGCAGAGCCAAGAGAGCAGGCAGCTTGGAAATGAACTTCTAATCTGCTGACAAGTTGAAATAGATAGAAATTTGAGAGCTCTTCAAAACAGAGTTTAATTAGGTTATACCTGGGTGGTCTACCAACAGCGTGGTTTCTAGTCCTTTTGTAAGAATTTTCAGTTGTGTCCAGGCATTATATTTCCAAATACAATGTCTCTAAAGCATGGTAAAGATATAAAACAAGCCATCAAAGTAAGAAAATAAGAATTTTTACTTTGTAGGCATAGATTTTTAGCACAACATATGCTGTTAGTGAATCCTAGAGCTGACCAGCCACAGAAGGCATCATCAAAAGTCAAATATAGGTAATAAACCTTGAAAAACCCAGTTTTGAATGAAATATCATTACTTGTTGGAACCTCTAATTTAAGTTGTGCTGACAAGGAGCTTTAGCGTATACACATAAACGCATATATACACACACATGCGCGCACGTTAATTTTCCAATGTTTTTCCAGTATCTTCCCTTTCTCTTGGAATAGTTGTTTAAGCTCATTTTATACTCAGAAAACAGGAAGAGGAGTTTTTAATGAAATTGCAAATAAGAGAGAAAGTAGGTCTGTTTGACATGCTGAAATGCAATCGATACTCTGAAAGTCTTTCCAAATCCCTAAATAAGCCAATAAGCAGAACACAATCATATGATACATCCAACACATCAACTGATCCTTATTCTTGGCTTACAACTATTTGACTACAAACAACTATAACTGAGAACTGGGAAGTTATGAAAATGCTGTCAGGGCCCTACATTAGCCAAGAAATCACAAATTTTGCCACAGCACTAAAAACAAGAGAGCAGGATCAAGCATGGTTTGAAGATCACCACAACCTGGTATCCAGCTCAAAGCCAGAAAATTCTAGGTAGAAGAACAAAATAGATGTGCTACGAATATCAAGGACTGTATATCTGTGCACCAGATGAACTGGATAGGTGGTCAACTAGCTAAACACAACTGTAGAGTGTTGCACTGTGCATGGTATATTAAGAGAGGAGTAGTTGAGGCTATTTGCCTTCCAGTCTCTGGACAGTCAAGTTTTACTGGAGTGCTCAGTGACCAGCAATGTCCAGTATTTTACTGCAACTCTACTCAAAATGCATCCTAAACAAATAACACCAAACTAATGATTTGTCTTTTAAGTTGGGTGTCTCCTTTAAGGGTCACATATTTTTGGTCACAACGTCTTGGAAGGAAAAGCCACAATTTTAAATGTGGGTTTTGGTTTTTATTTTTTAAAGAACAGTCACATTTCTCAAAAGAAGTGTTTCACTGCAATTTAAATAAGTGTATTAATATTAATATGAAAGAGCCTGTAGAATTGTCCATTGAGATACTGACAAAAATCTTTCACTAGAACAACATATATGCTCATCAGAAAGCTTACCTTGCTTTTTCTCTCTCTCAATTCTGCCAACCAATGTTTTAGCTGGAGCCTAAATACTAGGTTACACTTTTTAAAAAATGTTTTCTGTCTGTTCCCAGATGAACTAGGAATTGGAAGAAACAGGCCAAATTCCAATTTGGAGAGAATCTTAAGTAAGTCTGCTTTAATAGTTAGCCTAGACTAGAGGGTCAGGCCCCAAGATGTCTGCAATCTTTAAACTGCCACCTAAAAAACAAAACAAAACCAAACAAACAAAGAACCCAACCAAAAAAATCAATGGACTTATACTTAGCTTCACTGCCAGGAAATCTTTTTTCTCTCTGCTTCCCAAGGATGCAAATCTATTGAAAATACACATTTCATCTACATCTGCAGCACTTTGCTACACCATTTCCTTTGATGGTAACTTATTCTATATTGCATTGACCAGCAGGCATTCAAGAGCCATGTTGTTCATGAGACACTACACTAAAGAGAATAAGAAGCAGTTGTCCCATGGTAACTCAGCTCGCATTCAGCAGTAACCACTGCGTTCATTTCAACAAGCTTGACTTTTAAAAGTCCATTATCCTCCCATTCCCCTGGGGAATTCAATATAACTATAGCTATGTGCATAGAGAATACAAAATACCCTTCAATGTAACTGTGAAATTCTAACCCAACTCATAATAAAAAAAGGTGCAGAAAAAACATCTGTGGAGCTACATGACAAAGTCTTCTTAATATCACAAACACTCTGGTCAGAACATTTGGAAGATGCATTATCTAGATAAGCCTATCAGAGAAATTTCACCCAAACTACCACATTTTATTGAACCCAGGGGAACTTTTAAAATCACCCCATTATTCTGATGGCTTTAGCGTGCCTGTTTTCTCTGGCTAAAACATGCTTGAATGTAACATGAAAGACATGTGGCTTAACCTCAGCACTAAAACAATGTGGAGAACTGCCTTAATGTCAGAGCCAAACTGAAAAAATATTTTTATCTTGGCAGAGTTCAAAAATCAGGAGCAGTGTTTTTTAATCAGTGGCAGCCTAAATGCCAGGTAGTTGGCCAGCATTTGGGGACTGAGCTCCGCATTAGACATACTTTAACTTTACCCACATTGGCACTTATTTAAAAGCCAGGGATCCCTCCTGGAATTTTGGAATTCTGAAGTCTTTCACATCTGGACTCTGTAATGTTAAAAATAATGGCCCTAGCATGCAAAACATTTTGCAAGTGAAGAGAAAGACAGTAAAACTCTCCAGAAAGATATGTTCCCTCAGTATCTAGGAGAGAGAATGATCATTGTTTCAGTGCAAAACAATAACATGAAAAATATAAACAGGAAAAGAATTTCAGACTTTTTTCAAAGTCAAAACAACGCGATGTTCACAACCATAGTTAGAAGTGGTTCCAAACTAATTTTAAAACAGCATTTCAATCGTACTCCCAAAAGAACACTTAGCATTTTGTCAGTATTATTTACATGTTTAAGGTGAGTAAATGCTTTAACATTTAACTGATTTTTACAATTTGAGTAGAAATGTATCTGTTATTTTAAGTGATTGCATGCTCAGAAAAGTAAATTTGTAGATATATAATGTAAAATATATAGATATAAATATAAAATCAAGATCTCTGGCATGGAAAGGTAGGAAAGGCTATTACATAATTTGTTTTGAAGAAAAAATACTTAGGAAAAAAAAATCGAAGAACAACTACACTAACAGCAGAAGAATGCATGATCTTATCACATAGCCTAAATCTTGTGCTTATCAAAATCCCTCTCCTAAGTCATCCTAAATTCTTTGGAACGATCTTTCCTTCAGCCTGCTGATCAAAATTAATCAGATATATTAGATGGGGCTGAAACTGATAAAGAGAGTTTTGAAATAATGTTACATGTGGTAAAAAAGTGTTAACACAGTGATGGGCTAAAGTTTACCTATTGCCCACATTACCTTGAGAAAATGTCATGCATGAAGGCTGACAGCCAGGTCTGACACTACTTAAGTAATTTTACCCACCGAATTAACTAAGAGAAGGTGTGAAAATATCAAGAACCTGTTCTGTCATATGCCTTAGAGTTGCAGAGAAGAATTCCCTACACACGTGGAATTATCCCCAGCTATCTAGAGACCTACCATTTCTGATAGTGCTTTTCCTGAAGGTAAGATCAGGATATGCTGGAAAGGCTCTGGAAGAGTAACCTACACTTTGGCAACACCTGCCCGAAATATCATTCTCAAGGGAGACATTAACATTTTTTAACTACAGAACAGACTTAGCATCCATCTATCGTGCTCAATTGGTGTAAAAAAATAGAAAGGCAGGACCAAAATTTATAGCATACCACCCATACAGATATACACAATACACCTTGGAGAAACACAATTCAGAAACAGAAAATAATCCAATCCCATTTGAATTTCAAAAAGGTACTATAGTAACACATTAAAGGTGGAAGAGAAAAATAATTTTTTAAGGTAGGGCTGAGCAAAGGCAATAAGGGCAGATTTACTCAACAGTCCCTCCACAATGAGTAAAATACATAATCTCAATTACAACAAAATTTGTATAAATTTTTTGCAGTGAACTACCCTAGAGCTGTCCAGCCTTAGCCCATTACTGTAGTAAGCATAAGTTCAAAGGTCTGTAAATATTCAAAGATATGTAGGGTTCACTGGAATGGATTTCTTGGTTATATTCAAATCTGATAAAAATCATTTGCAACATGAGCTACAAAAAAATTTAACTTCACTTAGAAACATGTTATATTCATCCTCTAGATAAGAACACAGGACAAGAACTTTTCAAGACTGTATACTTATGAATTTTACTTTTGTATTAAACAAGGTTATCTGTAGGACTGCAAGCAGACAAATATTTTCTTTTTATGACTGAGCTAAGAACTACAAAAAAATAGGCATCCTAGTAACCAGGAGCTAAGTGTACAAACAGAAGGAAAAACAGAACTCCACAACCAAGTCAGTGGAGCTAAACTGACTGCAAATTTTCTACCAAATAAAGATCTGGCCAGTTATCTGAAAATTTCTCCCAGTGGCAGTAGTAGCATCACAAGAAGGAACTATTTATTTCAACTACGTTAAGATAAATGATGGTTCTATGTTTAACATAATAAGTAACATAATTATGTTTAACATAATAATAGCAACACTGATTAAAAATAGCTTTCCTAGGTGTTTCTAAAGCTTAGAAGTGTATTGTTACCCCATTTTTGGGGGCACACATGGATGTTTTAATCATTTTTTCAACTTCCTTTCATTGTTGCATTTTAGAGTTTGAAGTAAACACAAAAATTTGAGTTCAGCCTCTGTTTTAACAATTACAGCTTGTAAATGACTTAGTTCTAGACCATTTATAACTCATAGTTACAATAAAAATGCAGATATTTTAGTAAATCTGTATTTTAAAAGTTTTAAAATTAAGCATATTCTTAAGTTTGTCAATGAACTGATGCTTATAACTGTCAAAGATTTTACTTACAGATAAGTCAGAGCTTGGGGAATAGAAAATGGAAATCACTACAATAAAAAAAAACNAAAAGGAAATAACTAAAAAAAAAAAAAAAAAAACATGACTCGCAATACAGCATTATGTGTTATTGCATTTGTGAATCACTCACCCCCAGAGAAACTTGAAAACAGATTTGAACTAATAGATATAATAATGACCACACCTGCAAATGTGGTATAGGTTTACAAGCATCCCACACAAAGCCTATAAATTCCCCTCTTGAAAATTAATACCAGCCACAATACATGTGCAAAAGTCTCTGCAGGCTGAATAGCACCCAAAATTACAGACGTTTTGCTTCAATGAAACATTACAAAAACCCCTACATCTCAACAGGCAAAAAAGACCAGCACACCCCTGGCACGTAGATATTGCTGTAACTGACCAACTGAATAAGACCATCTTCATTATCACTTTATACTCTCCTCCTTTTAACTTTACAGCAGAATCATCCATACTTATTCTTGACAGACTATGAAAACTGAAAGACATCTTTCCATGTTTCAATCTTATTTCTTTACTAAGTTGATTGTAAGTCCACCTATCCAAAAGGTACTGTAAAATCCTATTCTTTTCTGCATCCCTTTGGAATAATGATTTTTAAACACAATTCAGTTCACTATTTCCATTTTAAATGAGTTTTAAATATTTTCTGTTTCTGCATTTTTGGTGATTTTCCTCTCTAACTCACTCTTCTTTCTTTGGAAAAAGCAGTTGCACACTTTAGGACAACAGTTAAAATGTATCAGCCAAATGGCTCCAATTGCTCTTACACTTGTTCAGCACCAAAGTCAGGAACACTTGTGACAATTGGGGATGTTCCATACGAAAAGCAATCCTAGACTTGTTTTCCTCAGTTCTTTTTTAGGGATCACAGATACCTCATATCTTGAGAAGACTTAGATTTCAGGCTGAAAAATCTCTATAAATTGCTAGACAGCACATATCTATATGGATTGTTGTTGGGGTTTATCTGTGATTTTTATAACACCCACTCATCTATGTTGTCAGTGTCCGTTAGAATATACTTCAAGGTACTTGTCATGGGTTTGGCTGATGGGCCTAAGTTTGGGCCTGCGAGTTCAAATTTAAGCCTGAAATTGTCAGCTGCCTTCAGCATATTATGGAGCTGAAAATCTGTTTCTATCAGCTCAAGAGCTTTTCTGCATTTTTTCCTGCTTATTGTTCATAAAAAATTTAGGATCATGAAAAGTAGGTTTTTGCCTGCTGTTTCAGACTCTCTCTGCCATTAAATCTCCTAGAAAAACTGTGCAGTCCCTGTTGTTGAAGTAATGGCCAAAAGTCAAACAACTAACTATAGCAGTAGTACAGATGCTTACTTCTGAGCAGCTTGTCCTCTTGTATTTGATTATAGCTCAGAGATGATGCAAAGATCTGTTCTTACTTCATAGTTATGCCAGGAATCAGCAGAACTCCCTTGTTTCAGAAAGGGCTGCCAGGTGTCAATGGCTAAATGAACTGCCACAGGAGACACTCTGCTGACTGGCTCTGGCCAGATAAACCTATGAGGGTAGACTGATCTTGGCCAACAGTTTGTTGAAGTGAAGGTGGAGAAAGAGGTGGCATTTAGAAACAATTACTACCTATCAGGCATCTTTGACTTGAATACCAGTCCTTCCTTGCCATTCCTAATCTCATTCTATTCAATGAAGATATGACAGGTGAACTCAAAGCTTTGTACCAAAGGCTGTGCATTGGCTCATTTCAGGACTGTACTAATGCAAACAAATTGCTGCTGGGCTCATACCTGTGTATCTGCAAGATTTTGTGCTGTGAGTTTATACAGATCTGGAGTTCCGCACAGCACTGCGTTGCACCATGAACACTTACTAAAGCAATTTTAAAGCAAGACAACTAGGTGCTTATGGACAAACAGGCACTTATGCAAATGAGGAACAGTTCTTCTACAAACTGGTTTTGGTCTGAGACCCTTAAACTGCAGCTTCAGGTGGAACTAAAGTATGTGACTCCCTTTCTGGGTCCCAACCTCTTTGTCTTATGCTTTTCGCATTTGCCTGAAGTGCATAGTAAACCCCCAAATTAGTGCCATTAAAAGGACAAAACTATTTTGCAGTAGTTAAATAATACTACAACAGTGAGCTCAAAAGTGTCAGGAAAAAAAAAAGGAAAAAAATCACAAACAAGTGAGACGCATAAGCCTGGGAGTGGAATAACTTGCTGAGTGAAGGTGCTGCAAAGCAAAACAACATGAGTGAACTACAGTTTGCCAAAGGAGCTTAAAGAAGTCTTAAAAAGCAGAAGTCTGTCAGTGAGACAACATTTCCCTACAACTCTGATGCTCAGGTTTGGAGCTCTCAAGCAGTCAAAAAAGGCAACACAGGTTGTTACAACATAAACATAGACATTTGTAACTCAAGCTACGTAAGTCTTGCTTTTCAGTTACAAGGTGTTCCATTCTGATGCACAAGAGACTCACCTTGAACTACCACAGAAGTACTTTTACAGAGTTAGCTAGTTTAAATTGTGATTAGCCATGAGCTACTGTCACTCTCCATCCTTGCCTCCTTGCTTTAAATTAACTCCTTAATTGCCACTGTACTCAAATGAAAGCATCTCTGAGTATACAAATGCTCTGTTTGAAAACGCCTCAGTTCATCATTGCAAGAAGAGAAAGATTCCAGGTATGGGAAATACACATCGTAAGTAACATTCCTATACAGTTTTTCAACTTCAGAGCAGAATGTTGTGACCCTTCCTGACTGCCATGGCCCAGACTATTCCAGGACACAACATAGCTAGTCTTCTCTTGAGAACTACTCAGAGGATGCCACTGTTATTAAGGCCTGAATTTGAGCTGAGCTGGAGCCAGCAGGCAAGTAAAATAAAAAATAGTTAATGATCTTTGAATCCACATTTTGAACACTTGCTATTTGAAGACTTTTCTGTTCCACCAGATGTCTCAATGAAACTATGAAATTCAGCTTTCCAGCCATTCCCATTTCAACAGTATCATACCACAGGCAGCCCTGCGGGAGTTCTCACTTTCACTGGGATAACATGAGGTCTCTCTGGCTTCTCCTCAAGGTCACTGAGATTTCTAAAAGGATAGACCAGAATCTAGAGGGATTTACCAGCAGCCTGACAGTCACTGATTTTGGTGCAGGTCAGACTGCTAGACAGTTCTGGAAATCCCTGTTCAAGCCTGTTTCCAGCTGTAGGCACCTAAATCTCTTTAAAATAGGATTGCATAGGAGAGTGCAAAATAAGGTCACTTAGGGAAATCACATAAGCTTTAAGTAGCATATGGCTATAAAACCTCCCCCAAAAAGCAGCTGTTAAAAGACAACAGCTTTTGGACGTGAACTACAATAGCTAGGGTGCTTTTTATCTGGCCATTCAGATAAGATAGAGATGAACAACAGTAATTAAAACCATCAAAAAGTTCTCTAAGTTGAAAACTGTGACTAGAATTTAAAAAGTCACAACAATGAACTTATTCTGTAATCTCCAAAAGAAATAAATGTACACTATTTTTCTTTTCTTTAGATATTACTGAAGAAATTGTTTGGGTTGAACTTTAAAGTAAGCATCAAATCACAAACTAAGTTCAACAGAGAATCTCTGTGCTGATGAGGTTGTAATTTATGTCCCAGAAAAGCAGTTCTGGTTATCCAAGAGTTCTCGTGTTCAGTAGAGAGCCATTGGTTTCTACAAATAAGGTTCAGTGAAGTCTGAGCAAAACTCTGGGTTCTGGAGTACTCTCCATCGCCTCTAGGAGCCAGCCCTCAGCTCTTCTTCTTTAACTGATGACTCTGACTATTGTTCAAGAAGTCCTTTCCCAACCTCCCCCATCCCAGTAGCTCTTTCTCTCATGTGCTCTGGGCTTCTGGACAACAGGTTTAAAGAAGTGGTGAGACAAGAGCTGGCTCTCATGCAGAGGAGTGAAACAGAAGGACATTTCACTGGGTAGGACAGCCCTGAAGGTGCAAGGGATAAGGGAGGAATGACTGAGGGCACAGGGATACTCTCCTGCCCATCAAGAGCTGCTGCACACATATCTTGGCTTCTCAGAGGAATGGGAGAAGATCAGCTGTCTGAGCTGGGGACTACTTGAACCCTATTTCCAAAGCAAAGACAAGGCTGACAGTCTGATGTGCTGTGCAAGTGACTACCTCTTATATTCTTAAAACTGAGACAAAGAGGCACATGAGGAAAATGGTACAGGCAATAACTCTCAAACTAATGAAAGTGAAATACAGCATTTTAGCAATTGCAACATGGTCAGCAACAACAAATCATGCTAGTAAGTTACTGTACAAGATAATTCTATGTATGCATTCATATTCTCATCCCCTTCCTATTTAGTGTAATTGTTCCATGAGACACGGAGAAGGTGTAACCACTACTGAGACACAGAGCAGGTAAGCGACTTACATGAGGTGCCAAAGGATTGGTGCAGCTAAGCCAGAAGTGGAACCCAAGGCATCCTACCATCACAAAAAGAGGTATCTGTTCTGTGCCTCCCATCATACTGCTTTTACATTGGCCTCTGCTGATTTCGTACCAGGACCTGAGCAAACTAAAAACAGTTAAGCAAAACTCACCGACAAAAGTGACCTAGTCATTCTTTGTTTACAGAGTTTATAAATAAATCTCTAATTTTTTAGCCTTCACTGAGTGGAGCTCTGTCTTTTACCAAAGGCAGAAACTCAGATTCAAGGAACCCTTCTGTGTCAAGTGGATTAATTTTAGTCAGAATTGCAATGCACACGTAATGAAGAGTCTAATAAAATGAAGGTGCACCCAGTTTTAAACAACAGTAGTGCTACAAATTCAGGTGATATGAATCACATTAACAACAACAAAAAAATTACTGCATTTCAGTTTTCTTAGCCATCAAGGAATGCTCCATGGGTTTTTGCAAGGACAACTGTAAAGTGAATTTAATAAAGTATATAATTATGGGTTTCATTATTGTTTAATTCATGTTTTTCCTATTTTTTCTGAAGGGCTTGTATCTCCTACCATCACATGACTTTAGATTTGCATGTGATGTAACTACTTTAGAATGCTTTTTCCTTCCCCTTAACAAATACTATAGTTTTTCAGTTTTAAAAGTCTTAGGTTTTGTCCTAAAAAACCACAATGTAGCAAGTTTAAACTTCTCAAGTTTTCCCTAACACTAGAGTTTTCAAGTTTTAAACTTTCAGGCAGATGAAAATCAGTCCCAGTTTTGAAACACAATCCAGGAAAATGCCTTTTAATACCTCAGACTTACACAAACAGAACTTACAAGAAGTTTCACCTAATCCAGAAGTACACAAATTCAATCCATTACCTTCATCTATGTATCAGGAGCTGCTTTCATCTGCTTCCACTGTCCTTATTGCTATCTAGCCAATGAAACATATTGCAGTGCACACAGCAACCTGTTGGTGGATTTGCCCACTTCACAGAGGTATAAGCTTCAGCTGTCCTGTCCACTCCTGGGGCATTTTCCAAGACCACTTGCCTCCCTGTCTTTCCTCAATCTACCCTATGGCCTTTCCTTCATTTGGAGTACTTTAAGGGTCTCTCCCTTTTATGACTCCCAAGTAACAGGACTTCTAGGACAGTATTATCTTAGAGATCCTTACTCATTTTTCAGACTGGGTTTGGAAGCAGACAAGGGGGTTAAAAACTAACAGTGGATGACTGGCAGCCAGACACATGCAGTATGGATACAAAACCTTCTTCCTATAGGAAACCAAACTAAAATCTATGTAATGCTGGCTTATTGATGATTTCAGTCAGGATCTCTGATTATACATCTATCTGTGCATCTGATACTGCTCATGAAAATTCAACTTGAGTTTCATGCCAGTCTGGCTCCATTGCCTTCACTGGAAACAGCTGTGGACTACGCTGTGAGAAAAAGGTCTTACTGTATCAAAGAGAAATTTTCTGGGTCAGAAAAAGTAAAGGTCTTGTAATCTAGGTTCATTTTAATATACATCTAAACCCCCATTTCTCTTTAAATGAATTTCATTTGTTATCTATTTCCAGCAAAATCATACAAGAAACAAAGAGTTGGAGAAGCCATAACCAAGGCTGCTCAGGCTCAGCCCTGAATGCTGAAATGCAGAAATCCTGAAAGCCAGATAAAGGGAGTCAAGCCAACACGTGCATGTGCCTGACAGCCAAGTATTAATGTCTTGTCTACTCAAGGTGATGAATCTATAACCTCAAAGTGTAGAACAGTATAAGCATATTGTATTTCCATACAACAAAATCTTTAAACTTAGGCTGAACTCTGTTCAGGAGTTTTCTACTGAGAAAAGAAAGTACATTTGTATCGATTCTCCTAGCAGCTGTTCTCTTCAGAGCAATAGATTGTGCGTTCTTGCTGGCAGGTCGAGAAACATGACTTTTTTTTCTTACATGGTATTTACATAATCAGTATGAGTTGTACATTTCCAAGACTACAGATGATTTCTTAATGATCTTACCTTCAAAACACAGTTTTTACAGGTAGTAAGAACTCCAGAAGTTCCATTTCTGCTGTTTGTCAGAACATTTAATATTGAAATATAACAAATATAACTGATTTCCCCTATATATTACTTCCATTCTTTCAGGATTTTAGGATGCAGATTGGAAGAAGAAGAAATGCTATTGCTTTTTCTATTCTCCCAACTGGATTTTAAATTCTTAATGAATTAATTATAAACTATGTGGAAAAAAAACCCCAAACAACAGAACACAAACAACCCAAAAAAACCCCAGGACATTAAAATATTCACACTCATGGGGAAGGCAGTGTCTCTATCAACAGCTGGCTTAATATTTCAACAAACTAATTCCAGAAAAAAAACTTCAGAGAAAATGTAAGTTGCTCTTACTATTACTTTGAAAAGGACAATGTTTTAATATTTAGTAGCAAATATAGTCATTATACAGATTATAACTTCAAATTCTATGTATATATCACGCCGTTTTTTTAACAGCTAAATATATCTTTAGAAAGTCAATGAAGATGAAAATAAATCCCTTTTTAACTATCCTCCAATGTACAATATAACATCTGACTGCTGTACTCTTAAATCTGTGAGGGAAACCCAGAAGTGGTTACACGATGAACTGTGACAAACCCATTTGTCAAAAATTAAATTCATGAAGTGCATTAACAAATATCTTGCATTTACATAGGTAGTCTTTCATCTCAAAGAATCCTGAAGTACTTTACAAATATATCTGAAATGTATCTTTACAAAACTCAAAAGTTTCATGCAACAGCTTAAAGAAACCCTCTAAAAATAGCCACTTATCCAGTATCTCTTTTTCACCCCATTACTATTATCTGCTACTTAAACAATTCTGACACACAAAATTAAAAAGCTCTCTTCTACTAGTAGCACAGGAAATTAAAAGCATCTCACAGATTAGCCCAGTTCCTGCTGTAACCTAAAAATCTATCTGGGGCCACCTGAAAACCCTTCTTTGATGTTCCTTCCCTCTTAAAAACCAAACTCTTAGTTCCCAAATTAAAAACATACAGCTTTGTCATCTCCAACCTCTGCAATGGTAGCTTATGCATTGATTTCAAGCCTTGTGGTACCGTCAGCTTTATGTTTCTCCTATTACATAATGATTTGACAAAATTGTTCAGTGGAAAGACACTTTTCTAACTTCCTTTGTATGTGGTGACTTCATTGAATTTGCAGATTGAAAAGATTCTGGCTGATTCATGGTGACCCTTATCACTTATCTGGTTACCCTGTATCTGCTTCTTAAAGAATTTAGTGCAAGTCAGAGATTCATGGAGCTTATCATCTATCAGTGAGCAAAAGTATCATATTATATATTGTTCTTATACAGGACTCAATTACAATACACACATACAGCAGTTGTCACACTGTCCTTTTATTTGCGCATCAAGTCCAACAAGTCTTGCAGTGGCCAAACACCTCACCACGCATCAAATACTGCAGACTAATTACACAGTAAGCAAAATTTCTTCCTGACCCCTGCAGCAGCTGCAATCTGCTCACAGTTGTCTCACTGATTCTAGCGATAGTGTAGATTTTGGCCAGCGTGGTTTTTAACTAATTACCAGCTAAATAAAAAATTTAGGGTCCACAATGTCTTGCGCTTAAATAGTAACGGAACAAGGAAGAGCAGCAAGACACTTCTCTTGTATTACCAGCCAAGCAATGAGCACATTTGCAGTTCTCATGCACCTCTTGGTGCATGTGATGCTCTAGTTAGTCAAGTATTTAATTTTCCCTACAGTCTCCAAAAAATATGCCTTCAGAGAGAGAAAAAAAAAGAACAGGAGGAAAGAAGACGAGTTTCTTTTATTTCTTCCTTAAATTCCTCTTAGATACTTATTGACATTAGGCCTTTCCAAAGATTCATGTTTTGGGAAGAATTTTAATAGACAAAGTCAACCAAGAACAACAACCACTCTCATTAAACTTTCTGCAGTTCTGCCTAACATTCAGCATAATCCTGCAACTCTGCAAAACCCTCTGGGCTCGGGACTAATGGAACAGTTGCAAATATATTTTTTGAGTCTCACAGTGATGAGCCAAATGTTATTTTGCTTTTTAGTATTTGACTTTCCATCTCAGGTCAGTGATATAACATCAGTCAGACTCAAGAGAGTAACTAGAAGTGACATAATTTGCAAAATATACCCTGCAGCACAGTGAAAAATGATGTAGTTAAAGAAAAACAAACAGTCTGCTGGGTAATTGGGAGCTGAACCTATTTATTACAAATTGAATGACTCCACAGATCTACTTAAATGCAGCTTCTGAACATAGCTAGCAAATAGAAAGGCATCATTGCTGTTTGTAAGGTGCTACGTACTCATTTCTCTACTTAGGGGAAGTTAGGATCATCAAAGGACTAGGAAAGGAGCTTCAAACATTGTTCCCCCCTTAGACCTACACAGTGGCTGAGCAGATCTCACCAAACAGACAGCAGTATCAGGGCTAGCTTTTTTCTGGCCTAAAAGGGCTGTTCCAGCCGCTGAAGCTTGCTCAGGGGTCAGGAAGAACCTGGTTCTATGACATGGAATATTTTAATATAAAGACTGAGCTACTTACAAAAAGCTAACAACAAGGAACTAATGATACAACGGAGAGGCAATGCAATGCTGAGATATTAAGCATATATCATGCTGAACTTTTCATTGACAAAGATAATTTCTCCTCAGTGCTGTTTGACTTGTCTCTCAGCAAGGTCTCTTTCTTTCCTTGCTGTGCTGCTGCTTTCTAATGACTTCTGATCCAACTTTAGTGTATTTTTTCATACTTCTTGAATATTTTACCAGTATAGCTGCCATCCTCAGCTTTTCTTTGTAACAAAGACTTCCCAAAATATCTTGTGTTGGATCTTTCTAGAACACATTGTAAGAGTTGGCTCTGGATGAGATTTTTCTGTCCATGAAGAGAAATCAGTGGGTTCTCCATGTGAGATGTTAGCTGTATTTAAACATAGGTCTTATTTACACTTACTTATTTCAGCCAAGAAAACTTCATACAATTTTATGCTGGTCTTTTATACACCTGCTATTTTTCACATGAATAATACAGAAGTAAAAATCTGGGTAGGTAGGCAGAATCCCCTAACCAAAATGCAGCCTTTTCTTTTTCTCAGTATCAGTGTACAAGTCAGCTCTGATATTCAAAATCCCCTTTGAAGTTAATACACCTAGTTCTGATTTAGTATACAGATATCATTGAGATCTGGCCTGAAAACCAGTAATATTCTAGCCCCATTCAAAATGTGTACCCAGGAAAGAAAATCCGTCATAAAGCAATGAAGAAGAGTTCTAGATTAGGGTACAAAAAAAGCACTGTGCTTCAGCTGCTGAATGGATTCTAAAAGAAATATGCTATGGTAATTTCACTGTCACAGTTCAAGGGATTTTCTTCAAATTTTTTCTTGCTACTATAGCTACACCACCAGCTCTGAAGATGTTTAAGAGCTGAGTCTTAGCATGAATAGGCTACAATGCACAGTACTGCATGCTACCTTTTTCTTTTAATTGGCTGACATAAAAAATGGCAAACGAATTATACATTCTTTCACATTCTTTGATCAAATTTAGATATAGTATATGCAGGTTGTTGAATTTGTGTTTACCAGCTTTGCTAAGAGGGTCCTGATTCTATTTCACTCAAAAGCAAGAATCCCCTTGATACCAAGGCCAACATGATGGTATATGTAACATTTAGATGGTAAGAAATTAAGTAATTTCCTAAAGTGTATTGGTCTGAGCACTTACAGTTACCATTAATTTCCATCAAAAGCTAGTGTGCTCTGGCCCTCAAAATCAGATGAAATATCCTTAAAATGATTACTTTTTTCAGAATTAGCATTATGTTTAACACTGAAAACACTTGAACCTAACTGGAAATTCTCTTTTATTTTAGTTCCCTTGGTCTTTGATAAAAAAGAGGATTAATAAATAGCTTAAAAACTTTCAGTTTCTGGAAGTCTTTTCCAAAGTTGCATTCTCTTCCTAAAAGTTACTTATTTGAAGTATTAAACTGCCAATCACTTGGAATCACGTAGCACTCGTTCTTTAAACTCTATGATGTCCCTATAGGAGCAATGCACAACTCTGTGTCTCTTTGGAGGACATCACTGCGTTTCTTAGAACTACCTGTGGTAGCTGAGCAGAGTGGGGTCCCACGACAGGTATCTCTAGGATATATGAGTAGCAAGGAACTGTCTTTTGAGAACAAGCTAGCTTTGCTTCCTACTGGTGTTGGGTTCAGAAAAATACCAACTTGAAAAAAGAGTGAATTGTTATGCTCAGAATAAACCTTTGCGTACAACAGAAGATGAGGGAGAGGAAACAGAAAACTATCAGCTCAAATCCACTGACAGATATAAACCACGAAGACTAAACCTTTTGATCAGCAGTTTTATTTGCCTACAAAAAAAGGTATGAGAACCTCTTAAAAATCTTTTTTATTGCTATCCAATGTTTCTGAGAGTTATGTGACTGATTTCAGTGAAGGCATACTTTAGAGAATGGCAATGTTTACAGCTACATGAAAAGCGGCAAGACCACACAAAAACAATCATGTGAGTCAGAAAATTATTTTGGATTCACTGTTTACTTGCCCTGCATATAGTTATCTTTGTATGAACAATATCTGAGTTAAATGATTACAAAGGACATGCATTTAAGACTCACACCAGTATTCATTCCTTGAGGAACTAAGCTTGATTTTAGTGCCAGCAGCTGCCTATTTCAAGAAATTCCTAAAACTTACATAACCATTCTTTTCATATGTCTTCTTTTCAAAGAGAAAAAAACCCACCCAACACATCCATAAGTTCACAACACTGTATCAAAAGCATAGTAAATCGATCATAATCTCTCTGCTCTCTGTTGGCCACACTTAACCAGTCATAGCACAAAAATATTGCCATGGCAACATATAGTAATAGCAACAACAAATAGCAAAGGTACGGGGAGAACATCATTTCTGTGCGGTCCAGAGACTTTTACTCACTTGGAACATTGTTGAGTGATTCTGAATAACAAATTACTTAAAATTAGCAAATCTGCAAATAGCATAAGAGAGAAAAAGAACTCATGGACCTTTTCAAAGAATACCCTTCCTCAGACTCTTCCCATCTTCATGCATTTGCAATCCTATTTCTCTCATTCTTCCCTGCTGTGGAGTATAGAAACTTTCCATATCTACCACCTGGTATGTAAATCAAGACTGTTCAAGATGTTGTATACATTGCAAAAAAACTGGAAATGCATTTAGTTGTGGAACTATAACATCTAGGTGAGAAAATCATTCCTGTAGAAAGCAACATTGTAAATCTGATATTTTTATGAAGAAAACAGATCTGCCTAAGAGCTGATATGCTGGATGACAGGGCAAATTCTAGTGTGATTTATGATTCTTGTAATCCAAATGTGACTCAGACAACCAATTTCTGACAAGCCAAGATGGCAGCTTGGAAGACTGCTTTCCCTATTGCTATTCAATGAAAGAAAACTGGACGTTTAATCTCAGTGAAGACCTTCAGAGATCAGATGGGTCTTAACAGATATAAAGATAACTGCAAAGAAAAAGAAAAGAAAAAATTCAAAGATCTGCTTCATAGCTTTATCAGGGACTATCTCCAATCAGGGTATAGCCTTACAGAGGGGACACAGATATTGACACCATCAGGTTAGCACGAGATAACAAACCAGTACATTAGGGGTCTCAGTACAGATTTCAGGACAGCAAGGCACTGTTTGCATTAGAAATGTAATACCCCACACACCTGATATCTCACAGCACACATTGCTAAATGACTGCAGGCCCTGCAGGGGTCAATTTGGCACAGGAGCCTTTACAGAGATACTAATTGCAATGGTGGTTTCTGTGTAAGTCAACAATTTCACTGCTACAGGGCTTAAATGGTGAACTGAAATAAAGCCAACATGTTTCAATAACTAATAGGTTGAAACTACTTCTGTTGCAGTTCCTGTTCCTTTTACTACTCTAACACTTTCAAAATATAAGTCACTATGTCTTAACCAAGGAAGAACACACTAAAATTCTTCCTATTAATCCTGGATCCAAACATCAATACAGAAGAAACATCCGACACCCAAGCCAAGTGTATGACTCAGGAATATTCAGAAGTCATGCAGTACTCAAACCCAACACAAAGCTTTCTCTCACTTATCTGCTTGCTCTCTCTCTGGGGAACAGTTATTTCTCAGTAGGTAGAATTATGATATTCGACTTGGCAGTGCAGTGGAAGCATCAGACAGTTTATAATGAAGGCCCAAAGTGCTGTTTCTATTATTGGCAGCAGGTTATGTCACTACAATGTTCTCACATGTCAAGAACAGGTGTCCCCACTGCTGATTATAAATAAAATCATCTGCAGTAACAATTTGGATTTGAAATGAAAGAAGCAGCAAGCGATTAACTACTGAACCTCAAATGCAACATGCAGGTAAAGAAAGAAGATGGGTAATGTGAGATCACTTAGCCATATAAAGCAAGTGAAAGAGGTTTCAGAAACAGAACATCTAGCAGCAAGCAGAACAATTTGAAATTAACAGTATGTATTAAGGGCATGAGCTCTTAAAATCACTGTTCAGGAAAGAGAAGGATCAAAGAAAACAGTCTTCGAAAACCATTTAACATATAACTAGGATAAGCACTGGCGCTTCGAGAAACTCAAAACTAACTCATAACCCTTTCTCAGATTTTAAACCAAAGCCAATTTACTTTTCCACACCTCGGGAAAGTTTTTTTTAGTATCTCCATTTCTCTGCACTTTTCTTGGTTCTAGCAGATAAAGATTTAATATGGAAAGAAGAACAATTCTTTTTAGTTTTAGTAGAAAATTTGAGTTGTCAATTCATCTTAAACTCCAAAGCAACCAAGTTAATTTGGAAACCAAGAGTGCAATGTAATCACCAGTTGCCCACAATATTCCACTAACCTAAGTAATGAGAATTCATCAGTACTTTTTTCATTAGTACTTTTTTCACTCGAAAGACTGATGAGTTGGGTTCTTGGGTTCAGGATGAAATTTCTGGACAAGTCTTGGAAGAAGGATATATCAGGGTAGTGGGGCACTCACTAGTATTGTGGGAGACAGCTTACTTAAGGAAACAAAGCAAAGCAAAGCAATGCACCCAGGTTTCCCACATCTCATATCTTTAATAGGGATGTGGTACTCTGTGCCTTGGAGCTTTTTTTTCTCAAACTTTACCTTAAGAAACTTCTGAGGGTTTAATTTCATGTCAGTGAAAAAGGAAAATATCATCACTATTCTCCTATAGAATTACATAAAAGTTTCTTGGCCAAACTCTTAAAAATGTAATTTATCACCTTTCTCTGCTGCTCAATTCAAGTTTCTAGTGAATTCTGTGATGCTTCTATACAAAGCAGGCTCTAGAAGCATGAAATTTTGTATCTTTGCAAAATAAAGAAATATGAACTTAGATACATGTATAGAAATAAATCAATTTCCTTAGCTTGGAAGTAGTTGACTCTTTCATAAACCTCTAAATATAGCTGAGCAAAACAGATCACTGTTTGTCAACTTTTGGTTGTCATTTTTCCTTTTTCTCGCATAAGGCAGGGTACACTCTGCATATCCACATGCAGCTTTAGACAACACAGCGCAAGAGGAACTGCTCTTCTCTCACAAATGCAGCTGCTACACCAGGAGTACTCACCACCTTCTAAACAAACCAAGCCTCAGAATGAGATGGTGTAATGCTCACTGCCTGGTTCCTACTGAATAACTAGAGGATGATTCTCCATCATATCTACTGGGGTTTTGTGTACCTATTTACATAATCATTTTATGTGGAGTATCCCTGACCATCAGCCTTGTAACAGAACTAGAGAGAGGAAAACCAAGCTTGCATACAAAAACGTAGCCATGGGAATGAGAAAGGAAGGCATAAGTGACACAACTGAGGAGGGAGAACAAAGGATTATTTAAATACCTTCAGTATAAGGTTAAAAGTAATATAGAGACTGACTGAATTCCAGATTCTCAAAAAATCAAATTCAGTTCCTAAAACACAAGCCCAGATGGTAGACTGATGTAAATAAACACAACTTCATTGCCCTGAAGGGAACAGTGTCAATGTAAACCAGCTGAGGTTTTGGCAAATCTGCCTTTTGAGGTTCAGTCAACACTCACATGGTCTCAGGTCAGTGGATACAGATTTATAAGATTTGTTCTCAACCTACTGTGATGACAAATAGATACAATTACCATTTTTGAGGTAATGAGGATATCATTGCTCACTATAATAATTTTTTATTTCATTTTCCATGCCAGAAAATTCTACAGAATAACATCACTAAACCCATGTTTTGGCAGAAACTAAAGGTTTCCCCACTGAATCTTGCCTGCCAGCTTTTTTCTATGACTTAGAAAATAAGTGATGCACAAGGTACTGCAAAGGGAATTTCTAATAATTATCAGCATCAAAGAAGCACAGTTGATTTGAATTCATTTAAGAATGAGAATATGACCTGCATCTACAGCCCTATAATTAGACATCTTCTCAATGCATTAGTACTGGAGATCTGTCTTTTGTGTCTCAGCTGTAGGTCTGACCTTGGCTTGGAGTAGCAATTTCTAGCAGAAAGGGAGGATTTCAGTCTCACACATTGATTTAGTTCTTGGACTGTGCTCTGAGAATGCAAATCAGGCTACTCTTTAAGTGAATGACATCTGTGCAACTGGTAAAAATGCACATATAACTGAACAGACATCATTGACTTCTGTCAAGTCAGTAAAAATTCATTATGAACAACAAGTAGCACATGAATCCTGAACTAAGACACTAAAAGCATCAAGTCCTGTGGCATTGTTACCTAGGCCTTACGTGCTCAGAGAAGCCTAATAACTTTATCAAGGATGTGATGGATGGCAAAGTGCTATCAGACTCGACTCTCTGTTAGTTCCCGCCAGCACATCTGATTGTGCCCCAGAAGGGTAATCTCTCTGTGCAATATATTTCTCTGCATGTCACTGTGCTTATTTCTCTAACTTCAGGTTTGGAGGCAGAGTGAATACAGAGAGTAGAAATTTGAGAAAATTTGAACTACTACATTTTGCAAGACAGAGGAAGGGATGAGGAACCAGAAGTGTTTTCAGTTCCTAAAGGTGGTCAGTTTGGGGGGCTTTTTTTACACTTTCTCATCTCCATCATCGGGGGCAGTTCCGCACATGCTGTGCCTCACCAAAAAAAAATTAAAAAAAATTTAAAAAATCCACTGCTCAGGCTCGAAAGATAAACCCACAGGGGCAGAGCCCTTCCCAAATCTTCCTTTGGGAAGCCTAGCCATACATACATCTCCATTACCACTAATAAAAATGTATTTCTTGAAGAGAAGCATTGAAACTAGATGATCTCTAAGGTGTCTTCCAACCCAAGCCATTCTACAATTCTATGAAGACACGAGGCATAACAAAATTAATTTCCTTAGAACTATACTAGGAGTGAAGGTAAGCAACACATTAACCTGACATTCAATTGTTTTTACCATTGAAAATTTATTTTAAAGACAGATTGACTTTTCAAGTCCTGATGTGTGAGGCTGATGGTCTTTCCTATCTTTTACTCCTTGTAAATGGATCAATGTATTACTTGGATACTTCATGTTGTTTTCTGAGCCAACGGACTTTTCCAGCCCACAGAATATATGAGGTAGCTATAAAAAGAGATAAGCACAACCTACTAAACTGTATAACAAACCAGCATTCCTGGCATCCTAAATATATCCTAGGAATCCAGGCCTCCAAAGCTTTGTGCACGTACAACTGTAGTAGATAGGTTTTGCAATAAAACTCTCTGGTCAACTCTCAGGTCACCTGTTGAACTAATCTGCAGTTCCTGGAGGCCTACCTATGCCTCCAAAGCAAAACAATTCTTTAGCACTGAGATCATGACCCTCAGAGGTGGCCTCTTCCAGCCAATGAAAACAAACTGCAGCTGCAAATTTAATATGAGTTATAGTGCCTGGATTGCAGACCTATTGCCCCAGGCTCTTCAGGAGAAAGTGAAACGCACAGGCTGGTGCTTGTCTATTGCTTCTTACAGCACTTACACACAGAGGCCCATGTGGCACTGCCTACCTCACTGTCAGCAAAAGCAACTATTCATGTCTATCTACACAGAGGAATGAGGTAAAAGCTACCAGCTGACAGAAAACTCTAGAACTATAGACCAATATGCTTTTCTAAAAAGCATCCACTTTACATCTGCTAATGTTGGAAATTTAAAAAACCAAAGCATTAAAATTGCATGTGGCATCTGATATGTGCAAAGCAATGCACTTCCTATTTCGTCCTTATGGACTGTACCTCATTCTAAGGACTTGAGGACTACACAGCAGTATTTCTGACTGAAACTTTTGAGCTCCTGAGTTCCTGGAAGCAGTCTGCTGCCTGATGATGGTGGAACAAGTATGTTCTAAAGTAACATCAGCACACTTTTTAAGTGATCTCTTTAAAATCAAGAGTCTAACCCCCAAAAAATTAGCTCCCCATGTGTTTGATTCTAAGCTTTCAGTTTTAGTGCATGACAGTATTTTCTCACTATTTAAAAAATGCTTTACAATGAGAAAAAAATCCCACATAGTTTATTGCATTTTTACATGGGATATACTCATAACTGATGTTAGAGGATGAGCAAAGGAGAGATATTGCTGCTGCAAGAACTGTACTCTCACCAAAACTATGCAAGTTAACCTTTTTGACTAAATAACAGTAGACATCACAAGGAATTCATTTGATCTCTTCTTGTATCCTCCTCCAGAACAAGCTCCTTGAATTTGTTATTTTTTACAGAAACATAAACAGAAATCTTTTATAGCTAGGAATGTATTCCTAACTCATAGATATAACTGTCAGAGAAAGTGAAATGGTTCTCTGAAGTGGATCTCTCAACAGAATTTTCCTCTTATTTTTTTAAAAAAATCATCTCCTTTTTCTCTTTCTTTAATACATCCAAATAAAAGGAACAGATGTTAACGTACTCCAGCCAAAATTGAAGTAAGCCCTTATGGTCAGGTCTAGCAAGCCAGAAAAGGTATTACTACAATGCAAATAATTCCAAAATGGATAAATGAACACAGGAGTATATAACAGTACAAAAATACTGCAGGACCATCCATTCAGTAATGGGCATATCTGACTCCTGTGCACATTTGTAAAGTATGCTATCAAAGTAATTTTCATTTCCATGTTAAGGATGGACATCGCAACTGCCTCCTCTCCAAACAGCCTACAGGCCAAGTGTCCCTCTGAGTTACACCAACCCAACCCCACAGGATGTCAAGCAATACTGGCATCAAAACTGGCATCTCATAGTAAAATAATGACAGATGCATAAAGGATGATGTTTACTCCATGATACCTAATTTGTAATAGTCTTCACATGCTTCTTTGAAAACAACTGTGTTAAGTCTCACCTGGTCTACTCTAGATCAAAATGCCCAGTGTATAAACAGCTCTCCCAGTCATCCACATGACCATAAACCTGCAAGTTAAGCAGGTACTTAATTTCAAGTATGTCCTGCTTCTATCACTGCTGGCAATAAAAGGGTCTGCAATATCAAAGCAAGGCCTCAACATAGAGGCACTTCAGTAGCTGTTATTATTGCTTAAGTTGTTGCTGGCTGAAGAGAATGTCAGGAAATTTTTGTCTTACTGTAGACAGGGTAAAGTAATTCTGTGCAACATCTTTAAATAATGCTGTCATGTGCATAATGTCCCTCATTTTGAAAGAGTTTAGTTAAATATCAAGTTCTTTATATATAACGGTAGTAAATAGTACATAGTAAACATTTAATACAGGCAAACTTACTTGTGGAGAGTTTATGGGATTTGGACTGAAGGATATTGGTCTGAATTTAGTTCATTATAGAGTTGGAGTTTATCTCTGCTCAGTTGTGAAATTCAACACAGTCTTAATTAACAGAGTATGCTTTTCCAAATTGCCCCCCAAAACTTCAAAAAGGTTAATTTCTGATTTTGGAGAACCGAATTGTGAGAATAAAAACTTCCAGAAACTCCATAGTTAGAATAGCATCCTCATGTTTATGATATGCCTAATACAAAATAATTAATCTTTTACTTCCTGGGCCTGTTCACCCTTAAAAAGAGATGACTGAAAGGAAACCTCAACAACACATATCAGTATCTAAAGGGAGGGTGTCAAAAGGATGGAGCCAGGCTTTTCTCAGAGGTGTCAAGCAATAGGAAAAGAGATGAAAGGCAGAAAATAATGTACCCAAATCCCACTCGAATTTGAGGAAGAACTGCATAATAGAACAGATTGCCCAGAGAGGTTATAGACTGCTGCTCACTGGAGATGTTCAAGAAGCATCTCAACTCATTTCTGGGCCATGTGCTCTGGGATGACCCTGCTTGAGCAGGGAGTTGGACCAGGTGACCCACAGTGGTTCCTTACAACATGACCCATTCTGTGATTCTGTGATTTTCATAATAATAGAAAAGCAGAAGCAATATGTAAATTAAAAAGAGGCAAAAGAAAAGCCTTTTTGTTAGTTCAGCTCTTTTAGGCTAAACCTGACTGATCTTATACGAGAAGAGTCAGATTATCGTCATCTGGTTATTTAGGACAGGACAAAACGCGCTTCATTTCAGCAATATGTAACTGAATGTAACTGAATAGGAAAAAAAAAAGCTTTCTCTAAAAAGACAAAAATCCTCTCTTTTTATTCCTAAATGATAGCATTTAAAGGTCCACAGAATGCAACTCATGTCTTGCTGTCTGGTACAAGCTGCTTCTAGGCACTGCAATCTAGGAAATAGCTTTCCTACACTAACTCTGCAGTGCAAGGTTGAAAACAACTGTTATTGGAAGCAGCTCTAGCCTCTCAGTGTTCTTTATGTACAGGATAATTAGAGGTCAGTTTGTTACTCCCTAGAGCTGCTTTATGCAGGAAGAGATTTTAGATCAGCAGTGGTCTAAACTGTACAAAGATGCACAAAATTGGCATAGTTCACCCAGCTCTACCCAGCTATGCAGGGGGAGTGCTGAGGTACCACTATATCCTTTAGAAAAAAAGTTGTGAAGTCAAGGAATGGACCACCATTCTCAACCTGAAGCAATAAATCAAAAACTAGGTTAAGAAAGAGAGGCATGATCCAGACATGGATATGAAGTCAAATCCTTTCATCCTTGTTTCTTTTGAGCTGTGCAAAACCTAATATATTTGGTTTTTTTTTTTGGTGGCCCACACGAAGGAAGTTCACAGCCTCAGACAGCAGAGTGCTGCTTATGTCAGCAGACAATGTCAAAAACCCAAGTACGGATGAAAATACAGACTGAACTGAGACAAACAGTTTAACAGGATACCTGTATAATCATGCAGAAATTAAAACCTATATCTGTAGATTATTAAAATAATTCTCCAGAATTACCATTCTGTAGTCTTTTAACTATGTTAAAATAGGTATTTAATAATAACACGTATTAATTAAAAAATGCTTCTCAACTGCTGCTGATAAATCAGCATATAAAGAAGAATTACTCAGAGGGTAGTGAGGTACTGGCTCAGGTTTCCCTTAGAATTTTTGGATGTCACATCAATGGAAGTGTTTGAGGCCAGGTTGGATGGGGCTTTGAACAACCTGATCTAGTGGGTGGCATCTCTGTCCCTGGCAGGCGGTTTGGAATTAGATGATCTTGAAAGTGCCTTCCAACATAAATCAGTCTATGACCTATTAGCAGACCAAATTATATAGAAAGCAACCAAGATGAATGCCATGGCCAAAAAGAGGCCCTTTTGTGCTGTGTCCAATTGACAACACCTAAAGCAGCACACAAAGAAAGCAGGTGCCTGTAATTGCAGAAATATTTATAAAAATGCCATCAGTTCTCTTTCCATACTACTACATAATGGCTTAAAAAAAAAAAGAAAAACACCAAAAAAGAGAGATCATTGCTGTGTTTTCTTTTTCTTCACAGATGTTATCAGACAACGGAGATGTGAGTTGGATATACTACATGGCAAAAAAGGCAGAGGCAGAGAAATTTAGGAACTGCTCTTTCCCCCATCACTGCACTTTTAAAAGGTAAACAACAAAGAAGTTAATGCAGAAGCTGTGATTCTGGAAATGGCAGCAGAGGCAAGAGCCTCTGTTAAAGGTTCTAACAACAGTTCATAGCTTCATACTGATTTTTGCCTTTTATTGGTACCAAGAGATTTCCCTTGTATACACATTGCCTCTGAATTTATCACCTTTCTTTCCTAATCTATATTTCAAACACTCCATTTGCTGATACATGTTTGCAGATGATATTTTTATTGCAGTGGATGTAGTTTTATCTGTTTGAATGGCCTTGCAAAATCCAAAATGGCTTATGGGACATAATGAGTAGAGTTAATTAACTATTATCTATGGTATATAACCCGTCTGCATTGAAAGATCTTACTTTAGCAGTCCATCAGTATGATTTGCTCTACGTTTTAGCTTCAATAAAAAGCTCCATAAAGGATTACTAATTAAAGCCAATTCTGTAAAGGGGACTGAAGTGTTGATCTAAGTCATGGTTTACTCACTGATCTTACACAAACTTGCACTGCTGATTTAACACATTTTCAAGGTTTTGAATTTCTGTATTGTCAGCTCATCGCTCAAGCTAGACACAGCATCCAGCCAGCAGTTTGGTTAATTCAAAAGAAATGCAATCCTTCTGACTTTTCAGGCTGAACTCAGATTTGTACCTCTGACTAATTCAGCAGATTGTAGTTCTAGCATCAAAGAACCTGGAACCAGAGTCTTAAGCTCAAAATGAAAACGTAAGGGATTGAAGACACTCAAAATCCTGGGTTGGCTCTCTGTATTGGAGGTACATGAAGGAAAACTAAGTTTCAAGGATGTTCAGTGAGTAAAATGTATTTCACTATGATACAGAGTCTTCAAAACACAACCTACATTATCTTTCAAGAATATGAAGAGATTTTACCAGATTTCCCTTCATGTGTACGCACACAATTCCACTGTTCTAAGAGTGCAGAAATTGTTTTCTATAAGATGGTCTTGCAGATGTTCATAACATACTTTGATCTGACCTCCACATAGTGACCTCCATAACACCCACACTCATTTCCCTGCATTTTCCAAATTGCTAATACAGTAGAGACAACAAGACAAGCACTTTAAAAACCAAAACAGACCCATCAATAAAAATATCTCCACACACTGCAGGTATGTAGGCCTTCTTAGAGCCCCTCTTCTAAATCCAGACCTCCCTCCATAGTTCCAGACCTATTTGATTTACCTCTTTCTGCATCCTATTGCACTGGATGTCATGTGTATGTATAAAACACACACACATATAAGAATACACATAAATCTTTTTTATAGAGAGAAATCTCCCCAAAGGCAGCATCCTGTAGACTCTAAATCAATTTATTTTAATCTAATCTTCATCTGTAATGGTTTTCTTGGCTTCAGCCATCAAGGAAACATCTTGGCAGGTTGGAAAGAATGAAAGCATATAACATTTGTTTCTAATGGTTCCTATACACCATGTAGTTTTGACTTTCCAATACAGAAATGCCTGCAAAACCCATGGAATATGACTGGGCTTGAAACTGACCTCTGATGTAAACTTACATCTGCACAGCTGAGAACTCCCTAAAATATGAACATAAAGATGTCAGAAACTCCCTAAAATATCTTTAAAAATCATTGAAGCAAATATGACAAGTGAACTTGTCTACCCAAAGACAAAGCTGAAGTGGATTTTTTCCATATAACCACTTAACCAAATGGAAAATTTTTCTGTATTCCAATACATTTTCCTTTCTTCCTTAGTACACAAGTTTCAAGCCACCTGAATTGGTTTTCTTTTAAGAATTACTTAGACCCCAAACTCCTAGCAATCTCCATGTATTGTCAGATTTCAACTTCCTGTTGCCAAACTTAGTGCCTTACTAATTGCCTGAGGCTACAGTGGCTCGCTTATAGAAACAAATTATTTTCTTGATGGAATAGCAGGATTTGCACCTGCAGAGACTTAGCTTGGGAAGCCAGGCAAGCAATCAAGTGGGCACCTGGGGAGCCAAGCTGCCCAGCAACCTCCAGGACAGGCCTCTGGAAAGCTGGGAAGCCTGGCAGGTTGCACATCAGCTACCAGGCAGCTAGCTGGCAAGCTGGCTGGCAGAAAACCAGGACTCCAGGAGAGTCTATGTATCTCCTAACCTGGCTTCTGTCAGCAGCCCCGATTAATCAACACACTCTGATGAAAAACTCCTGTTCTGTGACATCAGCACTGAATAACACATGAAGTATATAGGAAAAAAAATAAAAAAATGCTAACTGCAACTTTCCTAGATCCCTGAACCCTCAGGAAGAAAATCAGCTCAAGGTTAGGACAACATTTCTTGCACATGTAACACTGTGGAAAATAACTGAAAGCAGAGCAAGGAGAAGGAGAAATCCCCAGCAAGTGTCCTGGTCATGTGTAATATAATGTCTGCACCACGTTGGTCAAGATTGCTCTGGGGCTTGTTCTTTGAAAGGCCACGGCTGTAAGTCACATTCATTCACACACCTCATAAAATTGCAGAGCTGAGTTACTTACATTGTTAGCCACTTATTCTTTTGACCACTAAAACAATAAAAAGTCAGTTTGATTTTAATTTATTAACTGAAAGAAGGCTGGTGGTCACAGATTAGTCTTCTCTGGGAGTCACTGCAGAACCCAAGCAACACTTGGTCTGGCACACAATGGCTGTTCTACCAAACTCTGCTGATGGACAGATAAAGTACAATAGACACCAGAACCTGTTAGATGCTTTAAGTGATACTTTTCATTGCCACAGGCAACTTTCTGTCAGAGAGTGAGATCATACTAACAAGAATGTGCATACCACCACATGAGAAAAAAAGTTTCACCGCCTCTATTACTTCAATAGGGTTGCACCTGGCCCAGTTTGCCTTTTTTTTTTTCCTCTCCAAATTTGTCTGACTGCTGTAGCTGGCAGTAGAAGACAAACTGCTTACGTTTTCCCTGAGCTATCTGGTTGGCTAGTTCTTCATAACTAGACTGGTGCAACATATTCTGACTTGAAGAAACAGCTACTGAACATGGAATTTTCTATAAGATTTCTTATAGGATCATTGTTAGGTCAAATCTCTCCAAAATTAAGCCCTGAACAAACAAAAAAAAGTGTGTGGAAAAATTCACAGGATGAAGATTAAATATTTATATTCTGTTTCAGTTTTAATTTTTGAAAACACTTTTAATAAACATAGAAACTAGGTGACACTTAAGTAGTGTCTCCTAAACCCACACAGTCTCAAAAAAATAGTACCAATCTCACACTCAGCTCTAAATATTTGACTTAGTTTGCTGCATACACATTTGAATTTAACCTGTAAAAACAGTGATTGCCAAATTATTAAAAGAAAACACAAATTAAGAAACAACTTCAACAGATAGTATGAAAGATAATTTAACGGAGCAGTTTTTCCAGCCTCTGTCCCTTCCCTCCCCTTCGAATTGGGTCAACAAGGAATACATGCCAAGAGGACCTGCTGCATTCACATCAGAAAAATCAAGGTATTATCCATCATTTTGATTACCAAGTATTAGTCCAGCTACTCCTCAGCCCTTCAAATCTACCGTCCCGTATCTCCTGAAATATAAAGTTTTTCTCTTAGTACATTAAATCAGGAAATAAACTTGGTAGAGAACTGACCTCCACTTTATGAGAATTAAAAATTAATTTCAAAACACATGGATTTCAGTTGCATTAAAGGCTGTACTCACTACCATCATGCTAAAATATATATATATAGGACCATATGACAGCACAATCACCTTTCCAGAAGGGTTTGCTAAAGAAGAATAGCCATACAAGCTGTTCTACAAAACATGTACCAACTCAAAATGCAAATTGTTTTCTTCTACATGTACTTGAGCAATGGTATTACAAGAATTCAAAGGTATAAATACAATGGCAAATAATAATTACTATATGTCAGCTACTGGTATGATTCAGAGTTCTGAATGAAGGAAGGAACGAGGTAATTTTAAGAAGAGCATTTTTAAAAGTAAACAAAATACATGAAACAAAAAAGAAAGACATCTAGGAATATTCTATGATTTTTAAGCCTTCCAGATAACTGACATTTTCATCTTTGCTATCTCTGTTGATTGACTTACTCTAGTAGAGCTTCTAGTTAGAAAGCCAGAATGGAAAAATTCAGGGTATTTCCACTTGCCAATCCTAGCACTCATGTTGGTAGCGTACTGTTCAGCACACAACTTCACTAGTTCACTTTGTGCACTGGTTCGCTGTGAAATATAGAAGCTCTTTCAAATAATCACAATAAAAATAGTGTAAAGATTTACTAATGAGAAATCAATAAACACTTGAATATTCAAATGCCAAAATTCCACGTCAAAGATCTTCTGAAATCTCTATACTTGTCCCTCCTGAAAATGCAATATCACTGTAGGGAAGACTCATAAAATGCATATCACTGTAGGGAAGACTCCTTTCATGAGAACTATTTCCCATTTTTGACAGATTTTGACAGAGCTCTATCAAGAATTTTACAAGCAAGGAACTTCACCTTTCCATACCTTAGTCTACCTTTACATAGAATAAGAAAATTATTGTAACTGACTTTGATATAGTCACACCTTTCCATTATTATTATTTAAAAACTCAACCTGCCAAGCAACCAATTCCTCATCCTCTATGGACTTTTCTCACTGCCTCAGGCAATGTCCATTACTCGGCTTAGTCTTCTGTGTGATTTTTAAATCTCAGGACCTGAAATTACACAATGTTACAGTGCAGAAGAATTTATGCCCCAGTGGTGAAAGCAATTTTCACCCATAATATATGGGTGGTAAGGCACTGGCCAAGTTTCCCAGAAAAGCTGAGGATTACCCATCCCTGGAAGTGTTCAAGGCCAGGTTGGTCACCCTGAGCAACCTGATCTAGTGAAAAGTGCCCCTGCCTATTATCTTTAAAGTCATTTCCAACCCAAGCCATACCATAAGCCACAAATCTTTAATGGTATAATACTGGATTTGGATGCCTTAATCTATTTCTAATTTCTCTTCCCCCTCCCATATTTATCTGCTTATTTGAGATTCATAATAGTAGGCAAACCCACCTACATTTCAGTAAATAAAACAGACAGCAGTCCAAAACTTACCACTACTACCTAACTACTATAAATTTTAAGTATGTTTTCCATTCTGTCTCATAACAGCTGAAGAACATATGAAGTATAAAGTCACAATTGTAGACATACTACTGACTTGACCTTAGCAGTTTAATTTTAAAGCCATTCCTTGTAAGTTTAGGATGCTTAACTCTCTTCGTTCCTAGGCACTACCATTATATACTGAATACAGTAAGACCTACCATGACTCCATAACAATAAGAGGTCTAAAAACACTATGATTTTAGAAGATGCATTTTTTTTCCCCTCCAAGATATCACTATTAGTTCTCATTTCTCATTGTTGCCTAAATCTTGGGAGATTCTAATAATTATTAAATATTTTAGTACCCCACTAACCTCCAAATTGCCTGTAGTAAACTCATTTCAGACTATAAGCCAGGTGAATAACAGGGTCTTTTTTAACTGTGTTGCCAAGTATTTCACTACAAAGCATCAAATGTAGTCTTTGTACAGCAAAGAGCATTCCTGAGTGGCGTAGATATTTGAAAATAGTAGTTACCCAACTTTTCAGGTTCCTTTGAAAGTCTCTACTTAGATTTGCCAAACAACAAGAAGTAAAAACAGGTCTCAAAGTCTTCTTTACCTTGCAAATATTTAGGGCAATGTAACAGGCTATTTTTTTGCACTTTCACTGAAGGCTGGAACAGACTCACTAAGTGTCCCTGGCTATTTAATACAAAGGCTGGATAATTTCAAGAATATCCATATTAGACTAGGAACTCCCGAGTAACTGAATTCTTAGCCCTATGACAATGAAGCAATATGTAATTTCTATTATTTTAATTAATCTATGCTACTTTCTCTCTTCTAATATATTTATTATAGAAATGATAACAAATTTTCAACATTTAAACTTTCACAGATATATCAGTGTCAGTAAGAATGTGTCAGAATCAACATGTATTTGAAGCTGAGTTAACATCATCCTCAACTAAGTAAAGACGCAGATTGGGTTAGAGTAAGCCTGTTTATTCTGTTAGCAATTAATTTCATAGTAAACTAGTTCAATTCACTAATCACGTTCATTCACACTCCCACTTCACACTGCAGTGTATCAAACCCTGTCTGTCAAGGGGAATATCTATATGCAATCCAAATGACTTTTCAGATGAAAAATAAGGGCAATAGCCTTTTATCTCCAGAGACTTGGGTTCAAACCCTTGATTAGGCCATAAGTTAAAATAAGTTTGGTGCTCTTATTCTTCCTCATATTTGTGCTCCCCACAAAACTGCTGCTCATTCAGTTGGATGTGACCAGCAGCCCCTGCTCAAAAGGAGGCTGTCCAGGGCTACTAAAGAGAAGGACACTCTCAGTTGGGAACCCAGGTGTGTTGACATGAATATGGAGCAAAAAAAGGAAATGTGAAAGGGGAAAAGAAAAAGAGGGAAACACTCAGAGTTCTCATCAGTTTTGGCAATATTAAAAGCCAATTTCTTCCTATTACACTGATACTTTTTTTAAATGGCCAACAAGCATATCGAGGCAGAGTTGTACTTTTCTGACATTTGACAGTGAAGGGCCTTCTTATGTGCTTTGGTTACCTACAGATCATATATAATATCTACAGCTTCTAACTGGCTACTCAAAGAACAAAGTGAAGCGGTAAGATCATACTTTAAACATCTTGTGATCATGATTAAAGGACCACCTTTTTCAGACCTATGTACTTAACCCTTGACATTCAGAACTACCTGACCAAGAATTACTACCTGTCACAAGTCATGCAACAGAAACATGGGCTCACACTATTTACCTCAGGCTCTCCCTGGTTTCCAGCTTTGAAAATATTCAGTCGGCTAGAAGGACAGACAGTCTAGAATCTTGTTATTCCTTCTCAGAGCTGTCAACCCACACTAACAATGAAAGACTTCCTGTACTTTGTAGAACATAGCAGTAAATCAATGCCATCTGCATAGAACACAGCAGCACCATCTGCATTATAAATGTCTCACTGAAGTACATTATTCCATTATGCCAATTCAATAGCAAGGAATTGTCAGAAACTGCTGTACACCCAAGTGCATGTTAATTTTTAGCTTATTCTATTTTCTGCTTTACCAAAACTATCTTGTTGTACATATGGGTATATAAAAAACGACATTCAATTATGAGCAAAACGTGTTTTACTCTCAAATCCACGTAACAAGCTTATCTTAACAATATCTCCAAAGTAAAGCATTTAACCACAACATAAACTGTAACGTGTTTATTCTCAACCATATTCCTGTGAGACAACACAGTGTGTTATTCCCACTTTACAGCTGAAAATTGAAGTGCAAGACAGAATATCTTGTTCAAACCTGCAAAACAGCAGTTCTGAGACAGTGCAAAATTTTGAACCAACCAAATTCTAGACTAGCTTCTCTCTGATTTTCTTTTTTCTAAGAACTACAGGAAAATGCTAAATAGCATTTTCTCAAATATTGTATGACGAACAAGAAACAACACATGAATGACTTAATTATTCAAAATATTATTTCAAAATCATGCAAAATTATTAAATAAAATTAATGGCCACCATGAAGGAAAAGACATTTCCAAAGAAATCTTATCCTTGTGATGGACATGATTTTAGGGGAAAAAGGTATGAGAGAAAAATGGCATAGATGTCATTTTTCCCCCAAAACACACTTCCTCCAACAACTGGATTTTATTTAAGTGAAATAAAACATATATTTCCACTCAATTTGTACATGTTCCTGTACAGAACTTAGAAAAAGAATGGATGCTTGTGATATTAACTGACACTCAAATTTGTTAATGCTCCTGTATCTAGCCAGCAGATGACTGAATACTTAAATATTCACTGCAAGTTTGTACATACCACTATCAAAAACATTGATATTTTAATGTGTAATCTGCAATTAATTACATGAACCACTGGATATGCCACTTACACTAATTAAACTTCAATAGGCACTGTTTTGCAATACATGGCTACTTCACATGCAACACATTTTCTTAAATAAGGTACTTCATTAAAGAATATTGCTAGGATCATTGAAGTGTTTCATCATCAGTACTGGATGCAACTTACAGCAAAAGGAATATCATATGTTAATGGTTAATGGTATGAATACCTGGGATTCTACACAGGCTGTACTTGATCAACTACTATCTTTGTCTAAACCTTGCCTTTTAAGCATAATCAAGAGAGATACGAAGTTCATTTGGGACATCTGAATTGAGATTGCAGGGTTATTACATGTACTGTAGCTTACAAAAACTTTTAGAATCCACAGCTGATCTTTTGAGCTTTTGTAAAACTTGATTAGACATCTCTGAAACATTGTTCTGATCCTACTTTGAGATTAAACTTTTACATTTTGATGTGTCATTTTTCTTTATTAAAAACATTCAGGGACAAATTTTCCAGAAGTGTTTAGGCACCTAGTGATGCAAACAGGCAGCTTGTGTTATTTTTCAAAATCACTTAGGCAGGTTAGACAGCTAAATCCCACTGAAATTAGTGAGAGTTAGGCATCTGACTTAGGCACTCAGAAAAAATTAGCCAATGCTTATTTGCATTTTCAGGCTTCTAATCATTTTTGAACATCTGTGTGATAAGTTTTGATTTATTTCGACTGATTCCCAGTACATTACTTTTTATCACCTGACTGAAAGAGCACACCTCATTAAGCAAGCTGCAGATTTTTCTTGCAGACACGTTAAAAAGACATACAAGTGAAACAGATTACTAGATTTTCTTCTATAATTTAATTTTTTTTTTCTTTTAAATAGGTAAAGACACAGCATGGACTAGTGGATAACGCAAAAGGACTGTTTTATGCTAAACCTGTTCATTGACTCAGTGAGCTTTTTAATAACATTTAATTTGGTTTAGCACCAAAATAAAGAGTGAACATTTAAATCTGTCAAGATACAAAGCATAATATAAGTTGATCAGATTATTTTGCTTACCTTAAGACAAAATCAACCCCAAAATGATTTCTCCATAATTAAATGGTGAAATAGTAAAATTTTAGTCAAATTTTAATTAAATTTGAGAAGAGCATGACAAAGACCTCATTTTACTGGAAAATATTTGTCTCTCCATATCTTTGGTTTATAGTTTTTCATTGAATGAGGAATTTGGGTCATGAAATATTCAACAAATAAAATTCTGCAAGCCTGAGATATGTCTGTTTTAACCATGAAATATATCCATATTTTTCTAAACTAAAAAATAACAAAATAATTTGGCTTGATTAGTTTTAGGATGATGTTCTATGCAAAAAGGATTAGTCAGAGTGTGTCACAACATTACAATATGTCCTTTATATCAGCTTAATTGCTTTTGAATCCACTAGCAAATTTCAATAATACCTGATTTAAAACAGGTGAGATCTCAAAGAGAAGTTCCTGTAAGTGCCATGAAAATTGACAAGTGAGACACAGAAGAGACAGACTAATAATTGTTGTCACTAATGCAAATACTACAGGTGAGTGCTCAACTGTCTGCATTCTCTTTGATCTGCAGACACAGGTTCCTGATGCCCTGCCAATGGAGAACTTGGAGGGCTTGATAGTATCAATGAAGGTGGCTCGCTGGAAAGAGTATTCAGGGCAAAGGTACTGCGAGGCAGCCAAGGTGGGGAAAAAAGTAAAAAAGCAAATACATGGGTAACCACCCTCCAACAGTGTGATCATAGACAACCAAAACATACTTTTGCATCAAATCATTTTCTTGAGAAACTATTTTTTGCTCACAGGTTGGTTTTTTTAGCCCGTAATAATTCTGATTTTTTAAAAATTTCATTTTCAAATAAATTTACTTTGAAATATTTTTAAAATACCCAAGAGATTATCTGAGGGGTTTTTTTCCAAACTGTTATTTTGCCTTTTTTACAAAAGGATTTTTTCCAGCATACAGTTCTTTTCATTAGAGGGAATCAAATGAAAGAATTGGCTGCCTCTGATGATTCATAATTGTACATTATGTGGCTTCAATGACAGGATTTTCTTTTTTTTTAGTAGGCATTAATTTATCAAAGGAACACAAGTCTAAAGCTGTCTTCCTATGTATATATGGTGTAGCTTATCTCAAGGTACAAATTTAATCATTTCCCATCTTATGTTTACATAAAGGGAACAGTGAGGTCCAAATGTAAGACGTTATATATCATAAAATAATAATCACTCTAATGGGTGGGTGCTGAACTTTATTACTGACTTAAAACTTGTAGAATAAATGTGCCAGGAGACGACTAGAAGCAAGGAAAGGTACCTGGAATACATCACATTTAATCAGGCAAATGTATCCCTCCAGCCTACTTAGTCTGACCGAAGCTTTCCACTGGGAAACCAGAGTTCAGAAGGGTCTTTCTGAAATGTAATTTCAGGTGCAACAAAGTCACATTAAAGAAGTAGCTTAGAAGCAATTTCTCATGTTGTGATTTGCATGGCAAGAGAAGCAAAAGGCAGACAATGTTGCCCACCTCAAATCTATAGCCAAATAACTTTTTTCACTTCTTGAAAGCTTCTAATTCAAATTTCCCCACACACGTACATTGTACTCTAAAGAAACATCTTTAATTGAGTTAGTCTGTGACAAGGACAGGACAAACAATCTGAAAAATTATGTTTACTAGGTTTCCACTGAAAGAGTTTATCTTGCTTGAGCCAAACAAACCACAAGGGTTGAAGACAACTTTCTGTATGATTTACAAATCGGCTAATTTAAACAAACAAACAAAAAAATCAGATAATCCTTCTTTCTTGAAGAAATCATTCTACAAGTTATCTGGCTATAGATGCTGCAAAAAAAAAAAAAATGATAGGACATTTACGTGTCCCTTGGAGGGATTTCTGCAACTAGAAACTGGGGGCCTAAAAAGGAGTATTAGAGTGTTTGTGCTTCCAGATAAGGGAGGTTGCACCACTGCTTACTCAATGTTCCACGAACATACAACCTTAAATCTGAACTCATGTTTCTCTAAGCAATGACAAAGTGCCATATTGACAGTTGAAGCAAAAAAAAAAGGAAGACAATGAATACAAGAACATTATCTGGCTGAAGTCTTCTTTACAGTTACACATGTAAGCACAGAGATGGAGGTATTTAAGGGGGGGTGGGTATTGTAGGTACATTAGTATGAATACAAGCTTGTCAAAGAAACAGGTAACTCAATTATGTTAGCCATGGACACCAAGGACAGGAGAGACAAGTCTATCTAGAGGTCCATACTAACTGCTCTCTTCCTCTCTTTTTCCACATCAGCTCTGATCACCTGGGTAGCATAGAAGAAAAAGAAATCTTTCTCTGTGCAGATGCACTATCAAGCCTTACCCAGCACTGCAAAATATTTCAAACAAAACCAACTGGAGCTGCTGTCCCATGAACTTTGTCTCATTACTGACTACTTTTGACATGAAACATATTAAACAACCTTAGCTCTCAATTAACAATATATTTGATGTGGGGGTTATATTAAATCTTTATTAGATTTTGTTTAAGCATAGTTTTTAAACATCTTTACACTGCAATAAAGAAAGGGATGATGCAATAAATACACTCACCACTCAGCAAAAAATAAAACCAGCCTCCAGTACCTATTGGGTTTTCTTAAGTATCTCAAAAAAGAGTGACAACGCATCATTTAAACTATAAATACTAACATGTCTAAGAATTCCTTAAAATTCCTTCTATATGAATAATGTAATCCATATCCAGTCAGTGTTGCATCATCCTCCCAGTGCCCCTGGGTTTGTCACACGATATGTAAAACAGGCTTTTTAATGTCCTTTTAAACCTGCTTTATTTTTCACTTCCCCTCCTCCTTTGCCCAGACTTAGATTCATTTTATAACCGACTACACTAAAAAAAATCCTATTTGACTAGCCAAAGTTCTTTCTCAACCCTAAATCCAGGTTTTATTAGAGAGAACACATTCTTCATGCGATCTCTCATTCAGCTCTTAGTATAAATAATTTAACCACAAGCTGACTTGGTTGCCTATGCTTACAGAATTGAAAGCCATCCCATCTAGTTTATCATGGATAAGAGCTCCAGAAAGGGTAAGGATAGAGCAGATTGAGCTCGCAGTGAGGCTGCCCAAAAAGCTCCATTCTTAGTTTTCTTCAGCGTCTCTGCATGTCTAATACAGAGGAGTAACAGCACCTCAATTTCCACTGCTTTCTGATGGTGTTCGGAGTGCTGCTATGTCTCAGTTTCTGCCATGAAAGATCATTTCATTCCCAGAGGATCAGAGTTCAAAAGGTTCTTGAAGGGAAGTTTGAACATTCTGGGTTTGGACCTTATTTATCATTCACATTAATTTCTTTCTGCACAGCATCATTTCCAGTGTAATCACTTCTGCTCTTTTCCACCAACTCTCTGTGCAGTCAGACACTTTCGTAGCAATTTTGAGCCATAATAGTTTACTGGCAGACTATTAGTCTACATAGTCCTTGTACTATAGACAACAAGACTGTATCTTTTCCTTTCAAACACAAGTTTTGAAAAGAACTGAAAGGTTCTTTTTGCTGTTCAGCACACATAACTAGGTGTTGCTTTCTGTATTTCTGTGTGTATCTCTCCTGAGAAGGTATCTGAATTCCTCTCAAAGAAGTTTCTCAGGACAACTCTTTTCACAGGGATTCCACTTTACTAGGAATACAACAGGCAAAGGAACCCTGAGCAGTGTTTCTTTCAGCCATCATTAATCAATGCATGCAAGCCCATATATGGGTACATTTATAGATATTTATGTACAGACACACATATATGTACCTACCAAAAAAGCTGTCCTAGAACATTTCTGCATAAAACTCCATACAAACCACCATAAGCAGTAGGCAGGACAAACAACAAAAAGCATCCAGAATTTGCAAACAGGGCTTGGGAAAGGATGTTCAGTGCAGTCAAATGTTGGTACTGTAAGTTAACATCCACCATGAAACACTTTGTACAACTGAAAATCACTGTGGTATCATGTCTGTCAGGGACAGACAAATGTTACCTCTCTTCCCAGTTTGGATTCCTTGAGACAATAGCAATAGTATAAAGAATCAGCCATTTCTGGAGCCCACACTGACATGTTTCCTAGACTTCTAATAATCAGCTTCTGGCTTGGAGTTATAAGTTCACGGGATTTCTCTTGAAAACTTTGGACTTCAAAGCATCAAGACAAACTGTCCCTCCAGTTGTATATCTGGCAAACACAGATGACACACCCTCACCACATGACACAGATGTTGACAAGACTGATTCCCCTCCATATGAGGCACCAAGATATTATAATGAAAGCTATAAGAAAAAAAACAATGGCAGGAACTATAGCTGCCTGATGGGAAGATTCCAACAGTTCTTTACAGCGATGAAGATTCATTTAGAGGTTCAAGAATCTCTAACTTCAGATGCTTGTCTGAGCCTCCTCATTCATGAATAAATACAGGATTTCTATAGTCACATCAAAATAACACAAAAGCTAGAGGTAAGAGAGCTGTGGTGAAGATGAGAATCTGATAGTATTTTGATATTCTGCTATTTATTCAGAGTGAACCCAAGAAACAAAGGGGCTGACAGCTTGTTAAGGAAGCAGAACTTAGCAAAGACAAATTGCATTCCCTGTTGAGATTGCTGAAGACTTTAAATTCCATAGAAGGTTTTGGTGAAAAATTAATTTGGTACTTATTAACTACCATCTGATACAGATATTCCAAGTGGGTACTAGCAACCAATCACTGACACAAGAGGGATTTGAAACTGTAGAAGTAACCAGTATGGAAGATGATTCCTGCCTTCCAAATGACAATCCATTGCAAATATACCATATTAGACCTCAACCATGAGTTAAATACAAGTTATGTTGGTTAAAAAACCATACCAACTAAAACTGTATAGTTTCAAAGTTCAACTACAATTCTAATACTATCTAGTTTTCACTCAGTATATAATAGTAAAATATTTGAAAATAAAGGGAAAGGAGGGGAAACACGTATAGAGAGAGAATATTAAACCCATAGGCACCCAGAAACTCCAGAGCAACATCCTGTTCTGAAACATGGCAGTACTCAGCAATGCCAACCCATTTAGAGAGCAGCACAGCATTGTGCACACTGGTCTGGCTTGGTATCACCCAACATGATCTGACCCAGCCCAGCCCTTTGCTGCACTGCAGGAACAAGATCTTCAATCCAGAAAGGACAGATAAAGGGAAAGGGCTGGACACAATCTTCCCCTCCTAACTGCTAGTGCTCCTCTTTCTCTCCCAGTACTTTACACACATCCCCTTTCTTCCTGATAAAAAGGAAAACAAACAAACACCAAGTTAAAAAGGGGGGGGGTACAGAAAGGGAAAAAAAATATGACCATTACTTGTTTTGGGTTCATCGGCTGCCCAACTATGTGCACAGAGAACTGGCTGTCTGGGAACAGGCAGGGGAGTAAAAATTCCCTGAGAAATCTTTCTCCCAAGGACTTTACTGACTTTCATCTAACACATTAAATAGTATTTTGAGTGGTATGTCTGTATCATGAAAGTTTTAACTAGTAAAGCCTTATCAAACTCCCTATCACCAATGTTCATGTAAGTTAGAGACATCCAATCTGATGAAATGTATAAAACTTATCCAGTTGAAAAAGGTGCAGTTTAGTTTTGCCATTTCAGAAGACAAAATAGAGATTGCACCTGAAACTACCTGGTGGGAACTGTGGAAAAAAGTCTGGACTGGCTACAGTTTTTTGCAGATAATGGCTTAATTTAGTGCCTAGAAATAGAACTCTAACCACTGCATATGGGGACAGATTTCCTATTTATAGTTGGGTCTGCTTCTCAAGAAAAGACTACTTTAAGCAAGTCAAACAAATTTAAGAGTTAGTTATTTGGGGTTTTTAAAGAGCTCTCTGCTCTATGAAAGATAATAGCATCAGCCATTTTTTGTGTGTTTACCCTGTTCCAGTGATCAGCACCAAAGTGCAGACAAAACTTTCCAAGGAGTGTAAAGAAGCCAGAATCCCATGGATTTACAGAGGAATGTAATTAATCTGTGAACAAACCTGAAGTTAACTGCACATATTTAACAAGGACCTAAAGGTAACCAAATATCCCATAAACCTGACAGCAGTAGTCAAAAGTGTCACATCTTGTAAGGGTGGCTTATAGATAACAAAAGTAATTCAAAACCTCCTTGACTTTGTTAAAATTAGGAAAGAACATTAAAGTGGGAATACTATGATCTTGATACAGGGAAGGCAATTCAAGTAGTTCCTTCAGATTTTCATCATTCAGGTATCTTCAACTTATTTTGTTTATGTTTCTTCATTATGTCTCATCCGTTTCTTTATACAGCACTTCTAACAAGGAGAAAAAAAGAATCACTTAACGTGTCACCACCATCTAAAGCTTTTCATAAAAGTCTTCTAAAGGGACATAATCGATGGTAAGATTTTTAAGTCTAATAAAATTTGCCTGCTACATTTAATGTAGTTTGATTCATGCCATACACAGCATGGTTGCTGATTGACATGTCGGGTGTTTTTATCCCTTCAAGGTAGGGGTTTTTTTTTCTGTTGTAGGACTACTTTGGTCCTTCAACTCGACAAGAAGTTCCCAAACCAGCTTATAGATCACATTCACTGATACATTCCACCATTAGGACTTGGCCAGTTTATACTGTTTCAACGCAGAGGTTACTTGGCTTAATTATATCTTACCAGTTAAGGTTCCATTGTCACATTTTTCTTCTTCACCTACAAATTGTTCTGTTTATTCCCAACTCAGCAGACAAGATATTGACTAACTTGGCTTAGGTCAGCCCACCCGGCAACTCCAGCATCAATCCTTACATTGTTTTCCAATAGCTTCCTTTATTGATTTCATATTCTTGGTTTTGACTTTAGGATCTTGCTTTTAGCTTTAACCCTGCCCTGTGTTCTTGGCTCAAGTTTTATTTTACTATTGCCTCAAACTGTCCAGAGAAATTGCAGTTGAATGGAAAGATGTATCCGCTAGGCTAAACGGGAGGAAACTATATTAAGCATCAGTAAAAAGGCATGCAAGCTCTGTCACCAACTAGTTTCACAATTTATATTTTTCAATCTAAGTGCATATAATTTCATATCAAAAGCAATCTTCCAAACAACAACTTGTGCTATTCTTTCTGCTCTGCTAAACCTCTGGAGAATCACTGATCCTCTCTGCATAGTTTACTTTGTGACCTTTGGTCTCTAAAGTCCTGAAATATTTTCTATTTATATGGTTGAATTAAAGACTGCAGGTCTGATTAGTTAACCACCTCACACTTTGTTGAATTACATTTATGCTGAACAAACTATAAAACCTCAGTATTCCTATTGGATAGCATTTTCACTCACTTCGTCCTGTGGAGAATCAGGCATACAAATCAAACTTGAGCTGATTCTGGGAGACCCTTTCCTGTGACTCTGAGGGCACAATGGGAGTTTTACAACAAGGATGGTTCTGATATATGAATTTGCATTTTGCAAAAATTCAGTGGTAGTTATTTTTGCAGTTCTGTACTGCAGTTCCACAGCTGAAGTTAACATTCTGCCAATGCATTCAGTTTGTTCTATTTATTTTACTGAAAAAGCATGAAAGATTTGTGTGTGAATAGTTCTAAATATATATATTTTCATTGAACTAAAATATTGTTTGGGTTGGTCAGTAAAAGCTTTCAAGAAATGTATACTGTGGAAGTGTTTATTTCTGCAAAAATAAATATTTCATTATTTGTGTGGCTGACAGTCAGCTTTGTTGTAGTTCCAGATGAAAAAGAGAGTATGTTGATTAGAGAAAATACAGCTATGCTCCATCTTCCTCCCCTGCTTCAATAAGAGAAGAGCATTTGCATATTAATTCCAGGACTGAACAGCTGCATTCCCTAGAAAGCACCATTCATTGCACCAGTGAGCCCCCGAAAGTGGCAGGGAAAAAAAGAAAAAAAAAAACCAAACAAAAAAAACCCAAACAGAAATAAGCTGGCATAAAACTTAAGGTGGATAGAGACACTGATTTTGAAATTCTGTATTTCCAAAAGGACTACTTCTCGTTTTAAGGAGTGCACATAGACATTTTTATCCAGCCTATCACAAGAGTATTCCAACTATCTGATGAGCAAAAGGAATACTACTATCTCCATTTCACAACAAGGCAAACAGAGGCATAAAGGGATTATTTAATAGATTTAGAAAACTGTTTAACTCTAAATTTGAGTCTCCATTCTATGTAGAGAGCTAGATGATTTGCCTAGGATAACACAAGACAGCCATGGCACAGTCAGAAATAATTTTCATCTCTAGTTCCTGCTTCCATGCCTTAGACTTTATAATAAAGGTTCATGCCTTTGTCTTCTCTATAATTTTGTTACATAAATATATTTAAAATATATTTAAAGTAGAGATACACCAGGGGTTTTTGACAAGAACTGCAGTGAAGGCTTAGCTGTGTCTGTGAAGATGGATGGACAGCTGCCTTCTGTGAGGCACTGAGCATCTACAGTACCATAACTTAGTACATTTGAAGCACAGAATAATATTAAGAGTAAGACAAAAAATATATAAAGTCCTGTCTCTAGCTGGATGTCACTCTCATTTTCTAAATCTGTGAATTATCTCTGCAGTTGGTGATGACCCCTGTAATCAAGAGATGTGAATGAAAATAGGTAGCCTCCCACCATGGCCTCAGAGGGAAAAGTCTGTGGGAAGAAGGAAAACCTCTCTTCATTCTCTGGACATATAATACTTAATTTTCCAGGAATCCAAAGTGTCACGCCAAACTAGAAATGGTTATATAGAATAGACTGGCAGAATATTTTTCAAAGAGGGTCTGTAAGAACAGTAGCATGTGACATTGGAAAACACAAAATTATGCAACTGAAAGTCCAGTACTGGAAATATTTCCGCTGCCAGCATCAGTATGTCAAAGAAGATGAATAGGGGCTACTTTTACAGGCAACGAAGCTGTGAAGTTACACAGTATATTAATCCAGTTTAAGAAGCTCCCGGGCTTCCAAGTTGCTTTGGTCACTGACTTCTATTCCTACATGTGAAAAATGCAATTAATGCAATTACACAGGCTAAAAATAGCTCTCCCAAACACTGTTGTCTTTTAGACTGCTTGAGTTCAATCACACTGGTTTTCTGTTTAATATTTACTATCACTGCAAGCAATAACAGCAGAATGCTTCGTGACAATGTTTCAAAGAAATGCCATTTATCAATGGTTTATAGAGAAAAAGCGGCATTATTGGTTTTATTAAATATCAGTAAGACCTACTGGCCTTGAAGTTAAGGATTTGAGAGACATCTCTTGTCCCCAAGAACTGTCTCTAGCAGGTTACATTGCCTCCTCCTCAGCAGGTTCACAGCCACCAAGCGTATTGGCCCAGTCTCCCACTCAACCACAAAAGACTTCGCATGCTGCACAGCCTGCACTGTATGGAAGAAAGGCATCTTTCCTACAACTCACAGAATCCTATGCACAATATCCGATTATTTATGTTTCCTTGAAAAATGTGCACTATGTGCTAGCAATAAAAATTAGGAGCTTGCTTGGCTGCCTTGTGGAACTTCCAACAGTGTTTTTATACAGACTTATATTTATTCCTTTTCCCCTATATGTTTTTCTTCTTCTACATTAGAGCTTAATGTAACTTTTGAAAGATAGAACCTGAAGTTAAAGGCAAAGTAATGTTTTTAAAGCTTATTCAGCTGTAGCTATGAGATCATAAAGTAAACTACCAGGAACTGAAATCATGCAGAGGAGAAACATCAACTCTAACAGAAAACATATTTGAAAGAATTGTGTTCAAAAAGAAAAAGAGGGGAAATAAAGATATAAAGAACACCAACATTTCCAAAAATGCTACCAGCTTTATGTTAGCCTTCTGAAGGACTCAGATAAGCTCCTGTCCAAAAACAGATTACATATTTTTTAAAGAAAATGTAGTTGGATTTTGGGCTTTTTTTCCTTTCCTCCCATTTTTTAACAAGAGTTCCTGCTCAGACAGGCAATTAACAACACAAGTTACAGTGTGTCATAGTGAGTTCAGGAAAGCAAAACTTGCCATAGAAAAGAAAAATTATACCTTCTGCTGAGTTCTTTCAAAAATTATTTTCATATTTGCTGGTTTTCACAATACAGCATTCCATCACCTGGAGCACTTTATTGTGAATTGTCCCTCTGCCTTGACAGCCAAAGTGACCAGGATTCAGTGGGCCTAAAAGTGCACTCAATAGCCATGATGCCATTTCCACAGTTCTGTTCCTTTTTGGTAGTACTCACGTAGATTTAAAAAGAGGTAAAATGATTGTGACTGTCACATTTGAAAACTATAATCTACCTTTCTACAAAACTCTTCCATGAACTTCCTGCACAAAACTAATTTTAACAACTTCAGTATAAGTATGACAACCACAGTAACTCTCACAGAAATGCCTCAACACTGTAGCATAAGCCTAGCCTGGGAAACTTCAGCATCAATTATACACTGAATACACAGTATGTTAATGTCTGGAGGAAGCTTGCATTCTGATCAAATATAAGGTCCAAGTGTTGTCTGACTGTGCAGTTCAAGAGTGATTCTTTTAACTAGAATATCAAAAACATGCTGCCAGAAATTTGCCTATAAATAACCATTTAGTACTACATTTAAATGAAATATTTGTCTTGCCCAAAGTACCCTTATCAAAGTCACAATACCAGCCTAGATCTAATTAATAGCATTATTTCACTAGTTCATAAAATGTTGTATTGCTCTTAGAAAGGCAAACTAGTACTCTGTAAGAAAAATAAGCTGATTATTTTAAATCAGTTATAAAGACAAAATAATTTAATGTATAGACAAATTTCTATGAAAATATTCATAACAGAAATTTGAAATAATTCTAAAATTTTAAATCAAGAAGAATTCATCAGTATTAAGTGCTGAAAGGATTCATTCTACTTAGAAAATTAGGTGGTCATGGACAATTTCTCAGACTTTTTTTTCATTTATTTTTGGAGTTTGGCTTTATGGTTTTGTGATGTTTCTATTAGTTCATTTTTGTTATAGCTCTCAAGAAAAAAGCATGCCAGCTGTTTTGCATCTTAGCTTCCTGCTACCTTGCAGGAATACTCTACTCCTAAAACACAAGATCAAAAATTTATGCTTTCATAACACACTTTTTCTTCTCTGGGTAATTCATGTTTAATGTGTGTTCCAGGAGGTTGAAAGGGGAGTATGAAGTTCGGCATAGACTTACCACACACTTTTGTCTTGCTGAAGACAAGCCCTAGCAAGTTACCTCCTACATAAGTCATTTGCATTGGTATGTTGTCCTGCTATAGGCCAGCAACGTATTACATCATATTTTGGAAACAAGCAAAAAAAGCACATTTGGTCGAAGGACACAACAGAACAGGCAGCCTGTCTTATGAAGCAAGTGATGGTTTCAAACTCTTATCTTCACATTCTCACCAGTGGACTAACACTGATTTAATGGAGTTAGTTTGATCTTGGAGATCAACAGGCTTTTCTTCATATTAGAGCAAGTGCTCATGCCCCTCTCTACACCTCTTCAATTTCACAGTTTACTGTCAGATGAAGAGGTAGGAAAGACTAAGAGATATCAATATACAGAGTTTGATGATGTTCTGACTTTTTGAATTAATCTAGACGCTTAGAAAATACAGTGACACAACATCTAATGCTGGGTAAAACAACATTGATAGTGAAAAATGATCAAAGTTGCTTCCAGAAAGCAACTACTGACTTCAAACGAAAACCATACTGGTTTTGTTCTTGGCTTAACTGGATAGTATGTTTACATTGATGTTAGAGAAAGAGTGACTAACAGAGGTATCCTTATCAGCAACCTTATCTGAAAATTATTAGAGACAAATCACATAGACCAGGGCTAAATGCCTGCCAGGCTTTTGAACTGAAGCCATTGAGAAAACTGGCTTTATGCACAGAGAACTAACTACAAATTAAACATCACTTTGCTTTTAGAAAGCGATATTTTACTGCTTCCCCTTGACTAACCCAGATGTCCTCTATTTACCTGGACAACCATTTTGGCAGGGAGTGTTTTCTCTCTTTTTCTCTGCTCTATCGCCCACTTTCATACACAGAAGTCACAAAAAATCCTCAAGTTAAGGGATGACTTCTGGTCAAACGAGTGTAATCACACATTCACAGTTTCCACATTAAGATAGCTGGCCATAAAACAACTTGGATGTGGAAACAACAACTGCCTGGAGGCAGACAGCATTAGCTCAATCTCAGTGCTGCTCCAATACAGTTACCTGGCAGAGTAAACATGCATCTCCCTTTCAAAAAAATGCAGACATACCTTTGGGGTTTTTTGTTTTTCTGTTTTCCAGGCTTGAATGTCAGAGGTTACATTTCCACAATTTTGAAAAAAAATGATTAAAAAACCCAAACATACCCAAAGAATCAGGAGACTACCATATACACATACACAGACATACTAGATTATATTATGGTAAGTAGAACGATGGCAAAGTTTTCAATGTCAGAGTGAAGACACTAAGTATAAAGGACAGGAAAGACGTCAAATCTTCAGCTTCCATAGAGGGATTTATGTTCTGTTCAAAACCACTGGGACAAAAATTATCAGGAGTTCTCAATTTCCAGCTCCAGATGCAAAGGGAGGAACTTCATTATTCTTCAGAGACTCTTTATCCTACTTTTTAAACCAATTAAACAGAAGATAAGGCATAATTTTAAACTCTCTTCAAACACATTTTTCTATCAACATTATTACATGTAGAAGACCACAGGAAAATGGGAAAAAGTTACTTCCCCTCACATCTATAATTTTTCTTATCTCGTGGTTTTGTAACAGTAGGCAGACAATGGAAAAAAAGCTTAGTAGTGTCTGTGTCTGCACATTCACTCATGTTCACCAAAGACTTAGAGGAATCTATTTTATGTGAATTCCAGCTGTAAATCTTAGAAAAAAATAATTTCCCATTCTGTCTTGGAAGCATCTGCCTGTGGTCCCTCTCCTCCCTTTTCCTTGCTTTTAATAAGATTGAATTGTTTTCCTTTTTGCATGCTTTTATCGCACAGTTACATGAAAATGTGAAAGAGATGAGGAAAAAAATTGCAAGTAATCCACAAAGGTAAGAGCAACTATGGAACACAGATACAAGGGTTGGGTTAGATCCAAGAGCAGCTCTGATATGCTGGGAAAATGGCTACAAAAGCAGGGAATCTTCTACTACAGTAGATGCAAAATTACATCATTTTTGTTTTACTAAATTATCAAGGATTAAATACGGTCTCATGAAAAGGAAGACATGTAGAGGATTATCTGATCAAAATATGAAGTTCTGTGTTGTACTTCTTCAGACAGAACATCTGTGATGGAATGATGGACAGTCAACTCCAGCATATATTCTCATCATAGACCTCTGCCACTTTACTTTCTCTCCACCACTTCCTTTCCATTCACTCTCCATATCCTTTCATACTTTTTCCTCTTCTCTCACTCATCATGGTTCTTCATACTCACTCAGATCATAATTTTAATTTTTCCCTTAAAGTTCTACTCATTTGATAGTTTTATTGGCTTTCTACCCTATTCTTCCTGCCATCATGAGATACTACCTGGAGTGGTGAATGGAAACAATTGAGATATTTGAACAAGATGAGCTGGTTGAATGACTAAAGGTTATTTTCAGAAAGAAACCCATCAATTTTTAACATTGTTTTGTTTAAGGTTTCAGTGTAATTAAAGCCTTGCTGAACCCAGAGGTTTTCAAGAAGCTGGTTTTTTGCAATTTCTGTTTATCTGAACACAAATGGATGAGAAAATGTTTTACACAGTTAGTTGGAAGTTTGCATTTTACAAAAGCCCTTCAAAAATTACCTTCAGTGACTAAAAGAATTTCATTTAATTATTTTATTTCACAGCTATCTTACCAAATTGTCCCCCCAGTATAAACTCCTTTTAGGGACTTTTTCCTGTTTTATCTTAGCTGCCCTGCACTCTTCAGAGAACTTTAATATTGCTCAGACTACTGAGATCAAGGCCTTCTCAGGATGCTTCTGTAAAGAACCATGACTGCATCAAAGTTCATGGACTCATACATGTTAGCACTAAAGCAAACCTGAGTCTGACCTCCCTCCAGATGGCAAGCTGGCAATCCTGTGTATTGGATGAAAGAAGCCTTTCTTTCATCTTGAAGGAGGTGCAACTTGTAGGTATTCACCAAGCAGTGTGCATGTATTTGCTTACACATTTTCTGTGAACAGTCAGGATTTACAGAGGTTAGCTTGTCAGGTGCCTCAACTGTGTGTTTGTTTACCCAAGCTTCATGGTACCTGCTCTGCACTGTGTGGTAAGTGCCTGAGAAATAAGTGTCTGGGATCAGGTGCAGATCAAACATATCTCGAGCTTTATCCACCTCATTTCTGAGCTGGTTTCGTTCAAGTTAGTGTTCTGCAGGACTGATTTACTCAATATGAAATTAATAGCAAATAACATTACCTTTTCTTATCACAGTTTTCATAGCAGACAGAAATAACTATGGTAACCACACATTAAACAGAAATCATCCTTGTACAGAAGGCTGAGAAGACATAAAGCAAGGACACCAGAGAGTCATCTAAATATTATTATCATAGTAATTTATATAAAGATTATGAAGTCCTGGTATTACTCATTGCATTTGTGCCACTGTTAGCAAGTCAAGGTTATGGTGCCACATGAAGCCCAAATTCAACTGAAACACAAAATCAACAAAATTACAAATATACTGGAAGTTCAGATAGGTCTTTGATCCTGGTCTGATGAACAGATTTTGAAGTGCCATAGAGATACAAATGACTCTATAGTATAGTCACATCCAAGCTAAATGCTATTAATGAAAAAGAAATAAAAAATCTTTAGATTCCCTAGATTAGAGGAATTTGAATTTATGTGAATAATTAAGTTTTCTTAGCACTTTAGAAGTAATCAGCCACAGCAGTAGAATTCTGACTTAGTGATTTATCTTCTGACTGACCTAACAAGTGTAAGAAAGACTTTATGCTGGGTCACTGTGGGTAGGTATTTCTCAGTGTTCATTCACCTGTAAACACTGCATATTTCTAGAAAATTGACATGTTTTGATCCCCTCCAACTGATTCATTAGAGCCTCAGGTCACTCAGGGTTAAGGAAAAAAAAAACATTTTTAGCTGTCTCCTCCCAGTTTGTTTTACAAGGCCAGAAATATTTACTTCAAAGCAGAAATTTTCACAAGCTACTCTGATATGCTTGTGCAAAATTTCAAAATCAATATTCTGTGTCTTCTCTACCACCACAACACTTTAAAAAATCCCTATGTTATTTGTTACAAATTCATATTTACAGCAAATAAAAATTCAACTCAAATCTGGAATTGAGCAAATTTCCTGGTTTCTGTGTACAAGACATAAAACTGCAAAAGCAAATCCACAGATGAGAGAATATTCTCTCTTGTTATTCACAGATATACGTTTAACTTTATTTGAAACTTACATGTAACTTAGATTTTGTTACTCACAGTAAATAGTAACCCTACAGCCCTTGCCAAAACATAATTAGATTTTCATACTAGATTATATATGCTTTACATCACTGGAAGGTCTCAAAGAATTCTTCATAAACATATGAGAATGTTTCATGCTAAATTACAGTCTCATTTAAAGTGAAAAGATTATAACATAAGACATAGTGCAGACATTACATAAATTGACTGAGATACATCTCAAGAGAATAATGCTTTTTCTCTTTTTTTTTCCCCCCTCTTTCGGAAAGTATGAGAAGATTCCAACCTCCTTCTTGGCTGCCTGATTCCTCAAGAATACATTATCTGTCACTGCACTCAGGTCTGGCTACTGGGATAAATGAAAGCTGTCTACTGCTATGCTCAATTCATCCCTGTGCTACTCCTCCTTCATATTTCTCCTAACACATTTTTTCCATTTCAGATAGAGAAAATCTAGTTTCTTTTGACTGAACAAAGTCTTGATGTTTGTGGAAAAACAAAATAAAAAGACAGTCAAACTTTCAGAGCCCAATGGAGCAAGCTGCAATAGAAGTTAGCTGTGGTTATTTTCCAGGCACACCATCCTGATCCTGCCTACTCGGCTCCCCGTCCTTTCCTTCTGCCTCAGGGAGATATACACAGCCTGTAAAGCTGGTCTGCACAATCCACTCCACCTTTAAATTCAGCATGTCTTTTTGCAAGAGAGATTTTTCAAGTGCAAAATCTTTTATGTTTATTAATTTCTTCAAAACAAATAACATGTGAAAATGTTTTTATGATCATTTGATCCCCTTTGATCCAGGATTAGTTGATTTGTAATACACTGGGGGAATAAGACCACAATAGAAGAAGGAGCTTAAAAGAGTGAAATATAGAAGACCTCAACATATCCGAACATCATTGCAAGTACACATTTACTTTCCTACACGACACAAGATTTAATTCTTTATCATGCAAATAGTGTAGAAAGTTGAGAGATACTAAAGCAAGTCTATTACACTGAAAGGATAATGGTACCTTGAGAACTGAAATTCAGCCTAAAAGAAGAAACAGATCTAACTTGCGTAATTCTTTCTGCTCTTATAAAGCAAGGAACTGTGATATCAAAAGGGGCAAACAGGACTCCTGTCCTCCATATTAAATCTCAGGAAGCAAACCTGAGGGTATCTTATCACAGTTGTCAGTGCCAAGACAGAGAGAAAGCCTATAGGCCTGGTTGTGCTGCCACTGTCAATTGCAAAATAACAGGAATTTTAAGTGTCTGAAGTGCATTGCATTTGTACTTCCTACTGCATATACTACTCCCCTATAACCATTTTAAAACGAGTCTTTTATCTTTATTTACTTCATCTGTAATCTGAAACAAGAACTGTTGCTTGCTGTCATATGAATAAGGAAAAAATAAATAAAGAACCATTTAAAAAATTCTTCCATCCCTAGACTTTATTTCTCATTAAACTCTGGATTTATGTTCCTTCAGGGTTCACTGACAAAACCTGCATATTAAATCAGTGAACAGAGAATTCCCTGAAAATTACTGTTGACTGAATGGCAAAACATGTACTCCCATGTGCATTCATGCTTGCCTTCAAGCTCATGGTCTGGGATCCAGCTGAAGTTAGATCTGCGCTCTCTCTCAAAATATAGTAACACAAATGCCATGTATTGGAGAGCTTCTGAACAGAGTGATCTGTGCCATAAGTAAAACTTCACTTTTCCTTCTGCCCCAAATGAACTTGCTTGCATTCATTCAGGACTCTCTGGGTCCATCTACAACATCTCTCAACACATCTAGTATAAATACTAGTGGTATTGCTGTCATCTTGTAAGCTACTGCAAAGGGGGAGGGGGGGGAAAGTCCTTTTGTAAGCCTACATGTAAGTTTGAAAAATTATCAGAGGCACAAGATGGGCAATTCCATCACCACATACCCAAAAAGCATTTCCCGTCAAGTGTTCCCCCTCACAGCTCTCCTCAGAGCAACTTCTGCACAAACACCTTGCTTGTTACTGCCACATGGGAAAAGACAACATGACTGTCATGAAGCAGTGAAGAAGCAGAGATTCTGCTGCAAAACAAGGACAAGACCTGAGAACAGAAATTAACAGATGGGATAAAGAGAGGGGAAGTAGACTTGCACAGAGTACTTTGGAAGGAAACTTGTTTCCAAGTAACCTTTTCTTTCTGAGATGTTTATGGATTTTGGAGAGGGCTCTACAAGATAAACTCTCCTGTCTTACACGTACATGATACTTACACTGTAGTTCTGTAACAGCATCTTCAAGATAAAAACAGAAGTTAAAGGAATCAAAATAAATCATATTTTAGTTCTTAACTGAAGAAGTGAACAGAAGCTTTTGCCTCTCTTTTGCTGAAGAAGAAAAAGAAAACAACTCTCAAACTCCAGCTACTGACCACCTTCACAATTCTTTTTCTAATGCTAACTAGAAAGTCATAAAACTATTAAGTCCTTTGAAGCTGACCTCCTTCATCACATTAATCTGAAAGCCACATGCCACGGAAATACTACAAAAGAAAAATTCAAGGTTTGTATTTTCTCATTCAAGAGCATATAAAAAAAATATTGCTGATTCTAAACAATAACTAAAGTGAAAAGTTAAAAAATACCTGGCAACACTTGTGAGAAATCGAAAGCAGCTATAGGATCTCCATATTGAGCAAAGAAAATAGAAAAAACAGATGTTACAGCAGACAAAATATCCTGGGTTTAGGAAATGAGACACAGCAGGGATCACAACATCTAACTACTTTTCTGTTTTTTTCATTTAAATAATGCATTCTTGTATTTGCAATCTCCCTTCCTTTGCCTTGGTGCACTCACTGCCGTATCATAATTTTATCTTCTTAATTAATACCCTTAAATGAATTTACTGAGGGGCATTATACCAGCAACAACCCACCTGCTAACAACAGAGTCCTCAAGAGCATTTAGAAGGAACAATTTGGACTTGCTTATTTATTTATTTTTGTCAACAGGAGTCTAGCACCAGCAGTTTTCCTTCACCAAGTTTTCTTTTTCTCAAGTGAACAAGTACATGAAAAGTGTGGAGACTGGAGAGAAACACCATCTGAGGGAAGGACATGGAGAAAGCAAGTAGAGACTAATTAAACGGCACAACTGCACTTATTTCAGTGTTTTTCTGCATCAGTGTAGTACTCTCCTCCACCCTGATGCAGCATTAAAGCAGTTTCCCATTGTTGCTTTCTTCTTTGCACACAGCTAGAACCTTCTGTAACAAGTTTAATAAAATAAGATCTCTAAGTTACTATAACCAAGTAATTTTATTTCTACTAGAGAGCTATCTTCCAGTGATAGGTATATGCCTACCACTTCTATCAGCAGAAGACTATGAGCAATTAGATTTGCAAAAATAGGTTTGAATTCCAGTCCTTCCTCCCTTGAATAACGGTCCAGTAGGGCTGTTGGATGCTCTTGAAATACGTATGTACATGGAAAAAGCTGTCTTCCCTGACATGCAATTAAATTAACTGAAAAAATTTACAGGTTTAAATTCTCAATAAAATAAGATAAATCCAAACCTGAAACCATTTTTTTAGTGTTCCACTCTTCTTTTGTATCATCATCTGAGGGGTTTTCTCTTCTGACCATCTGGGAGCCATCATGTCAAGCTCCGGATATTAAACATACATGAAGTTCTCTACAGGCCTAATGAGTTACAACAGAGGTCACATTCTCCACTGCCCAAATGTAATTTGAACAATTCCTTGCAACAAGAATTGTGACACACCTGTGTATAACACCTCTGACAATAAAAAATATAGTAAATTTTGCTATTTCTCTTCTTTTCTACAGCAAAAATTCCAGAATGGCAATGTAGTTTCCCTTATCACTGCTATTTCACATTTACTGTTCTGATTAAATTTTTCTGACCAAGTTTCATATAGTTTCATAGTAAAAACATATGATCTGGCATATGAAATATGTTTTCAGATCTTGGAAGCAACCCAGACTGCTTCCAAGTTGTACTCTTAAGACTTGAGGTAACAATAGGTTTCTCTAAACTATAAATAGTGCACTGCTTTTCAAGCAATTTTTTTTTCTCTGCTACAAGAGTGAAATTAAGATCATTCCTCATGTTTTAGGAGAAAGAAGAAAACATATTCAAATATTGTTAGACAAAATAAAACATTTCACATATGGATAAATGCTAGCTTTCTAGCATGGCAGGAAGACAAGCTGAACAGGATCATTTCTGCCAAAACCATTAGCAAATTGCCTTACAGTGATTGGCTTGGCTACAAGTCTTAGGTTTTATGGGTTTGGGAATTTTTTTCCTCCTCTGCTTTGTTTTGATTTTGAGTTTCTTTGAGGGGAGGAGAGAGATATCGGGTAGGGAGAGGATCAGGGAGTTACATTAATACACACATAGCTTGTATGTTAAGTCATTTCTTCTGGATATTTTGCTACTTAAGTACATCTGGCTTTGTTTAACATCAGTTTTTTAACTGAATCACTTTTTTGTTGCACTAAGCTACAATACTGTAACAAAAAGTGTGAAAGAAGCAGTGGCTAAACACAATTCATCCATTTCTGCCCTTTTCATACTGCTGCCACAGTCACTGAATGTGTAAAGGTATTATTTTCTCTTACCACTTTCCTGGAAACTGCCAAGCCACAAATATAAACATGGATACATACACACACACACACACATACATACAGTCCATTTCCACAACACCTATACATGTTTTTTAGCAACTGCCCTGGGTTTTTTTGCTGTTTAAAGAATTTTTCTCCCTTCTCCACTGCGTGACATCATTTGCCATTATGTATATCCCCTGCTGGAAAGCAGCCAGCACAGATTGTTCTGAACTCCTCCATCTCACCAAAAACTTAGTTTCAAGCCCTTCCTTGAAAGACTTAATCCTTCTGCTATTGTGAACTGAGCATTAGGGAGGAATCTGAAGCCATGACAACAACTCACTTCCTGAATACTCTGCTCTGGGCCACTCCAGAGGCGTTCCCATTGCCCAGGCCAAACAGTTCAAGGCACTCAATAAAGCAGCTTCTCATCTCTATGGGGCTCTGGCTTTAATGTGATGTATTTAACGAGGGAATCCCAAAGTGTCTTAAATTTGGGTTCATCACTGTTAAATGCCTAAGTGTTCGAAAGTTTCTTTGAAGTTTACTAAAGCTTCTGAAAGATCCACTCATCTTACCAATTTGAATAAGAGAAATGGGAATTTCCAGTATTTTATACTCTGGAATATGAAGACTGTATGGAATTGCCAATTTACAGCATCTAAATTCTTTCGTTTTGCCAATTTTCAAACAGTTCAGTATCAAGTTCTAGATACTTAATTGTATTTAAAGAGAAAAAGCCAGGAATCCACAGACTGCAGGAAACAGTAGCTTAAAATAATATTTTTTTTAAAAAAAAAAGAAAGAAAAATTGCAAAAACATAACTTGGAAGCCTGTCACCTCAGGTGCTAATTTCAGTGGCAATACTTTGTACTATGACAATAGTGTACTGCACATTAAAAGATGACAGAAAATTCTTGGATACACAACATGAAAATCCAACCTGCAGAATTTACCATGTGGTTTCAGCAAGACACTTGGTCTTTCTAAAAGGATCACCTAAGTACAAATCCAGAGTAGTGAGATAGGGTAAAAAATCAATATGCCAAAATACACACATCGTCATGAACAGAGAGCTGATTTTTTTCTAATAAAAGCAGACTTTGTCTAGCCAACTGAATATTTAGGATAATAGATGTTTCACTTCCTTTTTTTCCCCATACTGGGAATAAAGCACTAAGGGAAGAAAAAGTTACTTTTTGTGAGAACTTTCTTGTTTTAGACCAGTTAAAACTCAGAATCCAAATTTACAGTTAGAATCACGGAGTCAACAGGTCCAAGATCCTGCACCTAAATATATTTGAGTTACCAAGCTAGCAAAATAACATACAGAGCCCTATCAGTCAGCACGAACATTCCTTTTAAAAGTCATGAAAAAACAAACCCTGCTTCAGCAGCAGAGATAGGCAGAAGGCTGGGGTATCCCACGACTAATGACTTGGCATTCAAAAACAAACAGGAGTGAAAAGGCAGTTCACTTTTTCAGAACCTGATTCCTGGCAGCATGAGAGTTAGGCGTGCACAGGGGGTTCTGCAAACTCCACTGGCTGCTTGAATTGTTTGTTCTCTCTGTGTAAGCAGCACTGAAATGAATACTCAGGAAACATAAGGTACAGGGAGTTGGTCAGGGAGTGAGCAAAATCAGGATGTGTAAACAAACTAATGAGATCAGTGCAAACAGCAACAGCACACTGTGTTTCAAAAGGCTTGTAACCTACTTGGTAAATTCAGGCTGCCCTTATAACATCCCTGGTCTCCTCCTCCTCACTGGGGCTTCTGCCTCCTAAGCAGCATGAGTAAATTAAATACTTCGGCTACAGAAAACTCCTCCATAAATCCTGTAAGATAAAAAACTTTCAGCATTAAAGATTGGCTGTCACATTATGATTGCAAGAACTTTCTGCAATTTTTTCAATGCTTAGCAAACAAATATTATAGCATTTTATCTATGTGGATTTGAAAAAGATGATGTTCCTTGATATTCCATCTTCTTTTCCCCGAACTGGGACACAAATGACAAGGGATTTTGTTGATAAAGTTTCACTACATACTCTCTTGTCCCCACTGACAAAGATCTCACATCATATTTTATGAAGGGCAGAAGACTGGAGTAAACTCAAAATTCAGCCTGACTACAGAAGGAATAACACATCACTCAGGAAAATCTCTTGAAGGAAAAAAAATAAAACGACAAAAAAATCCCCAAACCAAAACAACCAAAAAACCAACCCGCCAGATCCCCAACAACAGGTACTGTATTTTTTTTCACACCGTTGTGCCATTTTCCAGGGATGCCCATCTGAAAGTATTAAGGTCACAACATAAAACAGTAATTTTTTTCTGTGTATTTTGACAATGGGCCATATGACACAATAAGTAATAAACAGAGCCCATGGGACTAACAGTGGCCAGCAAAGTGCTCAAGTTTTTCTTCCCTGAGTAAGGAACATGACTAAGCCCATTTCACCCTCCATATCAACTTCTCCAGGGACACAATGACACAGAAATGAAAGGTGCAATGACATCTACTGTTTCCAGTTAAAACTGATTTTGTTTTCCCAGGAGCAGGCACATCTACAGGCACAGAATGGTAACGTTTCAGTTCACTACGGGCAAACTAAGGTTTACTAATATCCATATGCATAATTCTTACAAGAAAAATATTTCCTTTTTCTTTCACATGGCATACCATCATGCCACCCATGAACAACCATTTCCATTTACAATCTTTTGCTAATTTTGAATTTTAGTCTAAACTCTATCCTACATGAAGAAACACTGTCACTCATAATAAAAGAGGAAAAAAAAACAAAGGAAAAAACCCTACCAGTCAGACATTTATTTCAAAATATTAATTGAAACCTAGATTACTTTTATGTCTGGCTGAAACCAACTTCCTCATGGAAAGAACTCTCCCTGCATTTCTTTTTTATTTCCATAAAAATTCTGTCTAAATTGTCAATTTTAAGTGACCTGAACTTATTTACATGCACACAGTAAAGAAGAGAGTGTTTATAATAGCTCAATACAGGCAGCCCCATGAAGCAAGCCAAGCATTCCTGCTGGTCTTACATATAATCAATGAGCCTGCAGTGCATTCACTGATGAATTGGACAATGAGACTGAGGGTCTGAGTCATATTCAATCAACTCCATTTCCAGCAGCCTGTCAGGGATGATGGCAGATCTATTTTGCAATGCTGTGCACATCAGCCCATTTAGGAAAGTGTGTTTTTATGTGTGTGCATAAACTTGTGTACATACATATATTTTAAAAGCATGTATGTGTACATATAAAAATTAGTGGATAAATTTTTTTCCAGGAGTATATTTCAATGCAGTTCCTTGTTTGCCTTTTCTTAGCAACTGCAATAATTACACTACTGTCTTTCCAGAAGCATTTTTTTTTCCCAGCAACAAGAAAATTAAAGTACAGAGAAGCATATTCATAAAGCTGTGGCCATTCAGTCCAAAGATAAAAACATTACAAGAAGATGGTAGATGCTCAGCTAAAGAGATGTTTCTCAGGGGCAGACCTCTAAATGGCCTATTAGATAGGATGAGATAGTAAATTTAATTTGCTAAAACACAGGCATGCTCCTCAACGTTTCATGCTGTCAATATTCTCTGCTAGCTTGCAGCCTTCATAGAGTTCACATAGTAACGAGCATGGAAACTTGGGAAGGATTTGGCTATTCTGTAGCCGGTCACCCTTTGTCTCCTTAGTGAATTAGTGCTCCTGAATGTGCTACACGCACTAGCTGAGCAAACAGCCCTTGAGGTGGCAGGGCTGTGGCAACTGAGCACTGATGGAAAATGCAGGAACTGTGCCAAGAAATGCATGCTTTCTAAATTTTCTGTGCTGGACAAAAGAAAAAGAAATGAAAATAACATAATATTTTTGCCTTTCTAAATAATAAAACAAAATCAAGTTTCATTTGGCAAGTGGACAATGCCTTGGAAGCAAGTAGGCTGCATTCTAAGAAACAAGCATTAAGTGCTGAGGTTTTAATTTCTTTAACTTGGGGGTCTTCCTGTTTTCCTTAACATTTCTTAAACCTAAATTTTCATTCCTTAATCTTAAGCCTTCACCAAATCCAAGTCTCTGATCTTTCTGCAGGTCTGCTTATCAGACTTCAGGATTCTGATTTCACACTCTTCAAGGCACCATTCACTTCAACAGAGTATTTGGAGAAATATTTAAGAGAAATGTAAACAAATGCTTACAGTAGAACACAAATACTAGCAAAAGAAAAGAATAAATAAATCCAGGTAGCACACAGGATACTGGAGTGAGATATGCTAAACCCACTAGCCCTACCTTTTGTTTCTGAATCATATTTTTTCAATTCTTTTTGGGAATCATAAGCATGCACTTCTGGGGAACATTAACAGGGCACCAGGGGAAAAGAGGGAGCAAAACTCTTTCAGGAGCAGAATCTCACTTCTTCAATTCTACCTTCTCCGATGCACACAAAATTCCCCAATGAACTTATATAACCTATTAATCCAGCAAGTTGTTAACCCAAGGCCAAAAGAGTAGGTACTACATGTCAGAGGCAGAGAACATATGTAGTCATAATCTCTCACAACCAGTAATTTGTTTGTTACAGCCTGCTGTCCATAATCTTGTTTTATCTAATTTCCTGATGCAAATCTGGAGAAAGAGGGTATCTGGATGATACTATTCTAGTCTGCTGGTTATCAGAACAAGATTTCTTTTATTACTGTTATTTGACCCAGATACAAATGATGGACATAGTCTAAAGCGAGTGACTTTTCTCTCTCCCGCAGGGAAGCAAAGAGCCTTGAAATAAAGCCCTTTGGTCAAGAAAAAAAAAAAGGAAAATAAAGTCTCCACCAGGAAAAATCCAAGGAATGGCCATTCTGGGGCCAGAAAGCCAGGAAGTGGATGCATATTGAATTCCATGCACTCAGCAAGGAGAATTTCATGCTGTATGAGATATTCAGCTGTCAGCACTTGTAGATGCTACCGTGGGATTTTCCTGTGAGGAGCACTACTCATCAAGGCTGAACATAGGTGCTTTTTTGTGTTTGTTTGGTTTTTTTCCTCACCTTCTGCATAACATCAGGTGTTAAGTTGCAGGCCTGTCACAGAGAAGTGACTTTTAGATCTGTTGCCACTCAACAGAAATCAGGCCTGGAGTGAAATTTGTCCATTGACTTATGACAATGAAGGTCCAGTCCTTATCAATAAAATGCAGGGAAGCAAGCTATGGGGTGCTAAGGCAAAATTGAGGACCAGAATACTACAACATTATCCATTAATTGTCCAAAGTGCTCCCAATAGCTACTGCAAATGGCTGGTTTCAGACTACTGTTACAGAGAGCTATAATTGTCATTAAAAATGCATAGCCCTGGGCAAACCTGTACAGTGTCATACTAGCTTTTATGGATGTGATGAGTATCTGACATTACTTGACAATTGACTTGGAATTTAAAAAAAAATTCTGGTGTAGACAAACTCCTTGAAGCTTTGTAATTTTTTTCCATATAAAGACAATTTTTTTTAGTAAAGACATCAATCAACGATATAAAATCTAAAAGAATGCAGTGGTAATATAGTGATGGCATGAAATAAAAATCATCTGAGCTCCATATTTAGTGAAAGAAAAAAAACCCAACATTTTTCCTCTACCTGTGACACTTCTGCAGGACTGAGTCAGCAGAGAGCCTGCAGTAAATGTTTTTTTTTTAAGCTGGAAAGAGCCTTATATGCTTCACCAGCACACTGTGGTAAAAGATCAGAAAGATGACTATTTCAGCAATGACCTCCTCAACACACTTGGCAACAATCAGCTCACCTATCTGTATTCTCCCAATTCCATTTCAACCACAAAAAATACTTTCACTTTAAATTTTTTGAAGCTAGCACAGATTTTTCAGATTCCACTGGTGTAGATCAAGAGCTCACTATCAGAAAACTGAGATTCCACATGCTGAAGAAGATGCAAGAACAACATAGTAGACTATGACAAAACATGAAATCATAACCTTAAACAGAAGGCAGCTTTTAGCTTATTTTTTCTTATACTGAAATCAATAGTTTTAACAATCTTGACTTTTGCTGGTATTACCAAAGCCAATAGTATTTTATAAAATAGCTTGTTTTTTAATGCCTTCTTATGTCCAAATAGAGCACAGCATGCCTTCTTTCTGGGAAACCTGTAAGGGAGCCCTTGAGTATAAAAACATTTCCTGTATTTGCAGTTAGGGACAGCTCAGCAACAAAGTAAAACAGATTTTCCTAGGAGATGTCAGAATAGTGGTGAAAGAATGGTTCATCCTTAAAACATTTCAAAAGAAGTAAGCAAGAAGCATAAACCACAGAAAGACAAT